>CATIUR010000001.1:236219749-236729749 GCA_949592205.1 Helichrysum umbraculigerum
GAATTTAAAAATCATGAGATGGATAAATTATGTGAAGTTAAAGGTATTAAGAGAGAATTTAGTGCACCTAGAACTCCTCAACAAAATGGAGTAGCTGAAAGGAGGAATAGGACACTGATTGAGGCTGCTAGAACCATGCTATCTGATGCAAAGCTACCTATGTCCTTTTGGGCAGAGGCAGTTAGCACAGCTTGCTATGTTCAGAATAGAGTATTAGTTGTTAAGCCTCATAACAAGACACCATATGAACTGTTATTTAAGAGAAAGCCTTTGGTTAGTTTCTTAAGATCTTTTGGGTGTCCTTGTACAATCTTAAATACCAAAGATCACTTAGGTAAGTTTCAGAGTAAGGCAGATGAGGGGATATTTGTTGGTTACTCTATTCAAAGTAAATCTTATAGGGCATTCAATCAAAGGACCAGGATCATAGAGGAATCTATGCACATCACTTTTAATGAAAACACTGTTAATCCTGAAGGAAAAGGTCCTGAATCACTGTTTGATATTGATGCACTTAATACTGCTTTTAGATATACAAATGTGGATACTAGTGCAGGTATAAGTGCAGGTACAAATACAGGAACAGGTGATGGAGAAGGTAGATCAGATTCAGGAATATCAGCTGGAAAGAAGAATGATTCATTAGAATACGTATTATTTCCAATTTGGTCTCCTGATCCCCCAGAAGTGTTTGAAACTGATCAACCAAAGACATCACAGAATGTGGAATCAGGAAAATCAGATGAAACATCATTTACTCATGTTGATGACTCTGATAGACCTGTTTTGGAAGACAGTGCAGAAGATAGTGATATGAGTCCAGTACAGAAGTATTCAAAGGCAGGTGTGGATGTTGATCAGACACCAACAAAGCATCTTGACAAGGAGCAAGAACAATTGAATTATCTACATTTGATGAGCTCTACTCCTGTGTCAAAAAGAATTGCTAGAGAAGTGTCAAGTAGTGAGTCTGGACAAGAAGGAAATTTTACCAACTTGGAGGTGGGGATTCATGAAGCAGCAGTATCTAAATACATTACTCATAAAGATCATCCACTTGAGAATGTAATAGGAGATATTGAATCTGCTGTTAAAACAAGAAATCAAAGTCAGGTGTTTGAAGCTTCAGCAAATGAGGATGAAGTAAATCTTGATACAGAAGCTGTTAATACTTCTTTGTTTGCCTGTTTTCTGTCTCAAACAGAACCAAAGAAGATTACTGAAGCTTTGAGAGATCCTAGTTGGATTGAAGCTATGCAAGAGGAGTTGCTTCAGTTTAAGATTCAAGAAGTCTGGACATTGGTTGATTTGCCTAAAGGGAAGAGGGCAATAGGTACTAAATGGATTTTCAAAAACAAGAAGGATGAAAGAGGTATTGTGATCAAAAACAAGGCTAGATTGGTTGCACAGGGATATTCACAAGAAGAGGGGATTGATTATGATGAAGTTTTTGCACCTGTTGCAAGAATAGAGGCAATCAGATTGTTTTTGGCTTATGCTTCATTCAAAGGATTCATTGTGTATCAGATGAATGTTAAGAGTGCTTTCTTGTACGGCACTATACAGGAAGAGGTTTATGTATGCCAACCTCCAGGGTTTGAAGATTCTAAGTTTCCTGATAAAGTTTTCAAACTTGAAAAAGCTCTTTATGGATTACATCAAGCACCTAGAGCTTGGTATGATACTTTTTCAGATTATCTATTGCAGAATGGATTCAAAAGGGGTGCAATAGATAAAACTTTGTTTACTAAAAGAATTAAGAATGATATACTACTGGTTCAAGTCTATGTAGATGATATCATTTTTGGTTCAACAAAGGATAGTCTTTGCAAGGAGTTTGAATCACTGATGCATGAAAAATTCAAGATGAGCTCCATGGGAGAATTAACATTTTTCTTGGGGCTGCAAGTGAAGCAACAGAAAGAAGGAATCTTTATTCATCAAAGTAAGTATGTTAATGATATATTGGATCGCTTTGGGTACAAAGATGCTAAAGTTGCAAGCACACCAGTGGAGACAAACAAGAAATTACATGCAGATCTTGAGGGGGAGAGTGTGGATGAACATCTTTACAGATCAATGATCGGGTCTCTTATGTATCTCACTTCATCAAGGCCTGACATCATGTTTGCTGTGTGCTTATGTGCAAGATTTCAAGCTAATCCAAAGCTGTCACATCTTCTTGCAGTCAAAAGAATATTTAGATATTTAAAGGGTCAACCAAAATTGGGCCTTTGGTATCCAAAGTTTACTTCTTTTGATTTGATAGCCTACACAGATAGTGATTATGGAGGAGCTAATCTAGACAGAAAATCTACATCAGGAGGTTGTCAATTTTTGGGAGATAGATTGGTTTCATGGCAATGCAAGAAACAAACCACTGTATCTACATCTACAGCAGAGGCAGAATATGTAGCAGCTGCAAGTTGCTGTGCTCAAGTTCTATGGATTCAGAATCAGATGTTAGATTATGGTTTTACCTTTCTTAATACTCCTATTTTTATTGATAATAGTTCTGCAATCAGTATTATTAATAACCCAGTGAAACATTCTAAAACAAAGCACATTGAAATTAGATATCATTTCATTAGAGACTGTAATGAGAAACGACTTATTCAAATTTTGAAAGTTCATACTGATAATCAGTTTGCTGATCTGTTTACTAAAGCTTTTGATGTAGGCAGATTCACATTCTTGGTTACTAGTATTGGAATGATCAATTTGTCTTAAGTATTTTTCTTATCACTGTTTTCTGTGAATAATATCTATTGTGTTTTTGGGTTAATACTGATTTGTTAATTAAATACTGATAGTGTGTATTGTGTATAGTTATCACTGTTTACTACTTTTAGTATAAACAGTGGTAATAATCACTTCACCACTGTTAGTGTATAGTTAACACTGTATACTTGTATTTTTGTTTGCATTAACACTGCAGGTTATATTGCTATGCCTTGGAGTTTAACTACTGCAGGTGTTTATGGAGTTTAACTGCTTGTGAAGTTTATCTTTCGGTAAAAAAAAAAAAAAAAAAAAAAAAAAAAAAAATCAACCACTGCTTTGTTTATATGATTTTGCTAGATCTGAAGTACTATTTGTATTAAGTTAGCACTGCCTTGGTCGGTTGGTACTGCTTGTAGAAGTTAGCACTGCTAGCTTTATTATGTAAATGATGCATTTGAAAAATCAAGTGTTGATTACCACTGATGGTTATTTTCACAATTATCACTGAACGTGTTATTTTACTTAATTAACACTGTTTTAGTTATAATTGGGGATCTGATCAAATTAGGGTTTACAACTGATTTAGTTTCAGTACTTAACTCTCAACACTTAGGGTTTTTCATTACGCTTTCAAAATTACACACACAAACCACTGCGCTAAGTCTTATCGATTCTCGATTCTGTATAATCATCTTCGATTCTTTTCGATTACTTGATTTCTTATCATGGCATCGACTTCATCTACTGTTCAACTACCGATTGGAAAAGATCATAATATGATCGCATTCTTAATGAAACCTGCTGAGGTAAATGAGTATGTGGAAATCATTGATTTTCTTCGTGCTTCACATATTCGTCATGCTCTCACTGTAGCACCCAGGATATCTCACGATCATATCAACAATTTCTGGGTGAATGCATCAATAGAAGAGGAACAGGGGATTAAAAGAATCGTTTAAGAAGTTATGGATACACGAGTTGTAGTCACAGAAGCTACTGTTAGGGCTTCATTACAACTAGATGATGAGGCAGGTATAACTTCTTTAGATGATACCGTTATGTATGATACTTTACGATTGATGGGTTATGAGGGTTCTTTTGAAGTTTTTACTTTTCAGAAAACCTTATTTTCTCATCAGTGGAGGTTTTTAATACATACAATTTTACACTGCTTGTCATCTAAGAGATCATCTTTTGAGCAGTTTGGGAGCAACATTGCTTATGCAATTGCTTGTCTTGCAACTGGTCAAAGGTTTAATTTTTCAAATCTGATATTTTCTGGTATGCTTAGAAACATTGAGCAGCCAAAGATTAAATTTTTGATGTATCCACGTTTTGTGCAGTTGTTCTTAACTGAACAAATTCCTAATTTAACTGTACTTGAGAAAGTTATTGGTATTGTCTCTTTTAAACCAAAAGTTTTTGTAAATATGAAAAGAGATACTAAATTTTCTGGGAAGGTTACAGCATTATTTTCTACAATGCTTCCTGCACCTTCCACCACAGCATCAGTACCACCAACTGCAGCTGAACCAACTACTAACAGAATGGTTCCACCCACCACTTCTCAACCCATAGTAGTTGGGGGTAATAAAAGAAAACAAGGGACCACAATAGCTAAATCTTCTAGAGCCAAAAAGGCTAGAAAACAGGCATCTGAGGCTGCTGCTGCTCAGGTGTCTCAGTCAAATGATTCATCACAGCAGATGATCAATGAGGAGGAGGATGATCATTCTGAGAGGGCTGCTTCTACTGCTTCTAGCCCACTGGCAGAGCAGGACAGAAGTAACATTGATAAGACCCCATCAGAGGCAACACATGGACATGATTCTACACCTGTAGATGATCCTAGTGGTCCCAGTACCAAGAACCAAGGGGACTTTGATGATCATGCTAGGCATGAGTCAGAGTTTGATGATGTCAATGATTCACCAAAGGATTCACATCCTGAAGGTCTGGACAAATTTGGGTGATAAGAAGAATAAGAGTGACAAGGTGGTGGATGATGATGAGAAGGTTGATGAAGAAATGGAGATGGAACAACCAGAGGAGGATGAGTTTGTGCATACACCTCCAACACCACCTACAGAGCCAGAGCCAGAAATAAATGAGTCAGTGTATGAGACAGTGGAAACAGAGATGAATGAACCAGTGGCAGATGAAAATAAGTCTGATCATACTGAGGTTATTGGGTCAGTGGATAAAACTGCAGAAGTTGATATAGCAGATAAGACAGAGGAGTTGAAGATTGATGATGATGGTGAGGAGGTAAATAAACCAGAGATAGCAGTGGAAACAGAAAAAACTGATGCTCAACAACAAGTTGAAAAGACTAGAAAAAAGAGCATTCCAGTTAAAACTGCTAAGATGACAGGAACAGGAAAGAAGGTTGAAAGTCCAAAGAAGACATCTACACAACAACCATCTTTGCCTGGATTTCAGATTAGAGAACCTGTTGCTGCTCCTATTCAACAGAAGAAAGACTTGCCAAAGATTGATCCAAAAGATAAGGGCAAAGGAAAACTGGTAGAAGAACCAAAGAAGAAAAAGCAAAAACCAGTGCCACCTGAAGTAACTGCTCATGATACTGAATATGCACAAAGGTTACAGGCTGAGCTAAATGCAGAGGACTTGATTGATGTTGAGATTGAGGAAGGAAAGTTTGTAAAAATGACAAAAGAACAAGTGGCAGAATGGGATGAATATTTGTTGAAAGAGCAGAGACATGATGATATTGAATATCTTGTTGATCAGATTAAGAAAAAGAAAGCAGAAGAAGCAAGAAAGAAAAAAGCTGCAAAACCACCAACAAAAGCTCAGATGAAGAAGAACTTAATTGCAAAGCTAAAAGGTGGGTATATTCCTTTGAATGCATTGAAACAGATGACTTTAGAGAGATTGCAGGAGTTATGGGATAAAGATGATATGAATCCTGATGTGATTGAGAAGAAAGAAAAAGAAAAGAAATAAGCTGAAAAGAAAAAGAAGGAAGCTGAAAAGGAAAGAAAAATGGCTGAAAAAGAAAGGAAATTGAAGGAAAAGGAAGAAAAAGAAAAAAGAGAAAAGGTAGAAGCTGAGAAGAGGAAGAAAGATGAAATTGAAAGAAAGAAAAGAGAGTTAGATGAAATTCCTGATAGAGAAAGGAATGTTGATGAATTGAAGGAGTTTATTCTGTTACAACCAGTGGAATCTGAGGTAATTAATGTTGAATTGCCTGGTATCATTGATTGGTCTATTGAGCAGTTTGTCAATCCTGTTAAGATTCACAAGATTAAAATTGAAAGAGCAGATGGAAATGTATCTTGGTGGAGATCTTTTAGGGATTTGATAAAGAGAATTAGTAGAACTGATTTGGTAAGAATGTATGAGATTGGGATGGAAAAGGATTTAGATTTGAAGAAGTTTGATAATCTGGTTGAGAAAGTTACATGGCATTGGATTAAGGCTATGTTTGAGCCAGAAGAGTTTCCATTTCAGTTTGCTACTTTCAGCAATGTCAGAAATTGGATTTATCATGCCAAACCTGGAGTACATCAAATTGTTATGGATGATGCAGTATTTATGTGGTTATTGACAGATAGATTTTATGATATAAATCTGAGATTTTTGATGGGCTTGAGAAATGCAAGGTTACAGGCTGCAGTTTTAGATGATGTAGCTCTGGAATTGGTATATATGGTGCTGAATCAGATTCATAAGAAGGAGGAGATAGATAGAAGAAAAAGAAGAAATGACTAACAGTTTTGAAAGAATTTTGTTAAGCTCATAATGGAGGATTAGAAGAAACTTAATGCTGTTGTGACAACCGTCAATTTAGGACTATAATTTAGTGCCTAATCAAGTTTAATACATGTAATTAGTTCTGTATTAGGCTAATTAATGTATCAATTATTATATATATTGTTGAATATATATCTACAATTATACGAATTGTTTAAATCGTACGAGTTTCAAATCGAATGAATTTCGATACAATAAATACGGACGTTGGTGAACAATTTTATTAAGTAATACAAATATTATTTAATAACGCAATTTTACTTAGAATATTAATTATTATGATATTTCGTATCCAAGTTTTATTACACAATTAATATAAACGCGAATCAAATGTAACTTCGCAAACAAAACGAAACAAAACACCTTTTATAACATAGATCCTAAATATTTAGTAAAATACTTCAACAAAAATACTGAATAATTATTTGCATTTTAAAACGTATATTGAAACATATAAAATAATTATTTAACGTTTGTACGACGGAGAAAACGAACACCGCACGGAGCGCGGAGGCGCAGACTGTGAGTTTGAACTCCCACCAAAATCACCTCCTTTTTCTCTTTTTCTTTCATTTCTCATTTACTTTCTCTCTCTCCTCTCTTAATTTCTCTCTAATTTACAAATCACCACATCATCACAAATTCACAAAATAAACACGTTAAACGACCTCGAATCTTCAAACCCCTTTGGAAATAAACGACCACCTCGCGACGATCTACATTTCTACCTTTCCGGAATTTCATTTCGGCGATTTGTAAGTTTCCGACACAACTCCGAAAACTCTCGTTTTTAAGTTTTATAACTTGCTAGTTGTTTGTATAACCTTGTAATGTCCTAAAATGGGTTGGGTAAAAATATTAGGCCGATCGATGGCCGGAAAATGCGTTTTTGAAGTTGTGATTCCGATCAGACTCCGTACGTCGCATTTGGCCTGGAGCAAATGCGACGCAGCGACCTACGTCGCACTATATCCCCAACGTCGCATATAGCGACGCAGCGACCTACGTCGCACTATAACCCCAACGTCGCACTTAGCGACGCAGACCCTTACGTCGCAGAAATCAACTACGTCGCCTATAGCGACGTCACGTACAACGTCGCATTAAATTGCGAAAGTCGCACATAGCGACGTCATGCCCAACGTCGCAGTCCGGATCTGCGACGTAGCACCCTACGTCGCATAAAACAGAATCTTCAAACCTCAAAATTTTGAAGTCAAAGTTACTGTTCAAAAAAAAGTCAAATTTACTGTAGCAGTACTGTAGCAGTACTGTAGCAAAGTCAACATTTTAGAATTATTATTATTTCAACTAAATCACCAACGGGCCGTACACATTTTCAAATACACAATTGAATCAACTAAGTCATAGTAACTTAGATAATTCAATCAAACAAGTCGTTGTAACTTGTATCAACTTATTCCAAACAAGTCGTAGTAACTTGTAACAAAACAATCAACCAAATTGGGGTAATTTGGACATCAAGTTAAGCAAACAATTTCAATGGTAGTCTTTCGAGATACCGATACAATTAATAACAATTCAAGTGTCGTGGACACATTCAGGTTTCAAGCCTTTGGACATCAATTCACCGCTAATTACTTCAAGTTTACTAAATTAAACACTTCAAGACTCAGGTGAGTTTCATAGCCCCATTTTCACTGCTTTTCAACTAGGGGTGTGATATTACTACTCGATTTTGTTTTACAAGTAGAACGCAAGTGACAAACTTCAAATACTACATGAGTTTCAAGCTAATCAATTTAAAGTCCTCCATAAGCATAGTCTCTAGTATTTTATAGCGTGAATGTTAGTATATGATATCATATGGAATTGACAATCCTCATCCGGGTTAGCACGCACTAATCGGTCAAACGGATGTATTAGCATTTGGGAAGACGAGTGTTGATTAGGCACTCGTAGGAGGCACTCCAAGTTAGGTTTCCTTAATTGGGCCTGACAAATCAAGTTAAGCTCAGACTATGTGCTCATGGACAGTATAACTTTTATTTTGCTTAATTGCATTTTAAATTCAATATAAATCTTGCGGTTCTGACAACTATACATTGACATACAAACCTGTGAGCTCACCAGCGTTTTCGCTTACCCATTTTAGTATTTATCACAGGTACCCAGCAGTAGTTTGGCTGCACAAGCAGGAATTATTAGCTCGAGTCAGCATACATGCAACTAGAGATTGGACTGCATTATTATATTTTGTAAAAGTAATTATGCTATGTAATCTCTCAAATTTCAGGAATCGAGCTAATGTAACTATATTTTGATGTAAACATTTACTTTATCTATACAAGTTTAAAACGACGCATATAGTGGTCGTTCATTATATCTGGTGCTTTGTATATTGATTAGTGACACCCAAATCAAGCTTCCGCAAATCATTAAATTTGGGGGTGTTACAGATTGGTATCAGAGCCTAAGGTTATAGTGAACTAGGTTGCATTTAGTGGGCCTAGACTATGACCGTTAGGCAGTATTCCTTATTAGTTATGACTAGTTCAGGGATTACATCATACGACTTTAATTTAACATAGCCTAATCAACTATGTACAATTAAAGAAAGATGATGTGAAATCTGAAAGAGTTATGTTGAACAGGAATGCATTAGTTGACTCTGACCTCGAGAGAAACGGGACTCAAAACACGTCTGTGCTAGACACTCAATAGGTTATTATGTGATATACATATATATATATATGAATAGACCTCATTACAACTTTAGGCTATATTATATTATATGAATATAGGCCTCTTTCTTTCAAACGTTTTGTCTCGAAATGACAAACACACCACTAGTTCATCATACTCGGACTAGTATCTTATTTCATTTCCTTGTTCTTTCTTACTCAGCATCATGCCTCCACGTCGTCAAATTACCCTTAGCGAAGCTGAGATCGCGGGAATCATTGCCCGCAGTGTGACCGAAGCCTTGGCTACCCGAACACCACCCGGTAGCGAGGACACAGCAACCAATACTCCACCACCCAAACCCTGCTCCTATAAGGACTTCCTTAGCTGCAAACCACTATACTTCAAGGGCACGGAAGGTGCCATTGGCTTGATCCGTTGGATTGAGCGCATGGAATCTGTTTTCAGTCTTTGCGACTGTACTGAGAACAACAAAGTCAAATTCGCTGCTTACACCTTTCAGGAAGGTGCACTCACGTGGTGGAAAACCCACGCAAACTCTGTAGGCCTCGAGATTGCAAACCGACTTCCTTGGGTCGAACTGAAGAAGAAACTGACAGAAAAGTACTGTCCTGAAGAAGAATTGCACAGGCTGGAGGAAGAATTCTGGCATCTGGAGGTGCAGGGAAATGATGTTGCTGAATATACCACCAAGTTTCAGCAGTTCGCCCTATTATGCCCGGGTTTGGTCGAACCAGAAAGTAAGGGCATTAAGAAATACATTCGTGGACTCCCCGAGAACATCCAAGGAAACGTCGCCTCATCCAAACCAACCACTACTGAGAGTGCCATTCGATTGGCCCACGAACTCATGGCTCTAGTTGTCAGCCGTGAGACCTCCAACACCTCATCCTCCAACAACAACAAACGCAAATCCACTGAACACCACCACAACTCAAACAAGAAAAACAACGCCATCCAAGTCTACACCTCCAACACTGAAACCACCCGCAGCTACACCGGGGACAGGCCTTATTGTCCCAAGTGTAACTACCACCATTTTGGTCAGTGCGGTACTCCTTGCAACAACTGCAGGAGGTACGGGCATCTGACTAAGGATTGCCGAGCCCCCAAATCCAACAACAACCCCTCTGACAGAAATGCCCGACAACCTAAGTCCTGCTATGAATGTGGACACCCAGGACACTTCAGGGATTCTTGCCCAAAATTGAAGAATAAGGGCAACAACAACAACAACAACAACCACCGCAACAACAACAACGCCAAAAGTAGCGCCTTCGTGATCAACTCAGGGGACGCCCGTCAGGACCCGAATGTGGTCACGGGTATGTTCCTCCTCAACAATTTAACTGCTTCTATTCTGTTTGATACTGGTGCCGATAGGAGTTTTATTTCCGATGAATTTTGCCCTCTACTTGACATTACACCTGTTGCTTTAGACGTTAAGTACACCGTAGAGCTTGCAAATGGCAAATTGATAGAAACCAATAGTGTGATACCTAATTGCACTTTAAATCTAGCCGACGAAATCTTCTCCATAGATCTTATGCCTGTTGAGATAGGAAGTTTCGATGTCATCGTAGGCATGGACTGGTTGTCCAAACATCGCGCCGAAATCATTTGCTACGATAAAATTGTTCGCATACCTCTCGCCGTCGGTAGAACCCTAGTCATACAGGGAGAGACCGGAGGGACGAGGCTTAACATCATCTCTTGTCTTAAAACCCGGAAATTTCTGAAAAAGGGTTATCCAGCAATCCTCGCGCACATCATGGAGAAAAAGTCGGAGGAGAAGCGACTTGAGGATGTTCCAATTGTTCGAGACTTTCCAGAAGTCTTTCCTGAGGAACTGCCTGGTCTACCACCACCAAGACAGGTTGAGTTTTCAATTGATCTCGTACCAGGTGCTGCGCCTGTGGCCCGAGCACCATACCGTTTAGCTCCATCCGAACTTCAGGAGCTGTCCACCCAGTTACAGGAACTCCTGGAACGAGGGTTTATCAGGCCGAGTTCTTCACCCTGGGGAGCTCCGGTCCTATTTGTTAAGAAGAAAGATGGTTCTTTTCGAATGTGTATCGACTATCGAGAGTTGAACAAGTTAACTGTCAAGAACCGGTATCCACTTCCTCGAATCGATGATTTGTTCGACCAACTTCAAGGGTCGAGTTGTTATTCAAAGATTGATCTCCGATCCGGTTACCACCAATTGCGTGTCCGCGATGCTGATATTCCAAAAACCGCTTTCAGAACCCGTTACGGGCATTACGAATTCCAAGTGATGCCATTCGGCCTAACCAACGCACCGGCTGTATTCATGGACCTTATGAATCGGGTGTGCAAACCTTACCTTGACAAGTTTGTCATTGTCTTCATCGATGACATCCTCATATATTCACGAAGCAAAGAAGAACACGCGCAACACCTCAAAACCATCCTTGAACTACTTAAACACGAGGAGCTCTATGCCAAGTTCTCTAAGTGTGAGTTCTGGATCAAAACCGTTCAATTCCTTGGTCACGTGATTGACAGTCAGGGGATTCACGTTGACCCATCAAAAATCGAAGCTATCAAAGATTGGCAATCGCCAACCACTCCGACGGAGGTACGGCAGTTTCTAGGACTGGCCGGATACTATCGACGATTCATTGAAAATTTCTCCAAGATAGCCATACCACTCACGACTCTGACCCAGAAAGACAAAAAGTTTGACTGGACTGAGAAACAAGAGTCGGCATTCCAACTCTTAAAGCAAAAGCTTTGCAGTGCTCCAATCCTATCTTTACCCGAAGGCACCGATGACTTCGTGGTATACTGCGATGCTTCTCATCAAGGTCTCGGTTGTGTGCTCATGCAACGAGACAAAGTCATAGCTTATGCTTCCCGACAGCTCAAGATTCATGAAAAGAATTACACCACCCACGACCTCGAGCTAGGAGCTGTCGTCTTTGCCCTCAAAATCTGGAGACATTACCTTTATGGTACCAGATGTACAATCTTTACCGACCATAAAAGCCTTCAACACATATTCGATCAGAAGGATCTCAACATGAGGCAACGTCGATGGGTCGAGTTACTTACGGATTACGACTGCGAACTCAAATATCATCCAGGCAAAGCAAATGTTGTTGCTGACGCCCTCAGTCGAAAAGAGCGAGTGAAACCACTTCGGGTTCGAGCCCTCAGTATGACCATTCACAACAATTTAAACATTCAAATCCTCACTGCTCAACTCAAAGCCTTAAAACCCGAAAATGTCAAAGATGAAGCCTTGCGGGGCATGGATAAACAATTCGAAATCAGGCCTAACGGGATTAGGTATTTCTCAAACCGAATCTGGTTGCCTAAATTTGGGAACCTACGGGACTTGGTGATGGATGAAGCTCACAAGTCCAAATATTCTATCCATCCGGGATCCGATAAAATGTACCACGGAATCAAGGACTTCTATTGGTGGCCGAACATGAAAGCTGAAATCGCCACCTATGTCAGCAAGTGCCTTACTTGCTCCAAGGTCAAAATCGAATATCAAAAACCTTCTGGTTTACTTCAACAACCCGATCTTCCTGAATGGAAATGGGAACAAATTGCCATGGACTTCATAACCAAGCTACCCAAATCCTCGAACGGTTGCGATACCATTTGGGTGATCGTGGATCGTCTCACAAAGTCTGCTCATTTCCTGGCAATCAAGGAATCCGACAAAATGGAACGCCTCACCAGAATCTACCTGAAGGAAATCGTGACCAAACACGGTGTTCCAATCTCAATTATCTCTGATAGAGATAGTCGCTTCACTTCACAATTTTGGCAATCACTTCAAAAATCTCTGGGTACTCGACTTGATATGAGTACCGCATACCATCCTCAAACCGACGGCCAAAGTGAACGAACCATTCAAACACTGGAAGACATGCTACGGGCCTGCGTAGTAGATTTCGGTGTAAACTGGGAAAAACATCTACCATTGTGCGAGTTCTCGTACAACAACAGTTACCATACCAGCATCAAAGCCGCACCCTTCGAGGCATTGTACGGTCGTAAGTGCCGGTCACCTATCTGTTGGACCGAAGTTGGGGATAGCCAACTCACAGGTCCAGAAATCATTCACGAGACGACCGAGAGAATCGTTGAAATTCAAAACAAACTCAAAGCCGCGCGTGATCGTCAGAAAAGTTATGCTGACGTGAGACGCAAAACACTCGAGTTCCAAGTTGGGGATCGAGTACTACTCAAAGTATCGCCTTGGAAAGGCGTAATCCGGTTTGGCAAACGAGGGAAGTTAAATCCCAGATACATTGGACCATTCGAGATCCTCGAAAGGATTGGTTCAGTGGCATATCGATTGCAGCTGCCATCTGAACTCAGCAGCGTGCATCCCACTTTTCATGTTTCAAATCTGAAGAAGTGTCTGTCTGATGAGACACTTATCATTCCACTCGATGAAATTCGAGTTGACGAGAAACTTCACTTCATTGAGGAACCCGCTGAAATCATGGACCGTGAGGTCAAACAACTTAAACAAAGTCGTATTCCCATCGTCAAAGTTAGGTGGAATTCGCGGCGCGGTCCGGAATTTACCTGGGAACGGGAAGACCAAATGCGACTCAAGTATCCTCAACTCTTCACTGATTCAACGTCAAACACGACTTCAACATAAATTTCGGGACGAAATTCTTCTAACAGGGGGAGAATGTGACAACCGTCAATTTAGGACTATAATTTAGTGCCTAATCAAGTTTAATACATGTAATTAGTTCTGTGTTAGGCTAATTAATGTATCAATTATTATATATATTGTTGAATATATATCTACAATTATACGAATTGTTTAAATCGTACGAGTTTCAAATCGAATGAATTTCGATACAATAAATACGGACGTTGGTGAACAATTTTATTAAGTAATACAAATATTATTTAATAACGCAATTTTACTTAGAATATTAATTATTATGATATTTCGTATCCAAGTTTTATTACACAATTAATATAAACGCGAATCAAATGTAACTTCGCAAACAAAACGAAACAAAACACCTTTTATAACATAGATCCTAAATATTTAGTAAAATACTTCAACAAAAATACTGAATAATTATTTGCATTTTAAAACGTATATTGAAACATATAAAATAATTATTTAACGTTTGTACGACGGAGAAAACGAACACCGCACGGAGCGCGGAGGCGCAGACTGTGAGTTTGAACTCCCACCAAAATCACCTCCTTTTTCTCTTTTTCTTTCATTTCTCATTTACTTTCTCTCTCTCCTCTCTTAATTTCTCTCTAATTTACAAATCACCACATCATCACAAATTCACAAAATAAACACGTTAAACGACCTCGAATCTTCAAACCCCTTTGGAAATAAACGACCACCTCGCGACGATCTACATTTCTACCTTTCCGGAATTTCATTTCGGCGATTTGTAAGTTTCCGACACAACTCCGAAAACTCTCGTTTTTAAGTTTTATAACTTGCTAGTTGTTTGTATAACCTTGTAATGTCCTAAAATGGGTTGGGTAAAAATATTAGGCCGATCGATGGCCGGAAAATGCGTTTTTGAAGTTGTGATTCCGATCAGACTCCGTACGTCGCATTTGGCCTGGAGCAAATGCGACGCAGCGACCTACGTCGCACTATATCCCCAACGTCGCATATAGCGACGCAGCGACCTACGTCGCACTATAACCCCAACGTCGCACTTAGCGACGCAGACCCTTACGTCGCAGAAATCAACTACGTCGCCTATAGCGACGTCACGTACAACGTCGCATTAAATTGCGAAAGTCGCACATAGCGACGTCATGCCCAACGTCGCAGTCCGGATCTGCGACGTAGCACCCTACGTCGCATAAAACAGAATCTTCAAACCTCAAAATTTTGAAGTCAAAGTTACTGTTCAAAAAAAAAGTCAAATTTACTGTAGCAGTACTGTAGCAGTACTGTAGCAAAGTCAACATTTTAGAATTATTATTATTTCAACTAAATCACCAACGGGCCGTACACATTTTCAAATACACAATTGAATCAACTAAGTCATAGTAACTTAGATAATTCAATCAAACAAGTCGTTGTAACTTGTATCAACTTATTCCAAACAAGTCGTAGTAACTTGTAACAAAACAATCAACCAAATTGGGGTAATTTGGACATCAAGTTAAGCAAACAATTTCAATGGTAGTCTTTCGAGATACCGGTACAATTAATAACAATTCAAGTGTCGTGGACACATTCAGGTTTCAAGCCTTTGGACATCAATTCACCGCTAATTACTTCAAGTTTACTAAATTAAACACTTCAAGACTCAGGTGAGTTTCATAGCCCCATTTTCACTGCTTTTCAACTAGGGGTGTGATATTACTACTCGATTTTGTTTTACAAGTAGAACGCAAGTGACAAACTTCAAATACTACATGAGTTTCAAGCTAATCAATTTAAAGTCCTCCATAAGCATAGTCTCTAGTATTTTATAGCGTGAATGTTAGTATATGATATCATATGGAATTGACAATCCTCATCCGGGTTAGCACGCACTAATCGGTCAAACGGATGTATTAGCATTTGGGAAGACGAGTGTTGATTAGGCACTCGTAGGAGGCACTCCAAGTTAGGTTTCCTTAATTGGGCCTGACAAATCAAGTTAAGCTCAGACTATGTGCTCATGGACAGTATAACTTTTATTTTGCTTAATTGCATTTTAAATTCAATATAAATCTTGCGGTTCTGACAACTATACATTGACATACAAACCTGTGAGCTCACCAGCGTTTTCGCTGACCCATTTTAGTATTTATCACAGGTACCCAGCAGTAGTTTGGCTGCACAAGCAGGAATTATTAGCTCGAGTCAGCATACATGCAACTAGAGATTGGACTGCATTATTATATTTTGTAAAAGTAATTATGCTATGTAATCTCTCAAATTTCAGGAATCGAGCTAATGTAACTATATTTTGATGTAAACATTTACTTTATCTATACAAGTTTAAAACGACGCATATAGTGGTCGTTCATTATATCTGGTGCTTTGTATATTGATTAGTGACACCCAAATCAAGCTTCCGCAAATCATTAAATTTGGGGGTGTTACAGCTGTAAAGGACAGATTAAGTTTAGGGGGAGATTGTTGGGTCAAAACTGTTTCAGGTCTGAGTTGAAGTCTTGATGAGAAGACAGACTACAAGTGATTAAAACTGTTTGTTTTGAAGGTTAAAACTGTCTTTATGAAGTTACAACTGATAGAAGAAAACTGAAGAGAAGACAAGTGTTACAACTGATTGAAGATAGATTACAACTGATAGTTATGTGTCTGTAAGTAGTTAAAACTGCTTATGTATTTGTAACTGTTAGTTATATATGAAACAGTTAACACTGGTTATATATTTGTACTTAGTCTTTGTAACAATTGAAACAGTTACCACTGAATGTGTAATAGTTACAACTGTTTACGTCAGAATGGTAGTTACAACTGTTTATGATTTTGTGATAAGTATGAGTCGGTTATGGAAGTTATTATATTCCATATATGTAGGAGATTGTATAGGACTCTATGTGTTATAAATAGAGATCCTTTTAGACCTAGATAGGTTAACGTAATTGCGCAGCTTCAAGGTTTTCTGTAACCCTAATACATCAAGTGTATTCGTCTTATATTATTAATAAGATTGAAGCTTTCGATATATTATTGTGTTCATTATATTAATTGATATTTGTTGATCTTCTTAACATTATTGAGTGTGATTCCGCAACTTCTCAATAATATATTCAAGGCTTATTACATACGATTGTTTATTAAGTTAAACAGGGACTAACAACCTGCGAAGCTTAGGATGCCAACTTTTGAAACTTATGGATTTCTTTAGTATAACTAAAGTGTTTTAGTCATATTTACGAAATCTACTTTTGTAACTTATTTACTTTTAAACATATACGATTTGATGAATCGTAAACTTTGTAACTATTACTCTTGGCATCTTAATATATATATATATGTTTTGTTGTAATCATATGCTCTGATACGTATGCATGTACAGTGTAAATGTGGCATCCCCCAACTTAAACCAATGCTTCCGCTAAACAAAACCGACGAATTTGGGGGTGTTACAGATTGGTATCAGAGCCATTGGTTATAGCGAACTAGGAATCTTTAAGTGACCTAGAGGCTTAGAGACCTAGACTATAGCCTTGGCTAGAACTTACATGCATACACACATTTGCATATGTCTAACTATCGTTACGACATATCGATACACGTGATTCATTCGTCGAACCGTACTACGTCTGAACTGTTCACTTTCATTCTGATCTCGTACGAACCTGATCGTATTAAACGGTTGATGAAAAGAAGTATGTATTTAGCATCATATAATGATGTCTGGCCAACGTGATTATTAGTTCCGGATTTTGCCTTCAGTGCCGCTAGCTCTACCATGATTCAATATGCTGTTACAAACCTTGCATGACAATTTTTGAATATTAAGACTCACCACTGTTGTGCAATGGTCGCAACAACATTGGGGTTCTTGCCTTCAATACCACAAATTTCTCCAGTTCAACCATCAGTTCAATCACCACTATCACTTGTATGACCACCATCGAGTGTTTCTCCTCCACGAGTAAAATTTATGGGCAATGCGTCTTAGTAGTATGCTTGCTATAATTTCGAATTCATATGAGTTTAGAATAGATGAATACTTTGGAGTTTGTCAAGGCATAAATGCACAAGACTCACAAACATAAGAATAATTCAGTAAGGAATATAATTGGGATTTTATTACCATACGTCACGAAGATAGCACATGAGACACACAAATATGGTCAATAAGCACACATACGTTAGAACATCTTTGTCAATTACGTCTGCAGCCGTAATTGTGAAAGTATTCTCTCATACACATACATATCTTTCAAGTCTTTGTATCACAATAAGCTTTGTATTCACGGAAAGAGATCAGATAGTTGTAGAATCCTAGGTAACATGTAGACGAGCCACATAAAGAGTCGTAAGATGATGAAGAAACGCTTACAACGTCCTTCTTACTTGAAATGGTTAAGATGAATGATCGACACTAGCTACAACTAGCTTCGCGGAATTGTATGCACACATAACTTCCTAACTCGTGTTCTATATGTGGGTTCCTTTTTTATAGTCTAGGCCAATCCACCTAGATCTCTATAAACAATGTCTCTGATACCAATCTGTCACACCCCGTCTAAAGCGGAAACAACGGGGTATAACGGTGATAGGATCATAACACATCATTATAAAGAATTCTATATGAAATACAATATCCAATGTGTCATGATGCCAATAACATGAATAACGGTTCATGTCGTGCATACATTTCAACAATGAATTCCAAAGCTTACAAACAACCATACACTACAATGTTAAGGCAAAACAAGCCTTCACAAACAACCTTAATGATGTACCACAAGTCTTGAATAACTCTTAATGCAACCCTAAAGGTCCACTAAGTTCTCTTGTCCTCTGCTTTAAGTCCACTAGTATAACCGGGAAAGATATGCTCAAAAACGTCAACAATAATGTTGGTGAGTTTCGTAGGTTTGAAACCGAACACCACAAGATAAAACATTTTTGCTGTGATAATAATAATTTAGGATAATGCATATAGAAAAGGTACACATAGTGTAATAACATAATCCCAACTGAATCGCAACAACTGTCATCACCCCATGAAGGAGTATGACCCAAATCCGCATCGCAAACACAAAATGGCAGTAGCTACTCCAACAAAGAAATTTAATGCAAACACCAAAAGTAAGCATTAACCAATAAACCTTAATGCAAACACCAAAAGTAAGTATTAACCAATAAACCTTAATGCAAACACCAAAAGTAAGCATTAACCGATAAACCCTAATGCAAACACCAAAAGTAAGCATTAGCCAATAAAAGCTCAATCACATAGTGTCACACAATTCCGCATATATCCAAACATACTTAGAACTAGGATACGAACTTTCCTACGAACAACTACTTTTGAAACGTATCTGGTTTAACGATCAACTATTACAAACATAAAACCTGTGAATTCACTCAACCTCGTTGTTGACTTTTACTATGTTTTTCAGGGAATTAGCTGCACGTAAGGTCCGCCTGCACATATGGAACTTAGGCGACCCGCGAAGCTTAGGATGCCAACTTTTGAAACTTATGGATTTCTTTAGTATAACTAAAGTGTTTTAGTCATATTTACGAAATCTACTTTTGTAACTTATTTACTTTTAAACATATACGATTTGATGAATCGTAAACTTTGTAACTATTACTCTTGGCATCTTAATATATATATATGTTTTGTTGTAATCATATGCTCTGATACGTATGCATGTACAGTGTAAATGTGGCATCCCCCAACTTAAACCAATGCTTCCGCTAAACAAAACCGACGAATTTGGGGGTGTTACAGATTGGTATCAGAGCCATTGGTTATAGCGAACTAGGAATCTTTAAGTGACCTAGAGGCTTAGAGACCTAGACTATAGCCTTGGCTAGAACGCACATGCATACACACATTTGCATACGTCTAACTATCGTTACGACATATCGATACACGTGATTCATTCGTCGAACCGTACTACGTCTGAACTGTTCACTTTCATTCTGATCTCGTACGAACCTGATCGTATTAAACGGTTGATGAAAAGAAGTATGTATTTAGCATCATATAATGACGCCTGGCCAACGTGATTATATTATACTAAGTACATATGGGTGTTTCATAGTCGTGAGATACGTGAAGGGGAAACTTGTCAATTCTTCTAGATACTCGGTAACTAAAAGTATGTGAAACTTCATTCTTCACATTCCTAACTTTGGCGTTGGCTACTATTTGAACTACTACTCAGTCATGTTTGACAACTATTCGGTCATGTTGACCACTGAGCGAACGAACTCTTACTCTTTAACGGATTAAACGAACTTGTACTAAACTCTTAACGAATGAGACCGATGACTCACCAATCGAATGAACGGAGGGAACAAACGAGGATCTTATACGTATTGGAGATCCCGAACCATATAAACACCACGGAAACAAAACATGGTAGCGTGTTACTACACAATAATTGAGACGGAATCTCACACAATCACTTGAGTGATCGAACCTAATCTTGCGAAACGAATCACGAGTAGCAAACTTTATCAAACCAAAAACCTATGAACTACATTTTGAAATATTCATTTTTTTTTCAAACGACTATACTGGAAGGTTTTTCCTATTAATTGTTTACTAGAATGATTTTCTAAACGAACCCGGATTGATGTATCACAACAAACGACATGTCAGACTTTTGACAAAGTTTTCTATACGAAATACCTAACGAGGAGTTTTTCAAACGATTTATGCGGGACAACGTTCAACCACGTATACCCGACATAAATTTACTCATTGATCACGAATTGATCACTATTTGACTGAATGTCAACGATTTACACAAACTTGTTTATAATTAAACAACGAACGATTTACAATCAAACTTATCAAATGTGTCCAAACAAACGTTTTGTCATGATTTGACCGCAACCGGGACAGCAAACTGAACATTTCGAACCGTCAACTGTTTTGACAACTGTTTATCATTTCGAACTACAACCACAACGTTTACGCTCCAACAGCACCCGGACGTGCGTACATTTGCAGAACAAAGGATACACAACAGGGTTCCTATGTTAGCATCAATATGTCTTAGTAAACTATTACTACGCTTTAACGTTACACCATTCGAATGTCGATTCGAACTTAATGCTTGGTAAACTTTGACCACTTAACGAACACATAACTTATCGAACTATACGACGAGTATACATGGGCTATTGTACCCTTATGGCAACTTAGAGCGCCACATAAACTGCTACTGATATCGAAACATACAAAACTATACCAAGGGTATACTGAAACTGTTAGAACTTTATGGCAACTTTGAGCGCCACGTAAACTATTGCTATTGTTGACGACACGACTTTTCGGAAAACATACGCAACGGGCGTTCCGACTTGATTTTTAAATCTCGGGACGAGATTTCTTTAACATGGGGAGAATGTAACACCCTGCAATTTCGACAAAATTATAAACATTAATTTCATGCATTACTAGGCTAATTCCCTACTTGAGTGAATTCACAACACATTTTAGAGGTAAGTCTATCAAAGCCCAACTAGTTAAAACGCGTAGTATTACGATTCATAATTAATCATAATTACGTACAAAACGATTGGAACAAACGCGACAAAAATATACGACTGTTGGTGAACTAAATTATTCAAGAAAACTAAATTTATTGAATAACATTATTTATTACTAAATATTATGTTGATGATATTTACAAAGTATGTTATAACGTATAAACGTTTATTTCGTAAACGGAAACAAAACAAAGTTAAAATTTCATGAACTTAATTAAATTATTTTCATAAAATATTCCAACCAAAAATATAAGCGAAAACGTATTTAATTATTTATTATTTAAAAATATTGTAACATTTAACAATCGGGTAAACAAACACGGAACGCAAACACGGGGGACGAAAAATGGAACAAAACCTACCTCCTCCCCCTCATTTTCTTTCATTCTCTCTCTCCATTCTCCTTTTCTCTCATCTCTTTCTCACTCTAAAAACATCACACAAAATCACCAAATACTACACCAAAAACTCGCCGAATCATCTAGACCATTTAGAGAAAAACGATCACGGGATCACGATCTACACTTCTACCTTTTCGGATTTCAAAACCGACACGCGTAAGTTTCCGACAACTTCCGAAAACTCTTAGATTTCGGTTTTTGTTTGATATTT
Organism: Helichrysum umbraculigerum; assembly: GCA_949592205.1. Lineage (NCBI taxonomy): Eukaryota > Viridiplantae > Streptophyta > Magnoliopsida > Asterales > Asteraceae > Helichrysum > Helichrysum umbraculigerum. The sequence continues at coordinate 236,241,744 of CATIUR010000001.1, forward strand.
CATGTTTATAATACTTAATATACCATGTATTAGTGTTATATCAACTTATTATGTCCAAAAACACCATTAAAAACGCTTTAAAAGTCAAAATTTGCACAAAAATCGCGAACAGCGAGTTTCGCGAGTTGAGATTCAATCTCAACTCGCGGGGCGAACTCGACTCGCGGATCTCAACTCGACTCACGGATCTCAACTCGACTCGCGGATCTCAACTCGACTCGCAGAACTCAACTTGCAGAACTCAACTTGCAGAACTCAACTTGCAGAACTCAACTTGCAAATCATTTTTCCACTAAGTGTCGAACTTAACCGGAAACGAATACTTACACATGATACGATATACGAACTGTACAGACATTTCAAACAAACTTATTTTATTGAAATCATGATTTCAAACTAGTACCAACGAGTAGTATACATTTTCACAACTGCGAAATACAAACGTAAACGTTAAACAAACACTTTGGACAAAATTTAGTTGCGTGAACACTACCATGGATTGTCAAACTTAGTGTGACAACCGTAAAAATTAGGACTAGTTTTTAGTTCCTAATCATTTAGAAATACGTGTAATTAGTTCTATGTATTAGGCTAATTGTATGTATCAATATATATTGTTGAATATATATCAGTACGCGATTATATTTAATCGTGCATTTTTAATCGACCGAATTCCGATTTATCTATACGGCGTTGGTGAAAACAAGTATTAAGTAATATAGAATTTTTATTTAATACAACTCATTATTTATTACACATTATTTCGATAATATTTCAAAAGTATTTCATATTGTATAAATAACGTCTACGCGACCAAAAATACGTGAAACGCATGCAACAATCGAAATAAACTAAAGTTATATTTTATAACACATTAATAAGTATTTTGATAAAATACTTCAACTCAAAATATCTAAAGTTCATTCGTTATTTAAAAACATACGTATGATATATAACGTCTAAATTATACGTTTAAACGATCGGGTAAACAAATACGGGTATAACATCAATAATTGGAGACAAAATGTAACAAAAATCCACCTCCTTTGACCTTAAGAAAAATCAGGCCAAACATGATCCACATTTTGTGGATCATGCTTTTGACTAACACATACCTACATACATTATTGCATCAATTTGTTCCTTCACTCTTTCACCACCTCTCTCTCCCTAACTCGTCTCTCTCTCTCTCTCTCTAAACAACCAAAACCGCCACCTTAAACCACCAAGAACTACCATCAAAACACCTCCATTTGCAAAACGGCTAGGAGCTAAACGAGCACCACACGATCCTCTACGACTCTATCTTTTCGGTTTTCAAAACCGACACTTGTAAGTTAACGACACCTTAAAACTACTTCAATACATTTATTTACTTGTTTTGTAGCTCATCAAACTATAAAATGTCCAAATCAAAACTTGAAACTCGTTTTTACAAACTCAAAAATGGTAACAGTTTCTGTCTTCGTAAAAACAGCCCACAAAAACGTCTATATCTTGAAAACTAGGAAGAACCAACTCTCGACATCTAAACGAAAAATGTTCACTAAGATACCAGCTACAACTTTCATTTTTGGCTCTCGGACCAGATCCTCACGGATCATGGTGAAAAACGTGAGTCTTTGGACAGAACTCATAATCGAACCCGATCCGACCACTCCTCATGTTTATTTTTGTTAAAAATAGTAAATGAGCTTATAAAATCTCCATAAAGTGCAGATTTACACTAGATTCTTAGGTGAATAAGTGTGATTTTTGGTTAGACTTGAATCGGTCTAGAAGATGGTTAAATAGAGTGTTCATCGAGTTCAAAATCTAGAAACTATAACCTTCGGCTGAAACTATAACCTTCGGCAGAAACTATAACCTTCGGCAGAAACTATAACCTTCGGCAGAAACTATAACCTTCGGCAGAAACTATAACCTTCGGCAGAAACTATAACCTTCGGCAGAAACCTTAACCTTCGGTAGAAACTATTCGGCAGAAACCATAACTTTCGGCAGAAACCTATAACTAGCAGTTTTAACTATAACAATTTAAATACGATACAACAATCAAAGTATAATAATAATAGTTGAGATTATTATTACCAAAAACTCACTAACGGGCCGTACACATCTTTCAAAAACTCAAATCTAATCAGTTAAACCAAATCATTTGGACATTACTAGTTGGATGAACAACTAGCATAGATGATATGATAAGACATCTAATCATTTTAAAACCTTGCGCGTTTAATACGCCCGGCAGGTTTTAGTCGTTGGAGACGACATCATTACTCTTGAACAACATCATTATTGCGTGTTAGCAACTCATTAGGCTCAGGTGAGTCTCATAGCCCCTTTTTAAATACTTTTACCTAGGGGTGTGATTTCATTGCTCTGTTTTGTTTTACAATATGAACGCAAGTACCATCAAATCAAATACTACATGAGTTATTTTCACTAATCATTTTAAAGCCCTCCATCAGCATAGTTTGGTAATACGTAGTAGCGTGAATATTAGTATATGGTACCATATAGGTTTGACCAGCCTCATCCGGGTTAGCACGCACTAACTAGTAAAACGGATGTATTAATATTTGTGAAGACGAGTGTTGATTAGGCACTCGTAGGAGGCACCTCGATCAAGATACCTTAAATGTGGACCTGACATCTCGTGTTAAGCTCAGACTATGTGCTCATGGCTGTATAACTTTTATTTTGCTTAATTGCATTTTAAATTCAATTATCATTAAATCTTGCGGTTCATACAAATATGTGTTGACATACAAACCTGTGAGCTCACCAGCGTTTCGCTGACCCATTTTAGCATGTATCACAGGTACTCAGCAGCAGTAGGTCTGCCACTCAAGATGCCCATTAGTTCGAGTCGCATTCAGACATCAAGAGATTGTCATGCATTACTATATTTTGTATAATTTAGTTATGCCATAGAATCTCTATCATTTGGACTCAAGGGCTTTTGTAAACTATATTATAACGGTGTAAAACCTTTATTTTATCAATGTATTTGTAAACGACGCATGTAGTGGTCGTTCATTATGTAATCTGGTGCTTTGTATATTGATTAGTCGCGCCCCGAACCGACCCACTTCCGCATCATAAATTGGGGGTGCGACAGATTGGTATCAGAGTCTAAGGTTATAGTGAACTAGGTTGCATTTAGTGGGCCTAGACTATGACCGTTAGGCAGTATTTCTTATTAGATATAACTGGTTCAGTGATTACACCATATGAGTTTAATTTAACATAGCTTAGCTAACTATGTACAATTAAATGAATACGGTGTGAAAGCTGAAAGGGGTTATGTTGAATAGGAATGCATTAGTTGACTCTGACCACGAGAGAAACCGTGACTAATACTTGATTAGTGTTAGACACACATTAGGCTATTATGTGATATAGGCGTATATACATACATAGGCCTCATTTATGTGCTACCTTATAGGCTATTATATATTGAAGATATATGATTAAGCCCCACTCGCGTATTATCTTCTAAGCTATTATATATATCGAATATATATAGATCACACACGATAATACACTCGTTAACACTCTCACTACCAAAGACGACAAGTATAAATTACTTTCTTCTATCTCTTTAATACACACATAACATCTCACAACACAATTCCGATGTACCATCGTATGTTCGCGAGGAGTATATCATTTCGTATTTCCTCCATCATTCTATTTCCTTAGAATCACAAATGGAACTTATTGTTTGAAGGACTATAGGCTCCATACGTAAAACCATACCCCACCTACTCGCAAACTCGCATCTAGTATGCAACTCTGTTGTTTGTCAAATGTGATTTTCACTTGTGTCATTGTATATTACCCCATAAATATATATATGCATATGTGATGTATCATGTTTTGGTGCAAACAACTCATCCACTCTCTTTGCTTTTATCAGAATCATGCCGCCAAAGAAGACTGGTTTCAGTCAAGCTGAACTCAATGCTGCGGTTACCCGAGTTGTAGCCGAAGCCATGGCTGCTCAAGAAGCTCTAAGGAATGCAGAGACAGTCAATGCTACTCCTACTCCTGTTATCAAACCTTGTTCCTACAAGGATTTTCTTAGCTGCAAACCATTGTATTTCAAGGGCACAGAAGGTGCCATTGGCTTGATCAGATGGATTGAAAGAATCGAATCTGTCTTCAGTCTCTGTAACTGTGCTGAAGATAGTAAGGTCAAGTTTGCTGCTTACACCTTTCAAGAAGGTGCACTAACGTGGTGGAACACCCACGCAAACTCTATTGGCGTCGAGATCGCAAACCGACTTCCTTGGCCTGAATTGAAGAAAAAGCTAAGGGAGAAGTACTGTCGCGAGGAAGAACTACACCGACTGGAAGTCGAGTTCTGGCATCTGGAGGTACAAGGGAATGATATTGCTGGGTACACCACCAAGTTCCAGCAATTCGCTCTATTGTGCCCAGGCTTGGTTGATACGGAAGGAAAAAGTATCAAGAAGTACATCCGCGGACTACCAGAGAATATTCAGGGAAATGTCGCTTCAGCGCAACCAACCACCCTTGATAGAGCTATCGAAATTGCTCATGAACTCATGGCCATGATTGTCAGCCGTGAGACATCTGCTCCATCTTCTGGTAACAACAACAAGAGAAAGTGGTCTGGGAACACCACTCAAAACCAATCATCATCAAAGAGGTCTGAGTCTGATAAGACCCTCAACACTGGTTCTGGTTTCAACAAGGGTTACACTGGAAATAAACCCTACTGTTCAAAGTGTCGCCGTCATCATGATGGTCCTTGCAGCACACCTTGTGGAAAATGTCAAAGGTATGGACATTTGACCAAAGACTGTAGGTCTACTACCGTCAACACCAACACCACCACCAGCCAACCAAAGTCCTGCTATGAGTGTGGAGAAACTGAGCACTTTAGGAATGATTGCCCAAAGCTGAAGAACAAGGGTAACAACACTGCGAAGGGAAGAGCTTTCGTTCTGAACTCAGGAGAGGCCCGTCAAGACCCGAATGTGGTCTCGGGTACGTTTCTTCTCAACAATCTTACTGCTTCTGTTCTGTTTGATTCTGGTGCTGATAGGAGCTTCATATCTGATGAGTTTAGTCAATTGCTTAATATTGCTCCTATTGCCTTAGATGCTAAGTATATTGTAGAGTTAGCTAATGGTAAACTCATAGAGACTGACAGTGTAATACCAAATTGCACTTTAAATTTATCTGATGAAATCTTCTCTATTGACCTTATACCCGTTGAAATTGGAAGTTTCGACGTCATTATTGGAATGGATTGGTTATCCAAGCACCGAGCTGAAATTATCTGCTATGACAAAATCGTCCGTATACCTCTTGTCACCGGTAGTACTCTAATCATACAAGGGGAGACCGGTAGGACGAGACTGAATATCATATCCTGCATGAAAACTCGCAAGTACCTTAGGAAAGGGTACCAGGCGATCCTTGCACATGTCTTGGAGAAAAAGTCGGAAGAGAAACGACTTGAGGATGTGCCCATTGTTAGAGATTATCCAGAAGTCTTTCCCAAAGACTTACCTGGCCTTCCACCACCGAGACAAGTTGAGTTCTCGATCGATCTCGTGCCGGGGGCAGCACCTGTTGCACGAGCCCCATATCGTTTAGCCCCTTCAGAACTTCAGGAGTTGTCTACTCAGTTGCAGGAACTCCTGGATAAGGGATTCGTTAGACCGAGTTCTTCACCATGGGGAGCTCCGGTTCTGTTTGTGAAAAAGAAAGACGGTTCATTCAGAATGTGTATCGACTATAGAGAGTTGAACAAATTGACCGTCAAGAACCGTTACCCACTTCCTCGTATTGATGACCTATTCGACCAACTTCAAGGGTCAAGTATCTATTCGAAGATAGATCTAAGATCCGGTTATCATCAGTTACGAGTTCGTGACATTGACATCCCAAAGACTGCTTTCCGAACTCGCTATGGACATTATGAGTTCCAAGTGATGCCCTTTGGTTTAACTAACGCACCGGCAGTATTCATGGATCTTATGAACCGAGTGTGCAAACCATATCTTGACAAGTTTGTCATTGTCTTCATCGATGATATTCTCATTTACTCGCGCAATGAGCAAGAACACGCGCAACATCTCAAAGTTATTCTAGAACTTCTTAGACACGAAGAGTTATATGCTAAATTCTCCAAGTGTGAGTTCTGGATGAAAACAGTTCAGTTCCTTGGTCATGTGATTGATAGTCAAGGAATTCACGTAGATCCATCAAAGATTGAGGCTATCAAGTGCTGGCAAGCACCGACGACGCCGACCGAAGTACGCCAATTCTTAGGACTGGCAGGTTATTATCGGCTTTTCATTGAGGATTTCTCCAAAATAGCTCAACCTCTCACAATACTGACTCAGAAGGAAAAGAAGTTCGATTGGACTGATAAACAAGAGTCAGCATTTCAGCTATTGAAGCAAAAGCTTTGCAGTGCACCAATTCTATCATTACCCGAAGGCAATGAAGACTTCGTGGTATACTGCGATGCCTCACACCAAGGTCTTGGTTGCGTGTTGATGCAACGAGACAAGGTTATTGCCTACGCCTCCCGACAACTCAAAGTTCACGAGAAGAACTACACAACTCATGATCTCGAATTAGGAGCCGTAGTGTTCGCACTCAAGATCTGGAGACACTATCTGTATGGCACAAAGTGTATCATATTCACTGATCACAAAAGCCTCCAGCATATATTTGATCAGAAGGATCTAAATATGAGGCAACGTCGCTGGGTCGAGTTACTCACCGACTATGACTGCGAGATCAGGTACCATCCGGGCAAAGCAAATGTGGTTGCCGATGCCCTAAGTCGCAAAGAGCGCACAATACCACTTCGAGTCCGAGCCCTTAGCATAACCATCCATAATGATCTAATTATTCAAATTCTCACTGCTCAACTCGAAGCATTGAAACCTGAAAACATCAAGGAAGAGGCCTTGCGCAACATGGAGAATCAATTTGAAACAAAACCCAATGGGGTCAGGTACTTCGCAAACCGAATCTGGTTACCCAAGTTTGGGAATCTTCGAGATTTAGTGATGGATGAAGCTCATAAGTCTAAGTATTCTATACATCCTGGATCTGATAAGATGTATCATGGCATCAAGGGATCATACTGGTGGCCAAACATGAAAGCAGAGATTGCCACGTATGTCAGCAAGTGCCTCACATGTTCAAAAGTTAAAGCTGAATATCAGAAGCCCACCGGTTTGCTACAGCAACCGGATATTCCAGAATGGAAATGGGAGCAAATCGCTATGGACTTCATCACTAAACTCCCGAAAACATCAAGTGGTTGCGATACTATATGGGTAATAGTTGATCGTCTAACCAAATCTGCTCACTTCCTTGCCATGAAGGAAACCGACAAAATGGAACGTCTCACACGAATCTATTTGAAGGAGATCGTATCCCGACACGGCGTTCCAATCTCAATTATCTCTGATAGAGACAGCCGATTCACATCTAACTTTTGGCAATCATTGCAAAAGTCAATGGGTACTCGTTTAGATATGAGTACAGCCTATCATCCACAAACCGATGGCCAAAGTGAAAGGACTATTCAAACACTGGAAGATATGTTACGCGCCTGCGTAATTGATTTCGGTGCAAATTGGGAACATCACTTGCCATTGTGTGAATTCTCCTACAACAACAGCTATCATACCAGCATTGGAGTTGCACCGTTCGAGGCACTGTACGGTCGAAAGTGCCGGTCGCCTATCTGTTGGACCGAAATTGGAGATAGCCAACTCACTGGTCCGGAAATCATTCATGAAACCACTGAGAAGATCGTTGGTATCCAGCAACGACTGAAGGCCGCACGTGATCGTCAGAAGAGTTATGCTGACGTGAGACGCAAGCATCTCGAGTTCCAAGTTGGAGATCGAGTTTTGCTCAAAGTATCACCTTGGAAAGGTGTCATCCGTTTTGGCAAACATGGAAAGTTAAACCCTAGATACATCGGACCTTTTGAGATCCTTGAAAGGATTGGTCCAGTCGCTTATCGATTGCAGCTACCTCCAGAGCTTAGTAGCGTGCATCCTACATTTCACGTTTCTAACCTAAAGAAATGCCTGTCCGACGAGACACTCATTATCCCGCTTGAGAAAATTCAAATCGACGACAAACTTCATTTTGTAGAGACACCAGTGGAGGTCATGGACCGTGAGGTCAAACAGCTTAAGCAAAGTCGTATCCCAATCGTCAAGGTTCGGTGGAATTCGCGACGTGGTCCGGAATTCACCTGGGAACGGGAAGATCAGATGCGACTTAAATATCCACATCTATTTTCAGACTCCTCTCACACATCAACTTCAAAATGAATTTCGGGACGAAATTCTCTTAACAAGGGGAGAATGTGACAACCGTAAAAATTAGGACTAGTTTTTAGTTCATAATCATTTAGAAATACGTGTAATTAGTTCTATGTATTAGGCTAATTGTATGTATCAATATATATTGTTGAATATATATCAGTACGCGATTATATTTAATCGTGCATTTTTAATCGACCGAATTCCGATTTATCTATACGGCGTTGGTGAAAACAAGTATTAAGTAATATAGAATTTTTATTTAATACAACTCATTATTTATTACACATTATTTCGATAATATTTCAAAAGTATTTCATATTGTATAAATAACGTCTACGCGACCAAAAATACGTGAAACGCATGCAACAATCGAAATAAACTAAAGTTATATTTTATAACACATTAATAAGTATTTTGATAAAATACTTCAACTCAAAATATCTAAAGTTCATTCGTTATTTAAAAACATACGTATGATATATAACGTCTAAATTATACGTTTAAACGATCGGGTAAACAAATACGGGTATAACATCAATAATTGGAGACAAAATGTAACAAAAATCCACCTCCTTTGACCTTAAGAAAAATCAGGCCAAACATGATCCACATTTTGTGGATCATGCTTTTGACTAACACATACCTACATACATTATTGCATCAATTTGTTCCTTCACTCTTTCACCACCTCTCTCTCCCTAACTCGTCTCTCTCTCTCTCTAAACAACCAAAACCGCCACCTTAAACCACCAAGAACTACCATCAAAACACCTCCATTTGCAAAACGGCTAGGAGCTAAACGAGCACCACGCGATCCTCTACGACTCTATCTTTTCGGTTTTCAAAACCGACACTTGTAAGTTAACGACACCTTAAAACTACTTCAATACATTTATTTACTTGTTTTGTAGCTCATCAAACTATAAAATGTCCAAATCAAAACTTGAAACTCGTTTTTACAAACTCAAAAATGGTAACAGTTTCTGTCTTCGTAAAAACAGCCCACAAAAACGTCTATATCTTGAAAACTAGGAAGAACCAACTCTCGACATCTAAACGAAAAATGTTCACTAAGATACCAGCTACAACTTTCATTTTTGGCTCTCGGACCAGATCCTCACGGATCATGGTGAAAAACGTGAGTCTTTGGACAGAACTCATAATCGAACCCGATCCGACCACTCCTCATGTTTATTTTTGTTAAAAATAGTAAATGAGCTTATAAAATCTCCATAAAGTGCAGATTTACACTAGATTCTTAGGTGAATAAGTGTGATTTTTGGTTAGACTTGAATCGGTCTAGAAGATGGTTAAATAGAGTGTTCATCGAGTTCAAAATCTAGAAACTATAACCTTCGGCAGAAACTATAACCTTCGGCAGAAACTATAACCTTCGGCAGAAACTATAACCTTCGGCAGAAACTATAACCTTCGGCAGAAACTATAACCTTCGGCAGAAACCTTAACCTTCGGTAGAAACTATTCGGCAGAAACCATAACTTTCGGCAGAAACCTATAACTAGCAGTTTTAACTATAACAATTTAAATACGATACAACAATCAAAGTATAATAATAATAGTTGAGATTATTATTACCAAAAACTCACTAACGGGCCGTACACATCTTTCAAAAACTCAAATCTAATCAGTTAAACCAAATCATTTGGACATTACTAGTTGGATGAACAACTAGCATAGATGATATGATAAGACATCTAATCATTTTAAAACCTTGCGCGTTTAATACGCCCGGCAGGTTTTAGTCGTTGGAGACGACATCATTACTCTTGAACAACATCATTATTGCGTGTTAGCAACTCATTAGGCTCAGGTGAGTCTCATAGCCCCTTTTTAAATACTTTTACCTAGGGGTGTGATTTCATTGCTCTGTTTTGTTTTACAATATGAACGCAAGTACCATCAAATCAAATACTACATGAGTTATTTTCACTAATCATTTTAAAGCCCTCCATCAGCATAGTTTGGTAATACGTAGTAGCGTGAATATTAGTATATGGTACCATATAGGTTTGACCAGCCTCATCCGGGTTAGCACGCACTAACTAGTAAAACGGATGTATTAATATTTGTGAAGACGAGTGTTGATTAGGCACTCGTAGGAGGCACCTCGATCAGGATACCTTAAATGTGGACCTGACATCTCGTGTTAAGCTCAGACTATGTGCTCATGGCTGTATAACTTTTATTTTGCTTAATTGCATTTTAAATTCAATTATCATTAAATCTTGCGGTTCATACAAATATGTGTTGACATACAAACCTGTGAGCTCACCAGCGTTTCGCTGACCCATTTTAGCATGTATCACAGGTACTCAGCAGCAGTAGGTCTGCCACTCAAGATGCCCATTAGTTCGAGTCGCATTCAGACATCAAGAGATTGTCATGCATTACTATATTTTGTATAATTTAGTTATGCCATAGAATCTCTATCATTTGGACTCAAGGGCTTTTGTAAACTATATTATAACGGTGTAAAACCTTTATTTTATCAATGTATTTGTAAACGACGCATGTAGTGGTCGTTCATTATGTAATCTGGTGCTTTGTATATTGATTAGTCGCTCCCCAAACCGACCCGCTTCCGCATCATAAATTGGGGGTGCGACACTTAGACATCCACGTACTTATTTAATCTCATACGTTTAGGGCGTTAGGAGATTCTGGACCATACTTGGGCTTAGGTTTGCTAGCACTCGCACGTTACTTAACTCAACAGGTGAGTTCACAACCCTTACTTTTACTGTTTTAACTGCTTTTGAACAGGGGTGGAAAACATAGTCAACGTTTTTGCTACGTGAGCAAACTTTTATATATAACGGTTGTGATATACATTGTGCTAACTATTTGTGACTACGGTCAAACGATTATGACTTTTATTTATGAAAGGGTATTTCATACAATAACTATTATCAACTTGTGAAATTCAACTTGGTATCTTACCGGAGAACGACCGGTACAATTTGTATCTAGCTGGAGAATGACTAGCCGTGTAACTTGTCGGAGAACGACCGACACTAACTTGGTATCTTACCGGAGAACGACCGGTACTAACAGTGTAACTCGCCGGAGAACGACCGGTGCTAACTTGGTAACTTACCGGAGAACGAACGGTACATTTATGTGAATGCTGGAGAACGACCAGCAACGTATTTAAACTAATTGAACAACTAATGGGTCCTACTGACATGGACCAGATCCTACCGACTTGGATCAGGGATACTGACTTTCCCTACTACACTGGTTTTACCCTTCTGACTTGGGTACTCGATCCTACTGACTTGGATCAGGGATACTGACTTTCCCTACGATTATGGTTTTACCCTTCTGACTTGGGTACTTGGATCCTACTGACTTGGATCAGGGATACTGACTTTCCCACGAGACAACTATAGGATACCGACATTCCTACAAAGACAACCATTAGGATACTGACATTCCTACGAAACATCAACTAATAGGATACTGACATTCCTACGAAACATCAACTATTAGGATATTGACATTCCTACGAAAGACAACTATTAGGATACTGACATTCCTACTATAACTAGTACTGAACCTTGGTCAACATCCCAACAAAACATACTTAGAACTAGGATACGAACTTTCCTACGAACAACTACTTTTGAAACGTATCTGGTTTAACAATCAACTATTACAAACATAAAACCTGTGAATTCACTCAACCTCGTTGTTGACTTTTACTATGTTTTTCAGGGAATTAGCTGCACGTAAGGTCCGCCTGCACATATGGAACTTAGGCGACCCGCGAAGCTTAGGATGCCAACTTTTGAAACTTATGGATTTCTTTAGTATAACTAAAGTGTTTTAGTCATATTTACGAAATCTACTTTTGTAACTTATTTACTTTTAAACATATACGATTTGATGAATCGTAAACTTTGTAACTATTACTCTTGGCATCTTAATATATATATATATATGTTTTGTTGTAATCATATGCTCTGATACGTATGCATGTACAGTGTAAATGTGGCATCCCCCAACTTAAACCAATGCTTCCGCTAAACAAAACCGACGAATTTGGGGGTGTTACAGATTGGTATCAGAGCCATTGGTTATAGCGAACTAGGAATCTTTAAGTGACCTAGAGGCTTAGAGACCTAGACTATAGCCTTGGCTAGAACTTACATGCATACACACATTTGCATACGTCTAACTATCATTACGACATATCGATACACGTGATTCATTCGTCGAACCGTACTACGTCTGAACTGTTCACTTTCATTCTGATCTCGTACGAACCTGATCGTATTAAACGGTTGATGAAAAGAAGTATGTATTTAGCATCATATAATGACGTCTGGCCAACGTGATTATTAGTTCCGGATTTTGCCTTCAGTGCCGCTAGCTCTACCATGATTCAATATGCTGTTACAAACCTTGCATGACAATTTTTGAATATTAAGACTCACCACTGTTGTGCAATGGTCGCAACAACATTGGGGTTCTTGCCTTCAATGCCACAAATTTCTCCATTTCAACCATCAGTTCAATCACCACTATCACTTATATGACCACCATCGAGTGTTTCTCCTCCACGAGTAAAATTTATGGGCAATGCGTCTTAGTAGTATGCTTGCTATAATTTCGAATTCATATGAGTTTAGAATAGATGAATACTTTGGAGTTTGTCAAGGCATAAATGCACAAGACTCACAAACATAAGAATAATTCAGTAAGGAATATAATTGGGATTTTATTACCATACGTCACGAAGATAGCACATGAGACACACAAATATGGTCAATAAGCACACATACGTTAGAACACCTTTGTCAATTACGTCTGCAGCCGTAATTGTGAAAGTATTCTCTCATACACATACATATCTTTCAAGTCTTTGTATCACAATAAGCTTTGTATTCACGGAAAGAGATCAGATAGTTGTAGAATCCTAGGTAACATGTAGACGAGCCACATAAAGAGTCGTAAGATGATGAAGAAACGCTTACAACGTCCTTCTTACTTGAAATGGTTAAGATGAATGATCGACACTAGCTACAACTAGCTTCGCGGAATTGTATGCACACATAACTTCCTAACTCGTGTTCTATATGTGGGTTCCTTTTTTATAGTCTAGGCCAATCCACCTAGATCTCTATAAACAATGTCTCTGATACCAATCTGTCACACCCCGTCTAAAGCGGAAACAACGGGGTATAACGGTGATAGGATCATAACACATCATTATAAAGAATTCTATATGAAATACAATATCCAATGTGTCATGATGCCAATAACATGAATAACGGTTCATGTCGTGCATACATTTCAACAATGAATTCCAAAGCTTACAAACAACCATACACTACAATGTTAAGGCAAAACAAGCCTTCACAAACAACCTTAATGATGTACCACAAGTCTTGAATAACTCTTAATGCAACCCTAAAGGTCCACTAAGTTCTCTTGTCCTCTGCTTTAAGTCCACTAGTATAACTGGGAAAGATATGCTCAAAAACGTCAACAATAATGTTGGTGAGTTTCGTAGGTTTGAAACCGAACACCACAAGATAAAACATTTTTGCTGTGATAATAATAATTTAGGATAATGCATATAGAAAAGGTACACATAGTGTAATAACATAATCCCAACTGAATCGCAACAACTGTCATCACCCCATGAAGGAGTATGACCCAAATCCGCATCGCAAACACAAAATGGCAGTAGCTACTCCAACAAAGAAATTTAATGCAAACACCAAAAGTAAGCATTAACCAATAAACCTTAATGCAAACACCAAAAGTAAGTATTAACCAATAAACCTTAATGCAAACACCAAAAGTAAGCATTAACCGATAAACCCTAATGCAAACACCAAAAGTAAGCATTAGCCAATAAAAGCTCAATCACATAGTGTCACACAATTCCGCATATATCCAAAAATAAAATACACAAGTTCACAGCATGAAAAACCATTTATAAAACACGAGCATACTTTTTCCCCAATTTGAAAATAAGTAAATGAAAACGGAGCCACGAAAACTCACCTTGATTAACAAAGCAAATTACGCTCCCAAATAAGTCCACTAAACAGTTCTTCAATCTACAAATAAATTCATATAGATTAATAACCTAGACAAAACTATACTTTTTATTATTTCCTAGTTGATTTAATAATCCTATAAAATCTGACTACACCTAAAAGTGGTATGTGGAGTACTTTGTTTAAGTGGATTGTATTGACATCAATATATCACTAGCGTTATGCTCATATAATTAAAGTATAATACTTGTTAATAACCATTTTACATTACTCATTCTTTTTAAATTAAATATATAAATTACATCTTAAACTTTTATAAACGTGATTTGTTTATAGAAAAGTATATCCTTAAACATTCTTTACAACCCCCAAAATAACTAGAGACAACTTGATCAAACCTATTTAACATTATCTACTTTTTCTGAAAATTCGTCGTAAACAGAAACAACTTACTAAATAATTTTTATAAAATCATACGTTGCTTTTTAGAGGCCGAAACCTCAAGAATTTAAGTAAAATTTTGAGATCTACAACTTTCGTGTATTGACCGAAGCCTGAAAACGAATGGAAATAGGTCAAAAACGCCGTTGATCACAACTGAAAAATGGAGACAGATTCTGCGTTTAACGATACTAGACTTTCGGTTTGCAAAAACTTATTTTACCCAACATGTTCATGTCCCAAACATATAAATCGACCTACATATAAATCTATTTCAGAAAAATTAAAATAAAATAAAAAAAAACATATTGATTAGGGTTTATGATTATACTTACGTAGAACATAAACGGGTAACACGCAAGAACAAAGCTTGGATTTTATTTGGCTTCTCTTCCTTTTTTTTTCTTTCTTCTTGGTCGACGGCAGCAAAAAGAAAACCACAGGTATTATCGTTTATTTTATCAAAAAGAGTTTTGTTTTAAATTGATATTTAACTCTTTAAATTGATTTGGAGACTAGGTATGAGGTTTGGGCCGGGTTTTGGTCTCACCGAAATTTCACAACCCAAAACTAAAATGAAAACATAAGTTACATGATCACCATCACCATTACTATTATTATATTACTTTTTTTTTTTTTAATTATGATCATTGAATTAATGATACGTATACTTATTATTATTATTATATTACTATTATTATTATGATTATATTATTATATTATATTCCTAATTCTTATTATTACTTATAATGACGATTTCTTTTGACTTTCAATATGTTTGCGTGCGAATGATAATCGGGTTATAGAACACTATACGAGACTCAAATTTCTCACATAGTCTAGAATACGAATACTTAATTTATTTCTCCAATAAATTTCATGCACATAAATGCAAGTAAGAAATGATTATAGGAAACGAACCGAAGAATGGAGTTTTGGTGACGGATGTCACACATACGCGATCCTAGAATTTGGACAGGATCATGTAACCAAGACCAATTTCGACTGAGACGAAAATCAACTACGTTACGCGATCCGGATCCATGGTCGGGATCGCGTAACCAAGGTTTAAAACGATTTTTCAGACCTGCAACAATACAACACGAATTCAAAACCCAATTTCACCATATTCAGTTGTAAAACACGATTTTAACCAGAAAATAACCACAAACATCAACTACAAACATGTTATAACAACAAATAATGATCATCCAAGTCCTAAATCCTCACATGCAACAATTATTCAACCTATCTATAACCTAAACCCAATTCATTCAATTTATAACTTCAAGAACACAATCAATTCATCAAATAAACATGAAATCAGTCTAGCAAAGATCATATAACACATTCAAACACATATTAACTCTATTCATCATTGTCCCCAATTACATCAAACTAATTCATTCAACCCAAGTTTATACATGAGAATGGGGAAATGCACTTACAATGGAGATGACGATAGGAAGAAGATGATGAAAATCAGATTATTGCACAAAACCACACCTTCAATTGATGATTTCTAGTAGATTTCCCTTTTGAATTTCTTAATTTCCAAGTGTATATGTGTGTGTTCATGAGAAGTAAAGGAAGATGAGAAAATGAAATCAAGTTAGGTTGACATTTCTTTTTAGTTCAAGTATAATGCAGGGTAATATTATACCCCTTCTAAATTTATTGTCTGGAACCAAAAATTCATTTGCGAGAAAATAAGTTTTATAATACCGTCAACTAAATTAATTTAAAACAAGTATTAATTTATTTATCACAATAAGTCATTTGACCTTTTGACCTATTAATTTCAAATATCAAATAACAACTAAAATAGAGAAATTGCCGTATTAACCTAGGCCCAAAACGAGGATGTTACAACAATAATTACAGTATTACAATTGTTTTAGGAAGTTAAAAATGCTAATATAAAACGGACATAATGTAGATTTTATTCTTTTGGGGTTAATAGCTATATTTGAATGATTAAAGATTAAAATGAGTAATAACACATTTGTTAAGAGTACGAAGAAAAGAAATAACGAAGAAGTATATTGACCCTAATATTTGAACTTGAGAGCGCTATGAAATCAAATTTTAAAACAACCACTAAACTAACTCATAAAGCTAACAAAAATAATATACATACATAATCTCAAAAAGTTACTATTAATTAGTACTACAGTTTAGAAACCGATACAAAGTGAATCCACGATCAGACTAAGTTTTCAAACAATTTCTAATATGACACATTTAAAAACTTTTATAAAAAGCTATTGCTCGGGTATGAAAAGAAAAAAAAAACTTTATGTGACACATATCAAAAACCTTTTTTCAAAGTTATCGCTCAAATATGAAAAAAAAAGCCATTTTGATTGATGTGTAAAGGAATTGACAAAAAAAAAACCTTGCATGAACAAATTGAGAAATCTCAAGCTTTTCATAAAAAAATATATATATTCTATAACGAAGAAAAGTCTTTCTAAAAATTATTATGCTCAAAAATGTTTTGAAAAAGTTTTTTATTAAAGATGCTCTAATTGATAATATTAGAGGTTACGTTAGTTTTTTTATATATAATAATAAAAGGATTGGTTTCCAATAAAAAACCTAATAATAATATTAGGGTGCGTTTGTGTCACATAATATTTTTTGATGGAATTGGAAGCTGTCAAGGAATTGGAATCTGAATGAACTGGAATGTGGAGGAATTAAAATGTGTAATGACTAAAATCTGCAACGTGTTTGGTTAACATGATATGGAATGCAAAAGAAATTATTATTGTTTTTGTTATTATTATTGTTATTGTTATTGTTAAGAACTGTGAGAACCACAAAGAATGCATGTTTGTTCACATGTGATTAACTTCAATCATATGTGAACATTGATGTACGTTTAATTGAAAAAGAAAAAAGTCAAAAAAATCCTAAGATTATATCGAAAAACGCAAAAAAATAAATATATGTTCACATGTGAACGATAATGTGAACAAATCGGTTAAAATGTGTTTTAAGACGTAAATTTATGATTTTTTTGAATTTTTTCTTTCGCAATCTAACATAAATCGGTTTTCACATATGATTGAAGTTAATCACATGTGAACAAACATGTATTCGTTGTGGTTCTCACAGTTCTCAACTTTAGAGTGGTTCTCATTTGAACCTCCCACTATATATATATAATTAAATAAATAGTTATTAAATATAAAAAATAAGTATTAACAATAAGAGATTCTTTTAAATAATTATATATATAAAAGATTGATCGCTCCCAAACGGTCGGTCGGTTTTTACACTGGTCGTTGGTCCAACCGTCGAAGCGCGGATCAGGAAGATTTAAATTTATAATAGTCGGGGGAGCCTAAACCTTCCGAATTACTTACTATTACTGGGTACGAATACCCGATATTAGTACGTGGTAAGGATGATCCAGGGTCGTTCCTCTCGACGGTAGAATTGAAACATAGCTAGTTCTGATAAACTAATATTTAAGCTAGGATTTAGATAAGTGGATAGGTGGTTGTTTTTGGATTTTTATCTATTAAACTATTAAAACTAATGAAACATAAAAGTAAAGGGGAGACTAGCATATATAACACCTAAACGATAACGAAGACGTGGTTCACCATGATTTAGGGTAGTGTATGATTGGGATGATGTTTATTTGGGGACACAATTAGGTAACAACATATAAACTACAGGTGTAAACACTAGGACCCTACTTCTTTAGTTCCGGTTCTAAATTAGTATGTCACTGAGTACCTAGGCTATCGTGAGTCTGATCATACCAGGTTGCTCGACCCCCAACACTGCCCTTGTGACGGGACAGTGACCCTTCTTGGATTTTAATCTCCTGGGTGCATGAATAAGGTAACAAACTGCCTTTAAAGGATATTCTGACCTTTCTTAACACCTAAGCCTAAATGTGTCATCTAAGTGTATGCTAGTTGTTAACTATGTTATTCTAAACAATTAGTTAAGTAGGATTAGGTGGTTTAAGCATCTGACACTACAACTGAGCGTTTGCTTTCATTTCAAAATCCCATTTTAATTTAATTGAGGAGCTCATTTACTTCCGTCATGAATTAGACCCTCCTTTACGATCAGGCGTTCATCCCTAGGAATACTTACGGTGTAATATGCATTAAGTATTTCCACAGCTATAAAATTCTAATTATACTCACGGTGTATAATACTTCTATGGGTTTAGCATTTCCACATCTTATGTATCCTAGACCCTGTTCTAGAAGGGTGACTTCTAGATAATTCACGATGAGATGGTCCTACGGCAGTTCCTTAGCTTCCACGTATTTGTACTCCACCATTGGTGTTTCCAACGCTATACGAAGTACAGTGCCGTTTTACAGGGTCTCATAGCTTCATACCGCAACAGAGATAACTATATCTACGTAGTATTCGGGTTTGCAAAATCCTATCCTAAGGCAATAGTCATGTGAAAGTCTGGAAAGGGTGATGAAAGCTAGGTCTATATTCATGATAAGTTTAGACAGATGACAAAGTATAACAACTCCCAATTATATAGATAACGAATTAATGTAACATCATCTATAACTATCTAAATCATGGCAAACATACAAGCAACTACTCACAAAGCATAGCCGTAATCATTTCTAACATTAATAAACCACATACATCAAACAAGAACAATATGACAAATTAATATTAGAAAGGATAGATAATACCGATACGAAATGCGAGCAGAATAACACTTGTATTTCTTCATAATATCCGAGCATTACATAAGCTAGCCTCTACGAACGTACTTACATAGCTATTCTAACAGCGGCGGATTCTCCCCCTAATCTTCCAACTAGTTTCTAGAGAGAGAAACTAGAGAGAGAGACTAGAGAGAGAACCTAGAGAGAGAAACTAACTAACTAAAAGAACGAAAACGTAAAGAAAATGTGAAGAATTGAAGTGTAGAAGTGTTGAAGATGAATGGATGAGGATAGTATGCTTGAAATGGAGAAATGAGGCTTCTATATATAGAGATCGCACAGCCGTATCCATAGACCGTATCCTATCCATGAAACGCACAACCGTATTGCAAAGGCGAAAAAAAATCAGATTTTTATCACCCAAACGCACGATACGGCTGAGCTAGGGTGAATACGGCTGAACTGGGCCGTATACGGCTGTGCATAGGGTGAATACGGCTGAGTTGACCCGTATACGGCTGAGCACAGGCCGTATACAGTCTGTGTCCAGCCGTATACGGTCTGGTCCAGCCGTATACGGTCTGTGTCCAGCCGTATTCGGTCCGTTGGTTCTCTGTTTCTTCGATTTGGCGTAACTTCTTCGTCGTTTATCCGTTTTGAGTGATTCTCGCGCTCACGGTTTCGTAATTTCCTAACGAAGAAAATGACATAAGTTAGAGGTCATAATTCCAAGTATAGCTTAAATTGTGCTTAAATGCATGAACAGAAGATTCGTTGATCGTTTGTGCTCTGTTTTACTCATTTTTAGGTTGTTTTTACTGATTCTTGAAACATCGTCTACATTTTAGCCCTTATGATGAAATGTGATGTTTAAGTTCATATTTTAAATGTTTTCATTAATAATTGGGCTAAAATGGTGAGATAATGGCACACAAAAACATGACTTTTTGCATGTCATCAAAGATTATTTATTATTATGAAGTTTTAAATAATATTTGATATGAATATACAATATAATATAAATTCCTAAATAAATTTGTGTTTAAATAATTAAATACTCTTATTAAATTGCAAAATAAATTATGTATTATAAATTTCAATTAAAAAATAATAATATGTTATTATTATATATTATATTTCATATAATATACGATATGAGTATACCATATGATTTCAATTATTAAATAATAATAATAATAATAATTATTATTATTATTATTATTATTATTATTATTATTATTATTATTATTATTATTATTATTATTATTATTATTATTATTATTATTATTATTATTATTATTATTATTATTATTATTATTATTATTATTATAGTAATAATAATAATGTCAATATCAATAGTGTTAATAATATAATTGATAAAAAAAATTATAATAGATTTTTCTTTATAAATTTTTTGAATTTCATTGAAATTGTAAACTTTCTATCCAATATGTCATGGAATCTGAATTCCTTCATTTGATGAAATTCAGGGGATTCCAATTCCTTATCTAACAACAAACAAACTGTGGAATGAAATTCTGAATTCCTTCATACCAAACAAACATGATGAGCCTGGAATTTAGAGGAATTCAAATTCCAATTCCATCGAATTCCAGAGAATTCTGTGAAACAAATGACCCCTTATAGTTATGTTAAGGAAATTGAATAAAGTCAAAGACTCATTTTCAGTTGAGGGTATTGTAAGAGGTCAAAGTATTACAACTTGGTGACATACATAGGCGTATATTTCAAAAGACTACAACTCATAAATCTTTTGACTTCAACGCCATTTGTTGCAAATGGTCTTCGTGTTGGTTTCAGTTCAGCTCGTAAGGTCTTTATGTTCGAGCTTAGTCGTTAAGTGATACTTTTGCACTTGTAAAATGTGATATTTCTACCTGTTTCATTATAAGGTTCTGTTGTTAGGGGTAGTGTTTTGATTTGAAAACTCGAAAAAGTGTATTCAACTTAGGTTATTTTGGTGAGCACATTTCTTATTAATACTAGTAGAGACGCGCGTTATGCAGTGGATAAGTTTATGAAATTCATCAAGAAAAATTGTGATTTACTGTTAGATAATTTGTTTTACCAAAAATAAAACAACCAGAAATAATTCACTCTCAATTAATCAATACTCCATTAATCAACATTAGTAGGTGTAAGTCCCTAGTTCTTAGGATCGATAACTTCGTTATCTGTAGTATTAAGGTGCGGAATCCCTCGATACGATGTTATCTTACTAACAACGAATAAGTTCGCATTTTAGGTTTACTAATACTTTGCTTAAACGTATAAACGTCAAAGCCTAGCCGTTAGGCTATTTTTCTCTGGGTATATTGAATTCGCAGATCTTGAAAGAAACGAGAGTAGCAAAAGTGTTATGTTTTTCACGGCTTGAAAAACATCTTATACGTCCAGCTCGTCTCGGCTCGCATGGGCCTCGCGAGTCCAGTCCAACTCACCTTGCAGCCCAAGCCCAACAATACTCGACTCGCCAGAACCATTATGATCCTCGCGAGTTCAGTTCTCATCTCGCTTCTCAACTCGCAGCGACTTGAGAACTCGACTCGTAGCAAACGTTTATTTATTTATTTCGTTTAAGATATTCGTCTAACACTTTAACATACTAATATATTTAACGAATATTACTAACAAAACAAATATCCATTTACAAATCTAAACCAATGTACAAACATGATAATAATTACACTAGTCCTATTTCAAGCTAGATCTGTTGTCACAAACTATGTTCCAACAGACTCCCCCTTGACAATAGCTCTAGCGTCTTAATCTTCACGCTGTCTTTGATTTTCAAGAGTAAATCTTACTACCTGCAAAAATTTTAAGCTTGATGCATGTTTTAACCATCCTGTGATAATCTCGTGCTAAATCACCCCAACCAATAGTAGATATGATCTTGTTCTTGTACAACATAATCAGATCTTCCTTTGATAAATTCATAAGATGTCGGTGATCATAAACAAGAAAGAATCTCTTTTTCGCCATTAGGATAATCATCATCAGCTTCAATCATAAAGGCTTCTCCTGATCCAGCATCTACCCCCCAATATTTCAACTTTCCCAAAATATTCTGAGGCATAGTCTTCATAGGTATTTGCTTAATGCATTTGACCACTGGATAAACCTTCTTCCTTCTTCTTCTTCCTGTCCTTTGACTGAGTTCGTTCAGCTTTATTGTTTTTCCTTTCCTTGGCTTAATCTTTGAGAATTTCATAGATAATCCCTCAGTCCTAATGATACGCTCAACATACTTAGCATAGTCATCATCACTTGGATTTATCATATCTAATCTAGCCAAGTCTCGAATCTCATATCGAGGCAACGAACTAAACACTGCAAGCTTCTTCTCAAAATATTGAACCCCGTCAAACCTTTTGATTGCGAAGAGCTTCAGGTCAGAGTCATAATACCATCCAATGATGCCAGTTTTAAGGACACGCTTTCCAGTAATATCAACTTCTTTCAAAATGCATGGCTTATTTTCCTTTTTCTTCGTTAGCATTTCTTGGATAAACATAGGATTACCAACCATATGTCTGTATTTATCCTCTATTTCTTCAACTTCAGTATCTGAATCTTCAGAAGCATTCTCAAAAGCTTCTAAATCAATAACTGATTCTCCTTGTTCATTTACAAAAACAAATTCAGTCGTTGATGGATTCACAACATGTTCATCTACATTTGCATCCAGATCAACACCTTCATCTATCACATATTCAAATACCGCAGTCCAGTCTTCAGGAAGTTTGAACTCTCCTTCTTCAATATCATAATCAATAACTTCATCTATCTCATCCAAAATATCATCTTCTGAATCTGATAGATCTAGCATTTCCATTCCTAGAGAAAAATATAAATACAAATATGTTAATAATTCAAATTCTTCATTGATTTCCCAGAACCAATCTAAGAATTTCTTTATTAATCCTTTTGTATCATTAAACCTAATAAAAACGCATTCCATATTACTCTTTAAATCTTTTATTGATTACCCTGAATCAAACTAAGATTTCTAAAGTCTTATCTCAAACACTTAGTAAATATTAATTAAATTTAAACTCTAATGTCTTGTGAACAATCACCAAACATTTATGTTTACAATTAATTAACTTATATAAATTCCAAGACTTAATTGAACTGTTATATTTTCCAAAAACTTAACTTTCAACTATATTTTTAAATTATATATCATTTACCTAGTTATTACATTTTTAACTTGTCAGTTATACAAACTCTCAAGTCTAAAATGCATATGTCATATAAAAAACTTTGACCGTCGATATTAATCGGAACACGCCGCTCGACTACTCAATGAGTCGGAAGACTTTCGATCACTATTTTAACTTAACATATATAAAATCAAATAACTTAATAATATCTAATACATTTAACTTGTAATTACAATCTCAAGCCGAATATATTACCAAAATATTAAGTTACAATTATTCTGTACAAATTAACACCAATAATTACTACACTATGCTAATACTAAGCTATCTTACCTGCTTCTGTATCAACCTGTGCAGTCTTATCAGCACTTGTACCAGCTCCAGCATCACCTGCATCACCACCAGACTCCCCCTGAATCGTAGCTTGTTCACCAGTCTTTGAAGGACCAGTCTGCTCACTACTCGGTGCATTGGGATCATCGTCTTTGTCAGAATCTCTCTTCCTCTTCAGCTCATCTTCTTTGCAAGACTCCAGATATACCAATATCTCCCCCTGAGTAGACTGTCCTGAATGCGCTCTCAAGACCAATCGCTCCAAGGAAGATATCTTCAGTCTCTGAACATTGAAATCCGCAAGCAAAGTCTCATGAGTCTTCAGCAGTAGATTGTAAGATTCACTCTGTTTGAGCATCTGCTGACCAAGAAGAAGATTATTCGACACCAGCTCTGGAATCTGAGAAGTAAGCTTCTCTAAATCCTTTACTCGCGACTCAAAGGACGTAATCCTTTCAGCATCAGTCGTCGGAGTAACAGGTATCGTTCTAGGTCCAGGCGGTGTAAGAGACTCAATATGCCAGTCTCTTGTCAGTGGTGTATGCGGTTGAGACAAAGCATGCGTAAGCAAGTTTGCCGCAAATCTAGCTCCTTTATTCGTCGGAAAATTTGCCGCACGAACTAGATCAGCAATCTCATGCTGAAGCGGTAAAGATATCTGTTCAGAAACCACCGGTGTATCCTTCTCCACCTGTGGTGTATCTTGAGCAACTTCTCTAATAGTCAGCGTTCTCGGACGCTTCATCAACTGAGTATCAATCTCCTCAATACCTTCCTCCATAATACTCTTACCCTTCCTCTTCTTTTCAGAAGTAGATGGAGGAGGAGAAGGTGTATTCTCATAATCATCATCAGAAGCCGTCTCACCATCATGACCTCCAGATTATTTAACAGGATCCTAAATTTTGAATATATTAAACATTTATGATTAGCGTAAGCTCTATCATACAAGTTCTATATATTTAAGATTAATCAGATATAATACCTCAGCCGGTACTACAACTGATCTATCTAGCTGTATCTGCTCCCCCTCAAGTATTATAACCTCTGGGTTCACAGCCTCAGCTTCAGCTTCCTGTTTGTTTAATGATATTTATATTTTAAAATCAGAAATAATATCCAATTAACTAAATATCTAATATCAGTATAGTTATATAATAATATTATACTTCATGATTGATAAAAATAATCTATCAACTAAGTATCTATAACATTATATACTAATTAAAATATTACCTCAGGTGGTGCAAAATAACTATCAATATCCCGTAGCAAGGGATCAGTAGCATCATCATGCTCAACCAGCACCTCATGTATCACCTGGGCAGCAACATCTGGGTTCACCTGTTCCCCAGCACGTCCAGGTTGTTCCAATACGTCTTCCAAAAGCTCTTGTGGACCTTCAGCAGGACCCACATCAGCTAGAGGCTCTGGAACAGCAGCAGCAGGAGCAACAACATCTAACCAACCATGATTTGGTGGCGTCACGTAGTTTGGGTCGACAATATACCCAAAAAGATCTCGCTCCTCAGGCTTCACAAGCCATTCCCTTCTCACCGTCTGCTGAAACATAGCATTATACCCTCTGAGCCCAATAGTATCTACACGCAAGTGTGGCTCAGGAATAGCAAGCTCTGGCAGACGAGCTCTAATAATCAGCATACAAAAACGCGGGTAAACCATAAATCGTGATCGGACAGAACCCTATATCTGTCTCACAATCTCTCCAAAAATGTAATCACAGAAACTGTATGGTTTATTGTAAACCAGGGACAGTGTAGCTGATAGTATAGCAGGGCTTAACTCATCAAAACCGCCCTCCTTTGGTGCAAAAATGGTATTCATCACGTGCCACAGAAACCTCCACTGACCAATAACCAGAGGCTTCTGGAATTGACGTCCGCGTCTATCTCCCGTATAACCCATACGTCCGATAGTTCCCTCTATAAAATCCATGGGATACTCCACATCCCCATTCTCTTGTTCCTCTGTACCCAGCTGCAAAATCTCGCGGAGATTTCCAGCCGAAAACGTAACAGGTTGGCCGTTAACCGTTGCTCGGATCTCTGGTAGATTGACCGATTCGTCATGCACTATATCCGTCCAGAAATCATTCAGAATCGCCTGAGAAATAGGTGGAGATGCTGTAACAGCATATCGAATACAGGAACGTGCCAAAAATGTAAGCACCTGAGCTACTTTGCTAGCTCCCTTCGCACGTATATCCAGATCAACCAGGATGTTGTGACCTTTGTCGAATTGTCGAGCCATATCTGTAAAAACACAAATGACAATAACAATTTAAAGCATGTTAACTATTTATGAAGATGTATTCATCAAACATCTTAATTTAATATATATAACTTGTTATATAATTGTCTCAAGTCGTATATATATATATATATAACATATATAACTTATAACTAATAAGTCGTAAGTCCAATATATAATTTCCATTAATTACTTGTAACTTTAAAAATCTCAAGTCGTTAATGTTATATAGATCAATATATATAATATACCGCTAATATAAAATTAGAACACGCCACTCGATTACGTTTTGAATCGGTAGACTTTCGATATATATATATATATATATATATATATATATATATATATATATATATATACATTGTCATAGGAATTCAAAAATATACTAGTTATTACTTAAAAAGTCGTAACTCTTATAAAAATTCTCTCTTTTTTAAAAAAAAAAATTTCTAAGTTCTGGATTCGCATAAGACACCTAAGCGAATCGAGTTCAACTCGTTTCGCTTATCAACTCACAATTGGATCTGCAGCCAAGTGAACTCGCTAATCATGTCGATCCGCAGATCAACTCGTTGGTCGATCCACCAATCAACTCGATCCGCTAGTCAACTCGCTGCGAGTTGAATCTAAGGCTCAACTCGTTCGATGAACATCCGTCGCGAGTTTAAACTTAAAATCGATGATTTTGTAAGTTTTAACACAATCAAACGATACATTCACGTTTATTAAGGTTCGTTTAACATTAATCCTAAGGATTCTTGTTCTAACAAGCCTTTAATCTACATGAATCGATCAAAAATGAAACCGAAACCCTAAGTTCATAAACAAACTTCGATTTCTCGTTAATTAAACGGTGAAATCCGTTGTATTTTACCTCAAAGTGTTCGCAATCTAAAGATGAATAAAAACTACGGATCAAAAACTCGTTCCTCGTACACGTAAAATCGAAATCAAACGAAAATAACTGTTCGTCTCGTTTTCGCCAGGAAGCGGATTCGCAAAGTAGAAGTGAACTCGCGAATGTTGTGGATCCGGTGGTCTGGTTGACTCGTTTGACCTTCCCTTTTATACTCTGTATCCGATTCGCGAGATTTCAAGTGGATCCGCCAGTTTGACTAGTCAAACTCGCAGAATGAAATAAAAACGCAAATTAAATGGTGAGTATAAATTAAAAATCCATCATTTGTACAAGTCTAAAATAAAATTATTTTTCACTTGTATTTGTTACGATTGTTCAACTCAAAATAGAAAAATATTCAGCATAATTTAATTCCAAAGGGTAAATTCTAATAAATACAAAAACTTTAATTAATCATAAAGATAAAAATAAAATAAGATAAAAACACAATTATATAAACATAAGTACCATTTTATTAATCACTTGAGCAAAACAAAATACATAGACAAAATGAATAAGAATTTATCTGTCTAGGGATCATATTAGTAAAAATAAGCAATTAAATATTAATTTAAAAGTCTAAGCAGATTGGTATTATACATACCTCATGAAATTCAAGTAAATTACTATAAAATTACAACTAAATTCATCATTTATACATTTATATTTATAAAACTATATCTTAGGTACCTTTATCCACAAAGCATAATTAATAAATGCATTACTCACATAAAGTGAATATTTTATTTATAGACAGTCCAAGACGATTACCGGTATTATGATCCACATAAACAAATTATACTCAATTTTCTAAGCAAACACTTTATTGTTAGTATGAAAATTATCAAGTGCTTCCTATTATATGACGTACCGAAGAATTTCAAGTAAAACTCATAACACTGCATCATTAAATTTTCAAGGTAGTGGTTACTAAATGATGTATCTTTTCTAAACATATAACATACACTTGAATTTTAAGGTTAGACAAATATCAGACATACCTTGAATATGCTATGTTATCCAAGTCTGTACTTAGTACAACAGAGGATCCCTTCTAGCATAATTCAAAATATATTTGAGAATATTAATTTAATTAAAGGTTTCAGATCTGTATTCAGTACAACAAAGTTACCAGTAATTAAGTTAATACCCATATTTCTACTATTTGTCAATTAAAAAATGCATGATAACAGTGTATGGCAATACCATCATTCAACAATTAAGACTTAATGTCATACATCATAGAATAGTTACACAAGATAATAAACAAGTAGTTAATTAACTTCTTAAGACTTAGAAAATGTCATATAATTTGCCTACCAGTACATCGTATAATGAAGCCATCTAAAATTTTCAATAAAATAGACAAATTATAACTTGTGGATATAGGTGTATAATCAAATAAATATAAACACATACCTGATAGAACCGCTGTAGTTCTAAAGTAACTTTATTTGAACCTACTACCATATCATACTTAGGACTCAAGCTTATTATTGTGAAGCTTATTCTCCTAATGTACTATCATTTCCCTTAGTTTTTGCAGATAAAAACTTAAAAAATTTTAAAGAATATTATGTTTATATTCTTTAATGAAGGCGATTCCCCTTAGGTAACAAGCAAATGAATGCCATACACCTTTTTTTTTTTTTTTTTTTTTTTTTTTTTTTACACATAGAAATACTAACTATTACAAAAATACCCTTGGAAGACTAATCACTCTGGATTTCTCATTCCGTTTAGTTGAACCAACGTCTCAAATCTTGCTCTGTCGAACGCTTTTGTGTAGAGGTCTGCTAAGTTATCCGCAGTCGGAACCTTAACTAACCTTATCATTTTCTTTTCAGCACAATCTCTAATAAAATGATGTCGAATATCAATATGCTTAGTTTTACTGTGCTTCACCGGATTATTGGTGATCGACATAGTAGATTCGTTATCAATCATCATAGGAGTATTGGTTATATTTATCCCATAATCCCGCAGTTGCTGTTGAATCCAAAGTACTTGAGAGCAACAGCTGCCAGCTGCAACATACTCAGCTTCACATGTAGAAATGGCTACCGAGGTTTGCTTCTTGCATTGCCAGGATACTAATCTACCTCCTAGGAATTGACATCCTCCGGTTGTAGATTTCCTATTCTGATTGCATCCTCCATAATCCGAATCAGTATAAGCTACGAGATCTAAGTTTCCATCAATCGGATACCAAAGACCCAGCTTAGGTTTCCCTTTGAGGTAACGAAAGATTCGTTTAACAGCTTGCATATGTGACTCTTTCTGATTAGCCTGATATCTTGCACATAAACAAACAGCAAACATTATGTTAGGCCTAGAGGCTGTAAGATACATTAGTGATCCGATCATGGCTCTATAAAGAGTTGGATCCACATCGCTATCACTCGATGTATCTGGACCTAGTCCCTGATTGACTAGAATTGGAGTATTGTAGACCTTACATTCATCCATCTTAAAGCGTTCTAATAGCTCGTATGTATATTTAGATTGATGAATAAAGAATCCATCCTTCTTTTGATCAACTTGTAATCCTAAGAAGAAATTCAACTCTCCCATTGCAGACATTTCAAACCTTTTGATCATAACTTGTTCGAATTCTTGACACATCTTTTCATCAGATGATCCAAAGATAATGTCATCAACATAAACTTGCACGAGAAGAAAGTCTTTCTTTTTCCACTTCACAAACAGTGTACTATCAATCGATCCTCTTGTAAGTCCATTCTCAAGTAGATACGTTGATAGTGTTCCATACCATGCCCTAGGTGCTTGATGTAATCCATATAGAGCCTTATTCAAACGATATACTCTATATGGATACTCAGGATTAGCAAACCCTGGCGGTTGTGAAACATACACCAATTCTTCCACTTTGCCATACAAAAAGGCACTCTTAACATCCAACTGATACACTTTTATACCAAAATATGATGCGAATGCTAAGAATACTCTAATTGCTTCTAGCCTAGCAACTGGTGCAAACACTTCATTGTAATCTATACCTTCTTGTTGATTAAAACCTTGAACCACTAGACGAGCTTTATTGCGAGTAACGATTCCCTTATCATCTCTCTTGCACTTAAATACCCATCTAGTTCCAATTGGATATTCTCCCTTTGGTAGGTCAACCAACTTCCATACTTGTAATTTAGTGAACTGTGATAGTTCCTCTTGCATTGCTTCTACCCACGAGCTTTCTTTTAAAGCCATTTGAACATTTTTAGGCTCGACTTGTGAGATAAAGCATGAATATAGACATTGATTAGAAATCCCTGTCTCTTTCATTGCAGTATACAAGCTTTGGTATTCTAAATTTTCAGACGTACTAGCTTTTGATTGAGTCCTTGTTTGAACCGGAGTATTAATATCACCGATGATATTTTCAATGGGATGATTCTTACTCGTTCTAGTTGAAGCAACTGGCTCAACCGGAATCTCATCTTCTAAGTTAGTACCGATTTCTTCAAGAACACTGTGTTGTTCAGGAATGTCTTCCAAATCTGGTACACCCTCTCTAGTTAGCTGTGAGTTATCAATACCCATAGATATTCTTAACTCTCTCAGTAGTGTGAGTATTTCATCCACTAATTTATCAGTCAGCTCTTCTTCATTTAGAGATGTATTTACTTTGGATTTTTGAGATCCACTAGTAGATGTTTGATTTGGATCAACATTTGTCTTGATTCCAGAATTCGGAATACTCGATGTTGAAGTATGTCTAGTATCCACATCTTCAGACAATAAATGTTCAGCTATCTCTGAATCACTGACATAGTCACTAATAGGAACTTTAAATGATACAAAAAGATCAGAATAATCAAATTGCCAATCTAATCCCTTATGAACATCCGGTGAGTAACTCGTAACCTCAATATTATAAACTACCTCCAAACGTCCTGTGACTTTATTAAAGACTCTCTTGTTTGGCGAATTGGGCATATAACCTAGGAAAAATCCTTCGTCAGCCTTCTCACCAAATTTTGCTTGATGTCCAGTCTTTAATATGGTGCATGAAACTCCAAAGGGTTCAAACCCTTTTAAGTTTGGTTTCTTATTGTTTAAAAGCTCATAACAAGTCTTGTTATGTCTTTTAACCGTAAGAACTCTATTGAGAACATAACATGCTGTATTCACTGCTTCTGCCCAAAAGATGACCGGAAGCTTTGAATCAGCAAGCATTGTTCTTGCAGCTTCAATCAACGTCCTATTTTTCCTTTCAGCAACACCATTCTGTTGAGGTTCATAAGGTGCACTGAATTGATGTAATATCCCTTTGCTTAAGCAATAGATATTCAACGTTGAATTTTTAAATTCTGTTCCATTGTCACTACGAATACGCTTCACTCTCTTTTTATAGACATTCTCTACCAGATCAAAGAACTCAATTAGAATTCCAGGAGTTTCATCCTTTGATCCCAAAAAGAATACCCATGAGAATCTAGAATAATCATCTGTGACAACCAAACAGTACTATTGTCACCTAGACTTCTCTTGCTTACAGGGCCAAAGAGATCCATATGTAGCAATTCAAATGGCGAGGAGTTTGATTTTTCAGTCTTAGATCTATGTGGTTTCTTATGCTGCTTTCCTTTCATGCAAGGAACACACTTATCTTCAGACTCGAAACGTTTTTGTGGTATACCTAGAACCAAACCATTTTTGGTTATGTAATTCATCTTTCTCCAGTTCAGGTGTGCCATTCTCCTATGCCATAACAAAGCGTCTGTTTCCGAAGCCTTGGATAATAAACAAGTAGACACCATTGAAGAGTTAGGAACACCCATGTTGATAGCATAGATGTCCTTCTTCCTTGGTGCCCTCATTAATATCCATTCATCAGGAATTTTGAAACCTGGCTTCAGGACTAAGGCCTCCTTTTCATTAAAATAAACTGGATGACCTTTATCACAGACTTAGGAAACACTCACTAGGTTGTGAGTTAGTTCTTCAACATAGTTCACATCCTCAAGAATCACAGTTCCATTTGAAACTTTTCATTTTCCCGAAATTACTCCTCCTTTATCTCCTGCAAAATTGACTTTTTGCTTGAGACTCTCCTTGAAGTCCTTCAGTAGACTTCGTTCTCCTGTCATGTGTCTTGAGCATCCACTGTCTACATACCACCAGCTATCCTTGTTCACAGCATGCTCCTGCACATAACACAGAACACGATCAGTTATCAAGAGGGACCCAAGCCATTACAGTCTTGGTTTGTCCCTTATCATCAATAAACTTAAGCTCTTTAAAATAACCATCCTTCCCATCAGGAGCTCTGGTTACTTTCGAAGTAGCTTGAGTTTGTGGACGATCAGTCTTAAGAGGTGAATTTGAGGATAACCTCTTGGGCACATAATTATGAGCTCTATTATAATTTAACTCATGTGATCGCGAAGTAGTACCATTCTCATAATGACTATGGCCTCTACTTGGAGTTCTAAACCTCGACGGTGTCACATCCCTAGACTTATAGACAGAATTATCACTTTGAGTATATGGCTGTTTAGGTTTAGGTGGGGAGACACTATGTTTACCGTCTCTTTTAAGAATGTTAACAGGTTTATTACCTAACTTAGGTTTGGTATCTAACCTATCTACAGTCATACTAGAGTCAGTCTGTGTCTTTTCATCAATCACAAGCTTATGTGGTGTTTCAGGCTTTTTGTTAGGACAACACGAAGCCACGTGTCCCTTTTGGTGACACTTAAAACATGACATCTACTTGCGTGATTTAGGAACTTTTGCATTACCACTCGGAGTCTTAGGCACTAAAGGTTCAAGTATTTGTTCCTTATTAACCTTATCATCAGTCTTAGCATCGTTAATCACTCCACCCAATACAAACTGTATTTTGGTGAAATGAGACACCTTACTATTATCTGATGATTGGTTCTTAATAACATCCTTCTGTGCCTCTAACTTTTCAGGGTCATTAATTACTAAAATCTCAGGATTAGCATCTGTCATTTCAGAATCTATCGAGTTACTAGTGTAATTGGCATTAAAAGGATGAGGTACATCATTGTATCCTATCCCAGTCTTGTCCTTTACACTACGTTGAGCATCTAGCATTTTATCCATTTCTAAAGTTCTGTAGGACTCAATCTTACGATTTTGTTCTACTAACTTTTGCTTAAGCTCAGCTAACTCTCTATCCCTATCAGCTATTGTTCGATTTAAGTCATCAATGTTCATATAGAGACCATCTATGATTATTCCCTTTTCATTTATGGTATCTCTAAGTGCAATCTTATCAGAACTATCAGACTTAATCTTATTCTTAAGATCTACCTTATCTGTACTTAACCTAAGGACATCACTTTTAGCTTGTTCAAGTTCAGATATTATAGTCTTATTAGAATCATTAAAAGTGCTAACTTGGGATGACAAATTCTGATTAGACACACTTAAGACACTTAATTGAGATTGTAGATCAGTAACTAGATAACAAACATCAGCAAGAGTAAGAATATCCAAACATACCCTTTTCTTGTCAGTTTGTACTTCAGCCATGCGTGCTATAAAGTCATCTGGACTCATATTAGCAGTTGAATCCATATACAGCACGTCATCATCACCTGCTTTCTCATGAATCTCCAACACCTTTATTTCAACATCAATAGGCATATAGCTATTGGACTCAGCAGCTATCTCTTGATCTTCAATCTCAGCCATGAGAGCTTCCTCAGACTGAGCTTGCCAATCATAAGATCCATCCAACTGTTTCACAACTAAGGCTTTGGAAGCTAAGGTACTTCCCGAACCTTGTTTGCTATTGCCAGTTTCAACCTTAGGTCTTTGACACTCACGAGCAAAGTGTCCATAACCTTGACAGTTGAAACACTTGATCTTGGTTTTATCAAACCCTGATCGATTTCCCACCACTTTTCTACCAGTTCTCTTTAAGAAATTTTTAACTCTCCTTGATAACATTGCAAGTTGATCATGGAGATCTATTTCCTCAAGATAATCAGGGTCTATCTGATCATAGTCTTCATCAAACATAATCGGATCATTGATTTTACCCTGAATGTAGTTTTCATAAGAAGCAACAAAGGATGCAAGGACAGATAACTGTTGCTTAGCAGATTTCACACTCATTGGCATCTTTTGATGTCCTTGAGTTGACTTCTCAGCAGGTGTACCTTTAGTTTCATTACCTGATGAGGTAAGAAGGCACACGTCATCCGTTATCATTTCACCATTTTCATCAGTATTACCTACTAAAAGTGCAGTGGTCGAACTAGATGAAGAAGTTGAGAGAGTTGTTTTCCCATAATATAGCCCAGGATTCTGAACCTGATCAGAATCAGTTTCTCTCGATTTCTTTGTGAAATCATAACCTTTTAGCTTGTCAATGACCTGCTCTAAGGTCATGGTTGCATACCTTTCATCGTTATCTTTTATTTGTCCCTTACTTTGGATCTAGTACGAACCGAGTCACTCAATCGTTTGCGGAATCAACGATTAAGTTATACACTAAACACACGAACAATCAATACGCAATGAATATCAAACGAAACGTATTATATTGTATTATAATCGGTCAGATTACAGAGATTTCGACTAATTGCGTTTAGGGTTTCGTCAACGCTAAAACAGAAAACATAAAACGAATTTATACAAAATCTGGCACCTGCGACGTCGCACGCTACGTCGCAGGCCCAAGCCCATGCGACGTATACTACATCGCAGGCCCAAAACCTGACGTCGCACCTGCGACGTTGCACGCTACGTCGCAGGAGTCAGGAACACTAATTCTAATTACAAACTACGAGCTAGACCAACTGACAGACACTAAACATGTACTAACAAACTCCCCCATGTCTTCAGCTTGGTCTTCAAAAATCTTCATTAAACCCAGCCCGCAGGAAATTGGCCGTCAGCATGAATTCCATTAGCCACACAAACAGTAACAACATTGTAAAACTGCTGTGCTAAACGTCTGTTGAATTCATTCTTTTGACCAACACGAATCCGATTATCATAGAGTTTTCTTAAATCTTTTTCATGAAAATTAATCAAACTCATCGGATCATACAGTCTAAACGTTGCTTGCCTCAAATTCCATATACCTCCAACTTCTGGCCACGGTTCAGAATCTGGAACGAAAGTAATAACCGCTTCGCCAGTCTGTGGATCAAGTTCCCATTTTACAAGTCTTCTCAGAAAATAATAAGGAACTGATTCCAGAGGTATCTCAGTCAAACAGTTAGCAGGCGAATAGTGAACTTTAACCAAAGGCTTCCTGGTGACTGGATCAATCTTCTTTTTCCACGTATACCGAGTTCCCAACGTCGGTTTCAATTTCGAATAAGTCTTCGATAATACTTCCCGACGTAGACTTCTCTGAATGAACTCAGCATAATCATTCTCGAAAGGATTAATCAATTTAAGCTGAGCTAATCGATTAATCTCTCCTTTTGGCAACGTGCTCAATCTATCAAAACGCATTCTGAAGTACTGAACTCCATCTTCTCTCTTAATCATGAACAGATTCCTCTGACACTTCCAGCTTTTAATAACACCGGTATAATTTCGACTAACCCGGTACACTTGACATTTAACTGGAATAGGAACTGGATTTCGTCCCTTAGGCCACCATTTCTTATTTCTTTCTCTCTTTTCTTCAGCAGTTAATTTCTTCGCTGCCGAGTCCGGTGCCTGTGTCTCTGAAGCTGGAGTTGCAGCAGAACTTGATTCTCCATGTTGAGCTTTATCAGGACTCTCGTCTTCACTTGAATCAGATTCTATAATTGGTGCACCATCATAAGCTTCCCCAGATTGTGCATCATCATACGTTTCATCTGCATTCAACTGCTCTTCTTCAATCAAAACATCCTCATTCATCTCAAAAACATTCTTTGTTTCTTCCTCAGAGCCAACTCCACTGGCCATCCTCTGAATAAATGATAAGTCAGCGAATGAGTAATCAACTGCCAGCGGTCTCGGTTGCCCTGGAATATCATCAACACAGAAATAATCCAAAAGAGAAATATTTTCATTAACATTTTCAATTACAGGGTTGGGATTTACAGACGCAGGTTCACTTGACTCTAAAGTGGGTATCCCAGACCCATACTCCCCCGAGGCAAGTAACCTGCCTTCCAAAACATTAACCCTAAGCTTCATATCCTCAAGCTCCTTAGACTGAACCTCGATCAACGCAGCTTGTTCAGTAATCTTCTCATCCTGAGCCTCCAGCTTTTGCTTCATCTGCTGCATATCTTCCATAATCTTTTGCATGAAAGCTGGAGTCGGTTGAATCTCAAAAGCAGGTTGTCACTGAGGATTGACTGGAGCTCGTGTTGACGAAGAGCGATGAACACGACGACGAGGACGATAAGTTTCATCAGCAGAATCATCACCGTCTCGTTTACGTTTCCCAGTATCCCTTGGAGGTACATACTTGCGTCCTGCCCGGATCCGACGCTGAATTCTTAGATATCTGAATGAATCGGAAAGCCTGATACGTTCCATCTCAGAGGGATGCGGAACAGTACCATCCGAATGCTCAGGCGTCGGACCCCCATCCTGAGGACCTACATTGGCCGGTTCTTCGGAATCAGAACTCTCGACCGTGTCGTGAGATGCTGGATTGTCCGAATCCACATGCCCGAACTGCTCGATGTTCTCCAATAGAGCATCTACATTCTCCCCCGCAGGTTGAACTGGAATGTTCACAAGCGGTTGCTGCGGCTGCTGAGGTACTGGAATATCCATATACTGAGGATCTGGAGGCGATACATAATTTTCATCCACAATAGCACCGAATAAGGGAACATCCCTTGGTGCCTCGACCCCTTTCTCATACCCTGCACAAATAGTGAAAATCCGACTCATCATCGGGGAAATCTTGAGCGGCTGATCGATATCACCCTGTGCCTGAAGATCCGGATGATGACGATTGATGTGCAACTGTACAAATCTCGGATATAAAATCCATTTCTGATCCCCGGCATTCGCATTATCAACCATAGCCTTGAAGATAAATCCCGAGAAGTTGAACGGCTTGTTGTATACCAACGCTAACATAGCAGAAGCCAGACTTCGGCTCATCCCATCCGTTCCACCTTTCCTATTCCCCAAGCAAACAATAATCACATGCATCAAATATCTCCAGACGCGTGTGAGATTCGCTTTTCAATACTGATCAGAGGGAATCCCGGGATATCCTATCCGTTGCATAGCTCCTGTAACAAAAATATGATCAAAACCGATAGGCATATCCGGTTGATCATTCAGCTGTAAAAGTTCCCAAATACTCTGTTTTGTAATAGTGATCTCCGTACCCAGAACGGTAGAGACCAATCGTCTAACGTCGTTATCAGTAACAACAATCGCATTTCTCCAAAAAGGGTTGATCAGATTTCCAAACGCCATAGTGTTATCGGAAATGGCGTGGAATACCCTTGAACGTCTCAAAAACGCGATCATCTGACGATACGGTGCAGCTTTATCAGAAGTGTCAGCAAGGTACGCAGCCGTATTGTGACGAGCTTCGAAAATCAAAGCCATATCTGCAAGAACAGAAACAGATTGCAACTCGAAAAAGGTTAGCAAAAATGTTACATTTTTAAGAAAAACCTTTGGAAACTTCCTGGAACTAGCGACGTAGCCACTTACGTCGCATAAACACAGAGCGACGTAGAACTGTACGTCGCCTAAAATCAGAATAAATTGAAAAGCGACGTAAGGCTTGACGTCGCAGAAAATTCGAGCGACGTCAAGAGGGACGTCGCATTTTGCAATTTAATGTGAATTTAATCACTTTATTTAAAATAGCGACGTAGAGGAGTACGTCGCATCGGACGTCGCAGTGAAAGCGACGTAGGGAAGGGCGACATAGGAAATTAATAATAATTAAATAAAGCGACGTAGGCCACGACGTCGCAGCGTACGTCGCACTGACGAACAGGCGTCCCCAACCCAGAAACCCTAACCCTCGAATTTAGGAGTTTTCAAAATCAAACGCACTACAAGGTGCGGCTAACGATGGTGATCACGAAAACATGAGTTATAATAGTTACAACATCCAATTAACCATCGAATTTAACCCAAAACCGAAACCCTTTTAACCCGTATCACATATATAGCAATTAAACGTAATATACACGGTGAAAAATGGTAAAATCGGTACCTAAGTGTGCGGAATAACGAGTAGATCAAAAGTACGTAAGTGAATCGGAATGAAAACGGCTACAAATCACGAAAAATGCTCGAAAATTGCTACGTCGCAAATCGCCAATGCTACGTCGCAGGGTACGTCGCACGTGAATAGTGAATAGTGTG
Organism: Helichrysum umbraculigerum; assembly: GCA_949592205.1. NCBI lineage: Eukaryota > Viridiplantae > Streptophyta > Magnoliopsida > Asterales > Asteraceae > Helichrysum > Helichrysum umbraculigerum. Next base: position 236,280,237 of record CATIUR010000001.1, read on the forward strand.
ACATGTTACGTCGCAGTTGAGACTATATATAGTCTAACCCTACATGCGACGTAGACTGGGACGTCGCAGGCGACGTAGAATGGGACGTCGCATAAAACAATTTTGATCAAATTTTGAATTTTTCAAACCGTTTACTCGTTATTTTAGCAAATAATTTCCAAATAACTCATGACTTTGGAAAAATAACTCAGAATAAAAATAAAGCATAAAACTAAAAATCTTTTTGGTATTTTCTTTAATTTTACAAAAAGTAAAAAATGAACAAAATAAAAATACTAACACTCTATTTTTGGTGACGGAGTTGAGTTGTCTGATTAGGGATCATATCGGAATAACATGCATTTATTAGGAATAGTAAGTGTTATTTCGATCATCAGTATATTTTTCCACTTTAAATTTACGTGGCACATTTAAAACACCTGTTATAAAAATTATGTCAAAACGATTATTGGTATTGTTTGTCCACCTAAACACGTTACATCCGTGTCTGTGAGTTAACCTTTTATTGTTAGTATGAATATTAATTTTGAGAGACCTATTATATGATATACTGATAAACTTCAGTAAAACAAACACTGCATATTCACACAAGGTAGAGATTACAAGACCAAGTTTATCTCGGTTTTCTCGTAACATACACTTGATTTTTATATTTAGGCATACATCAAACCGACTATGAAGATACTAGTGGCCCCAGATCTGTACAAAGTACAACAGAGGATCCCTTAGTATGAACATAACAAGTTTGAGACTATTTGCATAACTAATGGATTCAGGTCTGTACGTGAGTACAACAATAGTCACCATTAGTTAGGCGAATAATCATATTATCACTATAAGCCCATTTTACATTTACATAATTATGACAGTGTATGATAGTACTTCCATTTATCAATTAAGACTTATGTCATACATCATATAACATTTTTCTCAAAGTAATAGACAAGTATTTAAATTACTTCTTAATATCTCAGAGACCGGTGTGTACCATGCCTACCAATACATCGTATGATGAAGATAATTTAGATAAAAACTGTTTTAAGTGTGTCAGATAAACCTACTGACACATCCAAGATAAATCTTAAAATTCCATTATGTGCATGTCACCCGATGTACTATCATATCCCAAGTTGTTTACAGACACAACTTCAACGTCTATTTTAAAAATGTAGCAACCTTGCGTTTTCTTTAATACTAAAGAGTATAAAGAGTGGCTGTTGCGATGTTTTTTTTTTTTTTTTTTTTTTTTTTTTTTTAAATTGAATTTAAAAACTTAAAAATCCAAGTCACAAATCATTTCTTTGACTGAAAGAACCTTAAACCTATCAGATTGACCAGTTCAATAAAACGAGATCGCAAAAAGGCTTTTGTGAAAAGGTCCGCACACTGCTTAAGGGTATCTATATGTACGACATCTATAAGGTGTTTCTCAAAGCAATCCCGTATGAAGTGGAACCTAAGTTCAATATGTTTGGTCTTAGAGTGCTGTACGGGATTGTGTGTTATAGATATAGCAGCTGTATTATCAATGTAAATAGGAGTCATAGAGAGATTGAACCCATAATCACGCAGCTGATGCTGAATCCAGAGAACTTGAGAACAGCAACTTGCAGCAGCAACATACTCGGCTTCAGCTGTGGAAATAGCAACCGCAGTCTGCTTTTTGCACTGCCAAGAAACTAAGCGCGATCCAAGGAACTGACATCCTCCAGTAGTTGACTTCATATCTATCTTGCAGCCACCAAGATCCGAATCCGAATAGGCAGTTAACTCGAAGTTTTTCTCGTTTGAATACCATAGACCCAGAGATGGCCTAAAAGCGAGATATCCAAAAATGCGTTTTACTGCCTTCATATGAGACACCTTCGGATTTGCTTGAAATCGTGAGCAGAGAGAAACAGCAAACACTATATCTGGTCTTGAGGCAGTCAGGTACATGAGAGAGCCTATCATTGAGCGATAGTCTTTCTCCTTGCAATCTTCATCGTCCTCATTAGGTCCAAGATTGTGTCTTGCTTCAATTGGAGTGCCGTAGTGTTTACAGTTGAGCAATTCATATCGCTTTAACATGTCAGTGACATATTTTGACTGGTGGATATAAATTCCATTGTCAGATTGCTCAACCTGTAGTCCCAGAAAGAACGTAAGTTCCCCCATAGCACTCATTTCAAACTCAGATTTCATCAGTCTTTCAAAATCCTTGCACAACTGATCATTAGTTGATCCAAAGATTATGTCATCCACATAGACCTGCACAAGTAACAAATCCGCTCCTTCCCGTTTGATGAAAAGCGTGCTATCAATCTGTCCTCTGTCAAAACCATTCTTCAGCAAGTACTTGGCAAGTCGCTCATACCAAAGTCGAGGAGATTGATGAAGACCATACAAAGCTTTCTTCAGTTTGCAAACATGATTAGGATGCTTTGGGTCTTCAAAACCAGGAGGCTGACACACATAAATCACTGCGTCGACATCTCCGTATAGAAAAGCACACTTTACGTCAAGTTGATACACGCGGAATCCTTTAAATGAAGCATAGGCTAGAAAAATCCGAATAGATTCCAAACGAGCAACAGGAGCGAAAACTTCATCATAGTCAATACCTTCTAATTGACTATATCCTTGAACTACTAGACGGGCTTTATTTCGAATAACCGCCCCACGATCATCCATTTTGTTACGGAAAACCCAACGAGTACCCGTCAAGTGAGCACCCTTGGGTAGAGGAACAATTTCCCAAACATTCATCTTGTTTATTTGCTGTAGTTCCTCCTGCATAGCCTCGACCCAAGATGGATCTTTTAAGGCTTGTTCAACCTTTTTAGGTTCGATTTGAGACAAATGACATGAGTCAATATGAGCAATAAGTCCCAAAAGTTGCTGAGCTGGAGTCTGCTTTGCTTGTTGACGTGTTTGAACAGATGCATGAGGATCACCAATGATATTATCAATGGGGTGATCCTTATGTATACGAGTTTCTGGTATGGCACAAGATCCACACCCAGATTGTTCAAATCTCCCTCAGTTTCAGGAGTAGCAGCAGACTCAGGAGAGGCTAACTCTTCTTCTTCTCCTTCATCTTCACGAGAAAATAAGTGAGAGTAGGCCATTGTTTCCTCCATTTCATCTTCTTCTTGAGGTTCCTCTAAAGGAGGCATGTTTGGATCATATGGAAGCTCCTTTGTGTAGGTATAAACTGTTTTAGAAGGAGCAGCCGAAGATGATGGAGTAGGAGATGGTGTTGATGGTGGTGATTTGGTAGTTGTTTGTGGTTGTGTGGGTGGTTGTGTGGGTGATGGTAAGGGTGGTTGTGTGGGTGGTTGTGTGGGTGGTTGTGTGGGTGGTGGTGAAGGTGTAGGTGTAGTTTGTGGAGGTGTAGGATTAGTCGGTGGAGGTACGGGTGTTGCATTGGGATTTGGGTTGGATGGTTTATTATTAACAGGTGTATCTTGAGTAAGATCAAGCTCATGAAGTATAGAAACCAATTCTTCCGTTTCATCTTCTTCCGGAATATTGAAAGAGTTGAAGAGGTTTCCATAGTTGAAAAACCAATCCGGACCTGTTCCTTGAGGAGGTTCCGTATACCTTAAACATTTCACTTCAAAATGCTCCTCTATCTGATTCGATGATTTGTTAAAGACTCTTTTGTTCGGAGAGTTGACTGAATATCCAAGAAAAATCCCTTCAACAGCCTTATCACCAAACTTAGAGACCTTATCTTTTGTTATCATGATCAGGCATGGACACCCAAATGGTTCTAGGAACTGCAGATTTGGCTTACGGTTATTGAAAAGTTCATAACACGTTTTGTTCCTTTTCTTAACCGTGAGTACTCTGTTGAGAACATAACAGGCAGTATTAACTGCCTCAGCCCAGAAGATAATTGGTAACTTGGAGTCAGCTAACATAGTCCGAGCTGTCTCGATGATTGTCCTGTTCTTTCTTTCTGCAACTCCATTCTGTTGTGGAGTCCTCGGAGCACTAAATTGATGCTCAATACCTCTTGTAGCACAAAACAATTCGAGAGTTGAGTTCTTGAATTCAGTTCCATTGTCGCTTCGTATCCTTTTCACCTTCAAGTTGCACAGATTTGCCAACTTGTCCAACAAATACACCAGAATCTCAGGAGTTTCCCCTTTTGTGGTCAAAAAGTAAACCCACGAAAACCTTGAGTAGTCATCAGTAACTACCAAGCAGTAAGACCTACCACCAATGCTTTTTGTAGAAACTGGACCGAAAAGATCCATATGCAGTAGTTCCAATTGAGCATTTATGGAATTCACCTGCTTAGACTTATGGGACTTCTTACGTAACTTTCCTTTTTGGCAAGAGATACAGTCATCCTTTAGAGCAAATGACTGTTTTGGAACTCCTAGCACTAGGTCATTTTTGGTCAAGAAATTCATTTTTCGGAAATGAATATGTCCCATTCGTCTGTGCCAAAGCAGTGATTCCTTTTTAGAAGCCTTAGACAAGAGACACGTATATTCGTTCGAGGTCTCAACAGTTCTCATGTTCAAAATGTATGTGTCATTCTTTCTTGGTGCTCTCAGTAACACCCATTCTTCTGGAATGACATACCCAGGCTTCAGTATCACACACTCTGTCTTTGTGAACGCAGTGGTATAATCTTTATCACAGACCTGTGAAACACTTAGCAAGTTATGCGTAAGCTGTTCCACGTAGTTCACATTTTCAAAACTAACATTGCCGTTAGTTAACGTTCCTCTTCCAGAAATGGTTCCTCCAGTATCTCCAGCAAAAGCAACATATCCTCCTGCGTATGGTTTAATATCCACAAGAAGAGATACATCGCCTGTCATATGTCGCGAGCAGCCGCTATCCAAATACCATTCACTATCTTTAACGCGTTCTGACTGCTGCAACACACAAACGAAGGAGATTAGTGAGAAACGATGACCCAAGCCTTTACAGACTTAGGTCGACCGTGGTCATCAACAATAGTCACGTCAGATAGGATTTTATCTTTAAACAAATTAGAATTTTTATCTGATGTGTTATTGTTGACGACTGAAGAGTCAACATCAGACTCTTTACGTTTCCAAACTTTTGAAGATTCGGAATTGATATTAGAAGTAATGTTGGGCTTTTGAATTGGCAAAGGTTTTTGCTCAACATTACTTGGTTTCGAAACAGGCTTCAAAATAGGCTTGGGAGAGGTAGAGTAACGCCTAGGTGGAGATTTTGAAAAAGAATTTCTGTAAACAGATGTCCTAGGCATCTCTCTCCCATATCGCTGATTTGACAGCTTTGGACATTCACGAATTAAATGTCCTTGTTTCTTGCAGTAGAAACAAGAACGAGTCTCAACAAACGGTTGAGGCTGAGGAATTACCACAGGAGGTGGAGAAACATTTCTAGAACATGAACAATGCGTACATGTTTTAGAAAGTGTTTGTTTTGGTTGAGAGGTTGAAGTTGAAGGTTTATCATACGAAACTCTTTCATTTACTATTTTATTTTGCAAAATCTTTACAGGTGACTGTAAAGTTTGTTGTTTCGAATTAAAAACCTTGGCTTTTCCCTTATTTGGTTGAACCTTAATTTCAGGCTCAATCTTTGAAATCACTTTTTCAGGTTTAACCACAACCTTCTTAACCTCAGGATACTCCTGATCCGTAATGTCTTCAATCTCAACAATCTCCTCAATAATAACAGGAGATTCATGCACAGACTTAACAAACGTTGGCAAGGGGTACTCTGGCCGCTTGGTTTTCTCCTTTGCCGGTTTGTTATGTTTGGTCTCTTTAGCATCTTTAGCTTTTAAACCATAAAGCTTGGACCAATCAACTGGAATCTCTTCAAAGCCTTCCTTAACAGGCAGGGGACAGTGAGTAGTAGGAGGAGGGACTGAGTTGTATCCCAATCCCTCATTCTTCTTCCCTTTAGTACCATGCTTGCTAAGAATTTCATTAAAAACGACCGTTGAGGAATTTGAACCTAAGATTTTACTCTTATAATTCTCATACTCAGCTTTTAAATCTGTAAGTTCTTTATTTAGTAACTCAATTTCAACAAGATAGCTTTTAATGGCATCTTCTTGACTAAAAACCTTAGATTTATATTTCTGAGTATCTAACCGATGAGCCTCAAGATGTTTTTCATAAAGTTTCTCATTAGCTTTTAAGAAATTATTTGACTCGGTTAGTTTTTCATTCTTTTTCCTCAACTCTACGGTTTCATTTTGAAATGCCTTTAGAGATTCAGTTAACTTAATACATGAGATACAATTTAACGGTTCATCATGTACCTCATTCACAATGTGAGCCATTAAACACTGTTGATAATGCTGGGAGACAGGCGTCCAATCTTGACTTGTAGGCTCAAAGGCAATCAGGGCATTATCAGCAATCCCTTTCTTAGAAACTTCCATTTCTTTGGCCTTTGGAGGAGTAGATGGTGTTGTGAATCCCGATGCTGGCATTTTGGGTTTCTCGCACTCTCTGGCGAAGTGACCCAAATTTTGACAATTGTAACATCGGACCTTACTCTTGTCAAATCCGAAGCCAGTCTTTCCATCACCTTCCAAACTTTTACGCCCTGTCCTCTGCAAGAACTTTTGAATTCTTCTGGTGATCATCGCCACATTCCAAGTTAAATCCATTTGCTCCAGATCATCTTCATCAAGCTGAGCATAGTCTTCCTTAGTCAGCTCCAAAGTAAGATTCGGTTGAGTAACCAAATCCTTGTATGAGCTTAAGAAAGCTGTGTAAATGGCAGCTTGCTCCTGAATAGCAGGTGAGACTTGAACCTGTTGTTGATTTGAAGAAGGTCCAGTCATGAAAACAGAATGAATCCCATCGGAAGAAGAAGAAGTCGATGAAGCATTTGTATTTGTTACAAAAGCGACTCCAGATCCATAAGTCTTCCCAGAGTTGATCTGAACACCATACACACTAGGATTCTGAACAGCAGCACCAGACCTAGTTTCTTTCTTCTTAATCTCCATCGCGTGAGCTTGAAGATCCCCGATCAGCGTATCCAACGACATGTTTGCAAGTTCTTCATTTTCCTTTAAAAATTGAACTTTAACATCCCAAGAACTTGGCAACACATCCAGTAGCTTCTTATTTACTTCAATTGAAGGAAAAGTATAACCCCCTTCAAACAACTCACCAACTAACCGTGAGTACCTAGTGAATAACGAAGTCGTGTCTTCATTTGGAAGGATGTCAAAGATATCGTACTGTTTCTTAATCAGTTCAAGCTTGGCTTCCTTGTACTTATAATTTCCTCCACAACGAGTTTCAATTGCCTTCCACAGATCAAAGGCTGTTTCATGAGTTCTGAAAAGCCAAAGAACATCCTTGGTTAGACACATTTTAATCATTGAAAAAGATTTTCTTTCAGTATCAAAATCTTTCTTCTCCTCGGGAGACATCGCTTTATAGGTCTTAGCAGGACGAATATTACGGTATTCTCCTTCAGCTAATGGAGGTACATAACGTTCGCGTAATGGTCCCCATAATTCTGGACAATGAAAATCAATGTATTGTTCAACTCGGTCTCTCCAGTATACATAATCCATGTCCGCAGTAAATAATGGAGGTTTATTACTTGAACCTATATCATTACTTTGTTTAATCATTTCTCTTAGACCTCTAATATCATCTTTATCAGCTGCCATTGTAATTACTTAATCGAAAAACAAACTTCTGATCTTAGCGACGTAGGTGAGTACGTCGCACCAAGATTATGCGACGTTGATAGGTACGTCGCAAAAGCAAAGGATTCAATTAAGAATCAGAAATATGCGACGTTGAGAGGTACGTCGCAGATGACGTCGCAGAGGACGTCGCAGAATCACACTATGCGACGTTGAGAGGTACGTCGCAGATGACGTCGCAGAGGACGTCGCAGAATCACACTACGTCGCAACACGACGTCGCACAGACTAATTAAAGTCCAAATCACTACGTCGCACGCGACGTCGCAGCTTACGTCGCAATGGTACGTCGCAAAACGCGCTGAGCAGCGGCCACAAACCCTAAAAACGAATTTTTAACCCTAAAAACCAAAATCACGAATGCCGAACGACAGAAACCTTCAATTATCCCAGTAATACTGATCGAAAACCTGTAAAAACACAAAACAAACGTGAAAAACACAAAACAAACGTGATAAACACAAAAACACACGAATATCACGTCCTTTTAAATCCCAAACTCGATCCGAATCGCCAAAACGAGCACTTTCTGCTCTGATACCAGTTATTTGTCCCTTACTTTGGATCTAGTACGAACCGAGTCACTCAATCGTTTGCGGAATCAACGATTAAGTTATACACTAAACACACGAACAATCAATACGCAATGAATATCAAACGAAACGTATTATATTGTATTATAATCGGTCAGATTACAGAGATTTCGACTAATTGCGTTTAGGGTTTCGTCAACGCTAAAACAGAAAACATAAAACGAATTTATACAAAATCTGGCACCTGCGACGTCGCACGCTACGTCGCAGGCCCAAGCCCATGCGACGTATACTACGTCGCAGGCCCAAAACCTGACGTCGCACCTGCGACGTTGCACGCTACGTCGCAGGAGTCAGGAACACTAATTCTAATTACAAACTACGAGCTAGACCAACTGACAGACACTAAACATGTACTAACATCTTTGAGCATTACACCATACATTTCCCACTTAGACGGCAAACCCTCAATAAACTTGTCGGTTCTTTCAGTCTCAGTAGTAACAATATCATGGTTATCAAGCTCACTTAACAAGTGGTAGAATCTAGTGATATAAGCATCTAGATCTTCTCCTTTTAAAGATTTTATAACAGTAAACTGTTTCTTAAGAAGATTTTTCCTGCTTGCCTTCACTTGAGGACTTCCCTCACATCTTTTCTCTAACGCTTCCCAGAGCGTTCTAGCAGTTTGAAAAGACTTGAGTTGATGGTTTATCTCCTTTGGTAAACTCATCTTAATTGCAGAATGGGATTTATTCTCCAATTCATAGTCCTTCTTTTGTTGATCGCTCATCCGGTTATAAGCAAGAGTAACAGTTGCATTATTAACCGTTTGAGTAGGTGCAGTGTATCCATTCTTGATACACATCCAGATCGACAAATCATGGAATCTACAGTAAGATTCAAATCTGTCCTTCCAGTTATAGTAATCTTCGATCTTCAACAACTTAGGTGGAACATTTGATTTTCCCACCTCATGTTCCATCTCGATCATTCTACTAAGATCAGACATCTTAAAAACGTAAAGTAAAAACTGTTTCGCGAATTCAGAAGTACTCGATTCGCAAGACTCAGTTCAACTCGCAATCTCAGCTCGACTCGCAAGTCTCAGTTCGGATTACTATGATGTCGATTCGTAAGCGATTTCAATTCGCGAGAGATCTCGGTTCGACTCGCAAGTCTCAGTTCAACTCGCAAGTTCAACTCGGTTCGCAGGCTACGCTGAAACCCTAATCTCGACTCGCGAAACGGCTGAAAAACCCGAAAACAAAAATTTAAGGTATTTTTACGATTGAAACAGGAAATTTCGACCGTGAACTAACTCTAAATCGTCCAGAGAATGATTTTGATCGTTAATATGTACTTATGCACACAAAAACAATCCGAATCAAACGCGATTATCCTAAAACTTCAAACTTTACTCGTATTTAGCCCGAAAGCTCTGATACCAGATGTAAGTCCCTAGTTCTTAGGATCGATAACTTCGTTATCTGTAGTATTAAGGTGTGGAATCCCCCAATACGATGTTATCTTACTAACAACGAATAAGTTCGCGTTTTAGGTTTACTAATACTTTGCTTAAACGTATAAAGGTCAAAGCCTAGCCGTTAGGTTATTTTTCTCTAGGTATATTGAATTCGCAGATCTTGAAAGAAACGAGAGTAGCAAAAGTGTTATGTTTTTCACGGCTTGAAAAACATCTTATACGTCCAGCTCGTCTCGGCTCGCATGGGCCTCGCGAGTCCAGTCCAACTCACCTTGCAGCCCAAGCCCAACAATACTCGACTCGCCAGAACCATTATGATCCTCGCGAGTTCAGTTCTCATCTCGCTTCTCAACTCGCAGCGACTTGAGAACTCGACTCGCAGCAAACGTTTATTTATTTATTTCGTTTAAGATATTCGTCTAACACTTTAACATACTAATATATTTAACGAATATTACTAACAAAACAAATATCCATTTACAAATCTAAACCAATGTACAAACATGATAATAATTACACTAGTCATATTTCAAGCTAGATATGTTGTCACAAACTATGTTCCAACAGTAGGAAACATTTGACTAATTATATTATTTTCAAAATTCCATATGTTTATGGGAGTTGATAAATACAACAAATAAAATTAATTCATACACTAAGTGTACAGTAGTTATTGCATATAGTACAAGTGTTCAAAGCACAGTTTTGATGTATGAATAACTTTTATTTGTTGTATTTATCAGCTCCCTATGTTTATATATGGACAATAGTACATACCATTTGATAAGGGTATTTATGTCTTTTTCAATCTTTAAAATTATAAGTTTGTGAAGATTCCAAAACCCTCTATAAGGGGTATGATAGGGACGGCACCCGCGGGTCGTGGGTACGGATATGCTAAACCCATCACCCGCCCGCGACGGGTTTTTTACCCGCAAATCCGCGAATACCCGTTAGCGGGTTTATTTTTACACCCGTACCCGTGACCCGCGGATACCCATGGGTCGCGGGTAACCCGCGGGTTTTAAATAATATAAACAATTTATCAGAATATCAAAAGCTTTTATATAATTTTAATGTATAAAAATTTATTAAAACATGTTCAAATCAATAGATCGTAATTTTAAACGAATTAAATTATTAAAATTTAAGACATGCGGACTAATAGCTTGATAACTATAAATTTATTTGATTATATTTTCTTGATCATTTGATAAATTTGCTATTCGAAATATGAAAACTATATTTTTTAGTCTCTATATGAATAGTTTTATCATATATTGTTCGAATTAACCATTATATATACATATATATGCAATAAATTATACAAATCCACGTGTAGGTTTTCATAATGTGTTTTGTAGGTTCGTGGGTCGGGTTTACCCGCGGGTATAAGTTCATACCCATCACCCGCCCGCGACCCCCCAACGGGTAGAAGTTCATACCCGTAACCTACCCATGAGTAAAAATTTCACGGGTTTACCCACCCACGATAGACGGGTACTCACGGGTCGCGGGTTTTTTATCACCCATTGCCATCCCTAGATACGATGAATAAATATCGACACATTTCTTCCATGAACGGTAACGACTAACGAGTACGGATTGAGCAGGGATAATCGGGTCAATGAACCCGTACCCACCAAATAAAACCACTTCATCCGAACCCGTCCAGCTCTTTTCAAGGTCTATTTAGGCTCTCTTTTTTCGGTGATTTAATCATGATCATAATCGGAATCAAACCTTCACAACTCTTCTTCTTCCTCACTTCACTTGTATACATAATCATGACAAGCTTCAAAATAATACCTCACAATCGCACCCACACAGAAATCGAAGAATTGTGCAGTTGTAATCAAAGCAAGGGAAGCTATGTAGATGCCATCACATGAATTTTAAACTCGACTGAATCCTTTCAATGGTAAAACACCTAATCAAATCACACCCACTATGTGTTTGATGAAATGCCCAAATGAAAACTTCTTTTAAATTAACTTAACATATATTATTTACATAATAATACCATGAAAGTCTATACTTTGACACTAGTTTCAGGTGTTTAGTTATAAATCTACTGATGGTTGTATGTTTAATGCTGCTGTTTACTTGGATATATGATTTAGTTGCAAGCCTGTAAGTATGAATATGTGGATGTGTTCTAATTTGTTAGGTTCTGATTTCTCCTGTTAGTAAGGAGAATCACAATTGGATACATATATGAAATATCAACTTATAAGGAAGGGAAAGTGAATTAGTGAAGCACAGTACTAAGCGTAATTGCAAGTTCATGCCATGGCATACAATGCACTTTGTTGGTTAAGAAATTCATCGATGGGTTGCTTTTCATATGTTTTGTCTTTTGAAGGTTACTTGTCTTAATTGTTATTTTTTCATTAAAGGGTTTCTTTTCTTGTCTTTTGTGTTTTGAAGATTGCATTTCAGCCTAAGTCGGGGCCTCGAGGGCGTTGACAAGTGGTCTGAAGTCTGAACTTATGTTGATAAGGTATTTTAATATATTACATTTTTTGTTAATGAACTTAAGTTTAGCATAGTGGTGGTCCTTACTGTATTTTAATGTGCATATGCTGTTTGTAGTTTTAAAATGTTGAACTCCCTAAAACTGTTGCTGAACTTTATGTTAGAGCCACTTGCTTCTATTCACACTTACTTGATTGGGGACTTCTGTCCATATGTTTAGAGGCCTGTTAGTTGCTTTTGATATTTAGGTCCTTTTTCCCAACTTTTGTTTATGTTTCTTGCAAAATCTAGAGTTGAGTGTATTGTAATATCTCCTATCTATTGGGTATAAAATAGACAATATTTGAATTAAGCTGTTAATGCCACAAATGCATAAAGAAAGTAAACGTCGATGCGTGTTTGAAGTGTATGCCCACTGTGGAGCACAGACCTAAAATACTTGTATATATATTATATTATATACATTTATGAAAGGAAGGGAATTATAAAGCGTGGATGGTTGTATAAGAAGATGTGTAAATTACCATTGTTTCTTTTAGTCAATCTTTGTGGTCTCATAGCCCTCACTTGCTTTTCCTATTTCATCTACTTATCTACAGGTAGCTTTTAATTTTGTATAAGCAACACATGATTTTGTAAAACAGTGAGTGTTGTTGTATTTGTTATTGTTTATCTTAACCATTAAGATAATGACTTGAGTTAATATTTTACTAGATAAGAAATTTATGTTTATTACGGGTGTTTAATTTGTTTGAATATAATAAATCTTATATGAAAAATTAACATATTAAATAGTGTTAATTAAACGAATGAAATGTAATTTGAGAAAAAAATTAAATAAATTAAATGTATTTATAATTAATCTATAGGTTAATTTGTGGTAATGAAAAACAAAATAATTAATGGAAAACTGGACGGGGATATGAGTTATGAACACCCACATTGTGCCAAGTAAAACCTCCATACTCTTCCCAAACTCTCTTTTATTAAAGTAGGGAGATTTTAGGTTAATTAGGGTTGTTTGGAAAAACTTACTGGAAGATGAAGCTTTTATATAGAACTGAAAGTTGTAGCTTTTATTTTCTTATAAATATTTGCCAAACATGTTGGAGCTGTAGTTGAAAATATTAAAATGACTTAAAAGGACATAAATATAAAACAAAAAAATAAAAAAGACATTTAAGCACAGGTTTATTTATGTAACTTTTATATCCATAAGTTTTAGAAAATTTTAAAGCTAGCTTATCTTTTCTAGAGCTTAGAACTTATTTCTTCAATAAGCTCCTAGATTGTTTGTCTACCAAACAACGTTTCTAGCTCTATCTTATAGAAAGTTTAAGCTTAAGCTCCAATAAGCTTCCATAAGCTGCGTGCTAAAGATACCCCAAAGGATTTGCTAATCACGGTCTTTATGAATTACAAATAAAAGGCGCTTTTGTAATCCATTATAAGCATTAAAACATTAGTGTTTAATCAATATTTATTTTTATATATGGCATGCTTAGTTAAAAATGACCAAAGTAGTAAATAAATAATAGAAAATAGATCTACATCTAGAAAAGAAGTTTGTGGAATTTACAGAAGATAGCAAGAAAGCAATGTCAATAGAAGACAGACTTCCAGAAAAAGAAAATATGATATGGTTTCGACTTTTTAGTTGTCTTGTTGATCAATTTTGTGTGGCTTTGTTTAATACAGTTCTTCATCTTGCAAAGGTAAGGCAACGGACTTCTAACCGTCGCAGTTTTCACATTTTTTATACCTAATATAAAATACTCCATGCGTCCCATTTTCATTGTCCACAATGGAAATGGCAAACAGTTGTAAGAGGGTGTAATTATTTCACTTTTTGATGGTCCAATGTCTATATTACCCTTATTTTTATATTTGCACCTTTTGTCAAAAATATGTAACGAAGGGTAACATGGGAAAGTTGATAACTTACTTATTGAAGTGGACACTTATTTTGGGACAAATTAAAATAGAATTATGGACCCATAAATTGAGCCGGAGGGAGGGGTTTTTTTTTTTCACCCTTATAAGTTTATCGTATCTCTATATGTTTTTCATCAACATTCGTTCAGAACCATAAACCCTAGCTTCCATTTCCCAGTCAATTCCCATCATCAGGTACTATATGTCATCTGGATTGATTTTGCTTCGTATTAACTGGATAGATCTGCAATTACTAACCTAATTGTTTCAGATTCTTTCAATGTGTATGCATTAATTTTTTTATATGTTATAATTCCGTTGATCGATTATCTGGAGTTAATGCAATGATAAATTACGATAAGCACCGAAAATAATAGACCTATAGACAGTTCGCTTTCCATTTGTTAGGCTTTCAATAAAAGTTTACATTATTACTGTTTTACTTGTTAATATTCCGTGCTAATGAATAAGGAATTTATTTATGAGCTGTTTCATGCTTTTGGTGTTCATTTCTATCATTAAAGTTTTACTCGTTTTGATTTGCTTGTTTCTATGCTTACATTTGGAGATTTTTGGATTGTAGAACTATCAAAGCTGTTTTGTCATTGTGTTTTAAAACATAGACACATATTATGTGTGTATGTATAGGGTATGGTTCATGTGAGATCAAAGACCTTATGTGAGATTGGTGGGATCAAACATTACATGACGTTTTACATCTTAAGTTTTTTTTAGCTTTCCTAACTTTTTATTTTTGCACTCGGTATGATATAACATACTCAAATTGATGTGAAATTTGGTTTAGTTAAAAAAAAAAAAAACATTATGCACAAAATATTCACTGTGAAGGTTCATGAAACTGATCAGTCACGTTGTTGTAGAGTTCTTTTATCCAAACCAAATTTCATATCATTTTGAATTTGTTATGAGATACAAAGTACAGAAAACGATGTACAACATTGTGTGAAGTTTGATCTGACCGTTTCAAATAAGCCACTTGATGTTACCTGATCCATCATTTATCTATATAGTAGGATATTTGCTACGCCTTTGTTCCAAAATTCAACCATGTAATTTTATGTTTGGTTGCTAAACATGGTTATCTTACTTTGGTCTTTACAGTAGCTATTTTGGTGTGTTATTCAGTATCGCTCCAACAAAGATATCTTGAGATGGATATGATCAGTAAGCTTCCTCCAGACATAATTGAAACAATTTTATGTTGTTTACCAACTAAAGATGCGGTAAGGACAAGTATCCTTGCCAAGGAATGGAGGTACCGTTGGACCAAAATTCCCAAACTCACGTTTATGGCTGCAGTTTGGGATTTAGACCCCTCGTTAAGTGAAACGGTAAAGATGATTGAGAGGTGTAAACTCATCTATGCTATATCTCAAGTTCTGTTGATTTATGAGGGTCCACTTCACGAGTTCACCCTTTCCATGGCCACATATGACACATGTGATGAGATTGATAAATTAATATTTCATTTGTGGCGGAAACGTTCTGTCAAAAAATTAACACTTGAGTTGAATCGGTATACACCGACTGCATATCTCTTCTCGTTGGATCAGTTAACATACCTATATCTTAGTGGTTGTGAGCTTGAATGTCTACCATCATATATTTATTTTGATAACCTTACAAGTTTATTTTTGGTCGATGTTACCATCAATGAAGAAGAGCTTCTACATCTCCTATCTCAATGTCCGTTGCTCAAAATTCTGGTAAGTTATTACTCTTCGTTGTTGAACTTCTCATCTGCTTTCATAAGTTATCTAAATATTGTAAGTTGCTGCAGGAAATGGACTATGGGCCTAGCGGATACGGTGAAGAGCTCACCATTATTGACCTATTCGAGTGTTTACCAATGATTGAAAACTTGTCTATTTGGTTTGAGCACATTGAGGTAATATTATCAACATGACATATACTTGATTCAACTTGGAAACAAAAAACTATGGTTATAACTTAATTATTTTTTTGGTTGTGGTTCAAGTGTTTTGCACAAAACGGATTTCCGCGAGAGCTTCCATCAGCATTAGTCCACCTCAAATACTTATGGATACAAGATGTACATTTCACTTACAAAAATAGATCACCTATTATTGCTCTTTTGCTTAGAAGCTCGCCGAATTTGGAGAAACTTTGGCTGGATGTAAGTAACACAAATCTATCTTGTATCCTATTAATTTTTATCCTTATGCGACAATTTATTGACACAAGAAACATGGACACTTCCTGTAGATAACAGAAGATCCATTGTATGAGGATTCTGATGAGAGAAGCGACACCTTTAATTTAGATGATTTTTTGGATATATGGTTTGAACATCTGAATGAATTTCAGATTTTATATAGGGACTTCAAGAAGAGTGAGTTTGAGTTTGTGAAGCTTATTTTGACCAAGTCACCTATGCTGAAGAAGGTGAAGATATTTTTCGACATCAATTGCAGCGTTACTGAGGATGAAGCGCGCGAGATTTCAGTAATTCTCTTTATAGCCCCACACGCATCACCTGTGGTAGAAATCGTTGTCGAACTTCTGAAGAACTCCTCCTACACCGCCTTCTACAAAAATTTAATAACGTAAACAGCTAAAACGAACAACTTTATCTTTGCTTTTATATCTTTTGTTTTGAGAACATAGATCTGTACTTATTTTTGGATTGGCTTTTGTTGCATTACTTCTGTTTGTCAAGATCTTTTTAATGATGGAGACCTGGGTTTTTTTTTTTGTCACAATTGTTTTATTTACTGAAAGGGAATAGGCATGTAACATTTCCTGAAATGGCATAAGTGTTGACGACGATGACTAGTTTTTCGTTGTATTATTGTTTTTTGTGATTAAAACATGATCGAACTGCAAAGGTGGAGACGTTGATTAAACTGGATTGTGAATCCAACTCTAACCTTGGGATACAAGCTCACTACTTCATGTGAAAATAGTTGTTCTATGGAAAAGAAAAAAAAAATAGTCTGATTTATTTGCAGACTCTTGATGCATTTGCAGTAATGAGGTAAAAGGTATGCAAGTTCATACCCATGATTCTGCGCAAGTCTGCCACTGACCAAGTTCATACCCTTGATTGTGTGCAAGTCCGCTACTCCATATGACTAAGCCGAAGGCCCTTTAATTTTTTTTATAATAATATAATATATATATAGGTTTAGATCAGAGGAGAACCCTCTTTTTGGAGAGCACCAAAGGGCACCAAGTAAAAAAAGGGGTGGAGTGACATTTTTGTAATTATGATGAAAAGTGAGGACATATGTTAAGAAAAAAAAAACATAACATTTATTTTACATTTACACCCCTTTTACATTTCTTCTCATTTCTTTTTTACCCTTCCACTTTCTTTTCTCTTCTCCTTCCTTCTTATTCCCCACCCTACCCCACAACCCCCACCTAGCCGTCGCCGGATTCCGGCCTCCGCCATCAGATTCCGGCGGATTTCGGCGGCAATTTTCTAAAAAAAAAATTTTTTTAATTTTTTTTCTTTTAAAAAAAAATTTAATTTTAAAATTCTTTTTTTATTTGAAATTCTTTTTTTTTTTTTTTTTTTTTTTTTTTTTGTAAATTACACTTTTTAAAGTCACTGCATCACGTATTTACTTTTAAACCTGTAACATCCTCTCCAGTGACCTGGTAATTTCTTATTTAAATTTGTTATTTAAATGTTTAGAAATTATTTGATATTACTTGTTTTACTGTGAAACTTAGATAAATAAGTTCTAGAACTTATTGTGAATAGTAAATAGTTGTTTGTTGTAATTTACTATAGTTGACGGTAAAATAAAGTAAATTTCTCGCAAATGATTTTTAGGTTCCAGACAATATGTTTAAAAGGTATTGTTTTAAGTGGATACGGGGTCGGTTGAAATGTTTTAGGCCGACCTATATTTAGGAACTTTCATAAATTAGAAATTAGTACGTACTTCCTTTGAAACTCAAACAAAACCTTAAACCTAACAAACCTATATCAAATTCGAATCAAATTGAAGCTGTAATGTAACACCCCAGTATTCGAGGTATTATTTTAGTGTATCCAGAAATATATGAAACACCCCGAAAACGTGACCATTTTTTTTTTTTTTACTCTTAATAATGTCCCATAACTACTCCATTTGTATAATTTAATTTTAGTAACTTTCCCTAGTTGAAACGAGCCTTTTAGAACCTAAAATTTCAGTTTTTACCATCAAACGCGATCCGGGAAAGTGGGCGGGATCGCGTTCCTTAGTTATAAACTTTCTGTCACCATTTTTGCCTTGCGAACGCGATCCGGCTCAATTCTCAGGATCGCGTTCCTTAGTTTTGTGCCTTACGAACGCGATCCGGCTCAATTCTCAGGATCGCGTTCCTTAGTGTATTTCAGAAATCAGCCAAATTTAATTTTTTTTTAACCAACTTCAAACATGCATAACTTTTTGCTCGTTATGAGTTAGGACCTGAAATTTTGCACACACATTCTCTATGACCATATAAACATGTCCTCAATTCCACTTTTTCAATTTTTGCATTTTAACAAGATTTGACCCGTAGACGAGTTTTAGGCCATTTTAGACCAAAAATCTCAACTTACCAATACTCAAACCATTCACATTCAGACTTTAAACTTTTGACCACTTATTCAACATCACATTTAAGACTTATGAACATAAATACATTTGACTTTCATCAAGTCTAACTCAGTTTGACTCGTAAACCCATTGGTGACCCATTTTGACACCAAAACGACCCGATTGGGCCTCTGACCAAATTGACCCATTCTTTTAGTCAAACTTCATTTAATGGACTTGTCTAAGTCAAACTAACTTGCTAACATCAACCATTTGACTAATTCCACTTTCAGAAGCATACTTTCTCATTACACATACTTTCAAACTTTTTACATAAAATCTGACTACTAAGTCTGACTTTAACTTTAAGTTTAACTTTCAACAAAACATCACAAGTGGGACTTAACATTCTTTCAAAACATAAGCTAGTGTCATAACTTTTACAAAAGGGGTGTACATGTATCATGAGCATGATTAAAAGAGATAAGACTTGTTACCGAACTAAGTAACAAGCTCCACCAAAAGCTTCACACGTGCCCTTTACCCAAGTCCCCTCTATTAACACTTGGCTCACCTGAAACGTTTAAACATAACACATAAGCAATTGCTTAGTAAGTAATGGAATCTTTTACATAAACATAAACATAACATCACATTAAGGATCCTTAAACCTCATCATGCTAACTACTAAGAGTTAACATTTATACCAAGCTAATGGTCATGATCCATTACTTGGAAAACCGTCAAGCTAATGGCTCACCCATTACTTGACTCCACATTTATATCCATCTACTTACCTTTATCTTGAAACTTAACACAACTTGAAATAACTTCTCTTGCTTGATCACCTATACAAATAAATACATAGCATGATCAATTAACATAACACTTTACTTTCTTAATCTTAATCTCATAACTAGGTGTTACTCACTAACACCTATCTCATCATTTTCACTTAATCTTATAACTTTAATTCAATCATACAATTAAGGTGCTAGACCTCTAACACCTATTTTAATCATTAGTGTTCCATACTTTAACTTTAACTTTCTAATCACATGTAAATGGGTATTTATCACTCTTCTAATCATGATTATCATTGATCATCATCAACATCATCTTAATTTATCACTATCCATACATACCCACTTACACATGATAACACTTTCTTTTATCAATTTATCAGAAATTAAACCTACTACTTAGTTCATAAACACATGTGGAACACCAATTAAGCAAATTAACTAACTTACATGATCTTTCTATCATCTAGGGTTTATAAAACTTAACCCCAACATAAACTAAGCTCAAAGAAAGATCAACATACCTTATAGAAGCTTAATTTGATGATTACAAACTTCAATCACATAAACCCTATGTCAATTTCTGATTTCTTCTTAAGGTTCTTGGTTTCCCTCTCAAAACACACGCACACATACGTATGATATAAAAATCTGGAACTTTTTAGAATACTGCAGGGGATATATATTAACATTTTTCATTCTTCTCCCCTAAACTTTACTTATTGACACATATAATCCCTCTAACAAGATTTCTTTTAATTGGTTAGTCCTCTAACCAAATTCTAAACTTTTCATTACTTTAAACATTCTACATATTAAATACATATAAAAACTGAAACGTAAACGTATATTAAACTATAAAAACTTACGTATTTTAGGGGTGTTACAATATACATCTTATGAAATAATATTATATAAGTAATAAGATGTAATAGAAAATGTAAATGAGTTTCTCGGTTCCAGACTATATTAATTAAAAGACTTGAGGTTTAATATATGAAATACGTATTTATCACTTTTCACTTCTAAAACTTTCTAGAACTTCAAATTGAGAGGAACCAAATCGTGATCCATCATCATCTTCATCAATTCATCAATCAAACTTCAATTCAAGCTCTAGAATCTTTGGTTCATCATCTCTATCATATTCCTTAATCTTTGTAAGTAACTTTCTTCCATTTTCTAACCTAGAAAATGGGTTTTAAGTGAATATTGATTAATTAAGGTTGTTAATCCAAAATTAGGGTATGAAATGGATTAGGTTAAGGTTTATGAGTGTGATTATCACTATTGGTAATCATATTACTTTAGGAAAATGGTGAATTTATCAATTGTGTTCTTGATGAAATTATGGGGTTTTGCTAGAATTGTCTAAGTTTGGGTTAATTAACCTAGAGTATAGTTAGTTATGTTGATAGAAGTATTTATAGGTTGTGTAAACAAGAATTCAACAAGAAATCTAAGTATTTAAGGATTTGAAATAATTATGAAATTGAAAGCTTAACTTTGATTAGTAGATAATGAAGTAATTAGACTAATCAAAATGGGGGAGAGTGAATTATGATTTACTAGTTAATTATTATGAGTATTAGACCCTAAACATATTGTTATGTGTATGTAATTCCATAGGTGTTAGAGAAATCGGAATATCGTGGTGGATCGTGTATTGTAATCTTCATATAACTACCAAGGTGAGTATATGGGGAATCGATTAAGTATGATTATGTGATTTCGGATTGATTACGAGCAAGAGATTTTACATAATCATATTATTGTTGTTGTTCTTGTATATAATTGCATTTGGTATCATTGTATAGAATTATTGTGAAGTATGTGATTGAGCATTAGAGTAGAGTTTAATTGTTACGAAATAATGATCACTACGAAATATGTGCTAAGCACAATTGTATCTTGTGGACCGCGGATCCCATCGGTATCAACCTCTACCTATGCTCATTTGTTGTATGAATTAGAGTTATGTGTGTAAGGATAATTGAAATGTGTAGTATCTATGATCTTGACTTATTATGTATTACTTAATTGATGACCTATATATTCACTAAGCATGTTGTGCTTACTCCTTTATGTATCTACATATTGTAGGTAGTAGCTCCCATAGAGAAGGTAAAGACATCAAGAAGGAGTAAAGTGGATTTGGCTTGCGTGTTTGTAAGTAGCAAGCATTCTCTTTTCGAATTATCGTTATGTACTTGCTTGTGTAATCCGCCCTAAATCTTGGTTTTGGAATATATGATAATAAGTATCAACTTGTGGTTTTGGTAAAGTTGACTTTAAAAGTCAACAACGATTGTAAAAGTCGCATGTACACGTGAGTTTTGGAAATCTTGAAGTTAAATGGATGAATATAGTTTGGTTTGGTTGAAATAGATAAATTATGCTAGATTGTCGAATTGATTATTTGTTTGAAATAGAGGTTGACATATAGTCAACAACCTTAGTAATAGTCAAACATGTATGGATGGAGTGTTGTTTTGGTCAAATTGAAAAAGTGTCAAAATGGGTCAATAATGACCCTAGTGAGTAAGTCGAGTTAGATCAAGGGTACGGAACCTTGGTTGATTACTTTAAGTTTGTTTTGGTATATTGAAAAAGTGGTTAAAAGCTTTAGACTTGCAAGTGTGTGGTTTGTGATATGGGTTGTTCACTAAAAGTGGTCAAAACGACCTTAAATTGGTCACATGCCCAAATCACGCGTTTTGGTGAAAATTGAAAAAGTGTCAAAAGGGAAAGTTTTATATTATTATAGTGGATGTGTACGCAAAATTTCAGGTCTTAACTCTAACCGAGTTAAAAGTTATGCGTGTCCAAAGTTCGTATTTGAAATAGATTTGTGCAAGCTTGATTCCCGGGGAATGAGAGTCATTCCTGGAGAATCCGAAGCATAATGTTAACAGCAGGCTTGATTCCCGGGGAATGGGAGTCATTCCTGGGGAATCCTAATCAAAGTGTTAACAGCATGTCTGATTCCTGAGGAATGGGAGTCATTCCTGGGGAATCTTTTATAATTTCAATATTTTATTATTTGAGTCCTTATTTGATTAAGGGAATGATACAACAAGTTTACAATGTCATATTTTAGACGTGGGACCTTAAAAAAAAAAATTAAAAATTTGGGCGTTTCATGTAATCTTGATCTTAAGCTTGTGATATTGATTCTAAGTTGTTTATTATCATAATCATCCTGTTCTTCGTCTTAAACAAGTAAGTTGTTTTAAGAATTATGATTATGATTAAGGTCATATATGTGATTCGTAAAGATTGATGTTGCATGATGCTATAGGAAAGTTATAAACTGTTATTGCTACTAATTGTGTTGGTATAGTGATCATGTAAATGGATTTGGTGAGTATTTGATTGAAATTCGGAAGTTGATATACTGTAGTTACAGAAACTGTCGAACCTACAAAACAGGATGATCCGGCAGATCAGGTGGTTGATCCGGCGGATCCTCGACCTAAAACTTTGATCCGGTGGATCTTGAAAGAGATCCGGCGGATCCTAGTATATTTTGTGTGTGATCCGGCGGATCATAGGGTGATCCGGCGGATCCTAAGCATTATTATTTGTATCCGGTTATGATCCGTGTATGATAGGGCGGATCTCGTGTGGTCGGTACTACATTATTAAGGATCCGGCGGATCCGGTCTTTGATCCGGCGGATCATTATGGGATCCGGCGGATCCTGGGCTATATCCGGCGGATCTTGGTCAGTTTATGTAATTGTTGTTTTGCTAAGTAATTGAATGTTATATGTGTTGTGGTATTATTATAACTAGTATTTATGCATAATTAGCAATGTGATTACTTGTGTAATGTTATTGTTTACATAAGTAGTATGGGTTGATGACAAGTTACTGACTTGTGTGTTTTGTGTGGTGTTTCAGATACCCCAAAGACTCAGTGATTAGTAGCTGAGTGTGTTGACTCCTGAGGTATCGGTGAGTGGATTAAGAACTCACCTTTTGATTTAGTTGTAACTGTTTGGTTGCAACAAGTGAACGTAGATATAATTGTTGAATTATTTGGTTGATATTGTTGCTTATAAATCTACGTGCTATTTGACCTTTGGATATCGGTTGTGAATGAGGTCAACGAGTTGAATTGGTTGGTTGAGCTGGTTGGTTATTATACGAATTACACAGGGGCTTGATTCATTCGTTGTGTGTAGAACCTGTGTTTGATTATAATAACTGGTAGCTATCGGTCTCGTCCGTTTGGCCATACGGATATGGTTGGATAAGTGTTCTTGGGGAGCCACCCGGGTATTATGGTTTCTCCAGAACCACCGATCCTCATTATGGTTGATTTGGGTGTTTACGGTTGTTTGGTGTAAACAAGTAGTTGAGCTAAGTTATTTGGTGTGTGATGAATTCATTCACTTAGCTTTGTGCTAATCCCTCAATTTACTTCCTGCAGGTTATGTTTTGGGATGTGGGTTGCAGGATTTTGACGCTCCAGTAGCGGGGAATGTTTGACTGGTCGTGCTATTCTGACATGTTTTGTTATAAACTATGTTTGGAACAATATAATACCCCGTTTGATGTAGTTGATGTGTAGTAACTTAAATGGTTTTAACTTATGGTGTGTTTGGAATGTAACCAGTATATGTACATTATCTTAATGTACAGTGTATGATGATGTTTTAAAAATATTCGCTTCCGTGTTAATAATATAATATTGTAGTATTATACGAGGGGTGTTATAAGTTGGTGTCAGAGCATAGTTTTGGGTTAATTGAGCATTGTGAAGTGTTCAATCCCAATTCTGGAGCGTGATAAGTCAAACATTCTTGGATATGGGATTTAGCATTAGTTGTAAATCGTTTAGGAGATAGGTGCTAACGATTAACAATTGTTGAGTGTTGTGATGATTTCAGATATGGCAGATACTGAGCAACCGACCGGTAACCCTAACAATGCCTCAAGAACCGATGTTCCTCCTTTGAAGATACCTGGTGAACAACCTGGTCATGATGGTACTTCTGTTCCTGTTGGTGAAGAATCAAACAGAGACGATTATATGCACGAATTAGAAGATGAGGTGATAAATCTCAGAGAATTTAAAAGACGAACTGAAGCTACGTCATCTCAGCAACAAATACCTGTGTTTGGTACTTTTCCACCACCATTGCCAAGTAAATTGTGTTCTTTTAAAACGTTTATGTCAAGTAAACCACCTGAGTTTAGTGGTAGTACGAATCCGTCTGTAACTTTAAACTGGTTGAGAGACATGGAAAGGAAATTTGATGTTACTCATTGTGAAGAAGAATCTAAAGTTTCCTATGCAGTTCAATGTCTTAAAGATGAAGCTATGGTTTGGTGGGATTCGATCACTGGACATTTCACTCAACAACAAAGAGAGGCTATTAGATGGCCTGATTTTCATCAAGCTGTTTATAATCAGTATTGTTCAGACTTTGATATGGCTAGAATCAGACGTGAATTTGTGAATTTACAGTTAACTGATAAGATGACGATTGATGAGTTGATAGCACAATTTTCTGAGAAGCTGCGATTTGTTCAGCATTGGGTTCCTAATGAGAAAACTAGGATTGAGCAGTTTGTGGATACTTTACCTTCTAATTATCGTACCACTGTGAGATTGGCGGGTACTTTATCTCAAGCTTTTAACCTTGCACGTTCTGTTGATAGTGACTTAAGAGGTTCAGGTTATCAAGCTAGGGATACTTCGGTTCAGAAGTCTAGAAGTGATTCTTCAGGAAAAGGTAAGTCGAGGTGGCAGAGTAATCGATCTGGTCAGAGATCTGGTAGTAAAAGTGGTTCATCTGGAGGTACCAATTGGTGTAATTCTTGTAAGTCACGACATTCTGGTCCGTGTACTCCTCAGACGAATAAATGCCTTAAGTGTGGTGAACTTGGGCATGAGATCAAGAATTGCAGGTATCCTAATTTTGTTTGTTGGACTTGTAAGAAGGAAGGACATCGGGTTGGTCAGTGTCCGGAGGCGGGGAAACAGGGTTCAGTTTCGGTCGGGAGTTCGGCATCTTCCACGCAAAAGAGAAAGAATCCTCCGCCAGCTGCAAGTAGGGCATTTTAGATGACAGTCGATGAGGCTGTCCACACAGAGGATGTTATCACTGGTACTTTTCTTATAAACTCTGTGCCAGCACGTGTGTTGTTTGATTCAGGAGCAAATTGCTCTTTTATATCTGTGTGTTTCTGTGATAAGTTGAAATTAAACCCTACGTTGATTACTAAACCTGTTGAGGTAGAGATTGTTAGTGGCAATTTGGTTCCTGTTACCACCTCGGTGACTGGAGCTAGTATTGTGATAGATGGCCAGACTTTCCCAATTTCATTTCTGTTGATGCCGATTCCTAGTTTTGATGTGATTATTGGCATGGATTGGTTAAGTCGGTGTAAAGCAAGTATAGATTGCCATAATAAGTTAATTAGAATCCCAATTTCTGAAGAGTCATACGTTGTGGCTCGAGGAGAACGGGATAGTGTATGTGTACCGTTGATTTCCATGATGAAAGCTAGGAAGTCGTTGTCTAAGGGCTGTGAGTCATACCTAGCTTATGTGATTGATGCCAAAGTAGGAAAGAAAACTATTTCTGATGTTTCGGTTGTTTCTGAATATCCGGAAGTGTTTCCTGATGAGTTACGTGGTTTGCCACCGGTTAGGGAAGTTGAATATCAGATTGATCTTGTTCCCGGCTCGTTGCCTGTAGCCAAAGCTCCCTATAGATTAGCTCCTTCTGAAATACGTGAAATGATGAATCAGATATAGGAGTTGTTGGATAAAGGTTTCATTAGACCTAGTTCTTCTCCTTGGGGTGCACCACTGTTATTTGTGAAAAAGAAGGATGGGTCTTTTCGAATGTGTATTGATTATAGGGAATTGAATAAACGAACGGTGAAGATTAAATACCCTTTGCCTCGAATAGATGATTTATTTGATCAGTTGCAGGGTTCTTCGTTTTATTCTAAAATTGATTTAAGGTCGAGTTATCATCAAGTTCGTGTTCGTGAACAGGATATTCCTAAAACTGCTTTTCGAACCAGGTATGGTCATTTTGAATTCCTGGTTATGCCTTTTGGTTTAACAAATGCTCCAGCAGTTTTTATGGATTTGATGAACCGTGTTTGTCGACCTTTTCTTGATAAGTTTGTGATTGTGTTTATTGATGATATTCTGGTATATTCGAAATCCGAATCAGAACATGAAATGCATTTGAGGTTAGTGTTAGAAACGTTGAAAAGAGAACACTTATATGCAAAGTTTTCTAAATGTGAATTCTGGATTCGGGAGGTGCAATTTCTGGGTCATATTATCTGTGATGATGGTGTTAAAGTTGATCCTTCAAAAATTGAGGCTGTGATGAATTGGAAAGCTCCGAAATCTGCGTCTGAGATTAAGAGTTTTCTTGGTTTAGTGGGTTATTACCGGAAGTTCATTAAAGACTTTTCTAAAATTGCCAGTTCGTTGACTAAATTAACCCGTAAGGATGAGAAATTTGTGTGGACAGAACAACAAGAAGTTGCTTTTCAGACTTTGAAACAGTTATTGTGTCAGGCACCTGTGTTGGCATTACCTGATGGGTCTGATGATTTTGTTGTTTACTGTGATGCATCTTATGCTGGGTTAGGTGGTGTTCTTATGCAGAGAGACAGAGTTATTGCATATGCTTCTCGGCAATTAAAACAGCATGAAAGAAATTACCCTACTCACGATTTAGAGTTGGCTGCCGTTGTGTTTGCATTGAAAATCTGGAGACATTATCTTTATGGTACGAAACATGTTATATGTTCGGATCACAAAAGTCTTCGGTATGTGTTTTCTCAGAAAGAGTTAAATATGCGTCAGAGGCGATGGTTAGAGTTAATCAAGGATTATGATTGTGAAATTCGTTACCATCCAGGCAAAGCTAATGTGGTTGCTGATGCATTGAGTCGAAAAGGTACCTCTGACCGAGTTTATTACTTGAAAGTTGATATTTCTTCTGACTTGGTAGATACAATTAAAGATGCACAGTTGGAGGCTTTATTAGATCATAATCTTAAGTCAAAAATAATGTTGAAAAGAAAAGATTTGTTGATTGATGATTCTAGAGGATTGAAGACTTTTCAGTCTCGTGTATGGATTCCTCTGATTGGTGGCATTCGGGATATGATTTTGACTGAAGCCCATAAATCACGATTATCTGTTCATCCCGGTAGTACTCGGATGTATAATGATTTGAAATCTTTGTATTGGTGGCCTACGATGAAAACCGATATAGCTCAGTTTATTGGAACTTGTCACATTTGTGCTCAAGTTAAAGCTGAACACTAGAAACCGTATGGGTCACTGAAACAGTTGGAGATTCCAGAATGGAAGTGGGAACACTTAACTATGAATTTTGTGACTAAACTTCCACGTACATCTCGAGGAAATGATATGATTTGGGTTATTGTTGATCGGTTGACCAAAAGTGCACATTTTCTAGCGACTAGTGAAACTGCATCGCTTAGTAAGCTTGCCCAGTT
The DNA here is from genome assembly GCA_949592205.1 of Helichrysum umbraculigerum. Classification (NCBI taxonomy): domain Eukaryota; kingdom Viridiplantae; phylum Streptophyta; class Magnoliopsida; order Asterales; family Asteraceae; genus Helichrysum; species Helichrysum umbraculigerum. The sequence goes on from CATIUR010000001.1 coordinate 236,308,234, forward strand.
GTATGTTAATGAGATTGTTTCCCGACATGATATTCCGTTATCGATTGTATCGGATAGGGATTCTCGGTTTATTTCTCATTTCTGGCAAAGTTTACAACACGAGTTGGGTACCAGAGTGAATCTTAGTACTGCTTATCATCCTCAGACAGACGGTCAGTCAGAGCGTACGATTCAAACGCTTGAGGATATGTTGCGGGCTTATGTTCTGGAATATGGGAGTTCTTGGGATTCTCATTTGCCTTTTGTTGAATTTGCTTACAATAATTCCTATCATTCCAGTATTGGCATGCCTCCTTATGAGATGATGTATGGTAGACGTTGCAGAACGCCTACTTGTTGGTTAGAAGCTGGCGAGAAATAGTTTGCGGGGCCAGATATTGTTCAGATGACAGCTGATAAAGTGGCAGTTGCTCGTGAAAAGTTGAAAGCTGCACGTGATAGACAGAAACAGTATGCAGATCCATGTAGACGACCAGTATCATTTGTTGAAGGTGAGCTTGTTTATTTGAAAGTTTCGCCTTGAAAAGGGGTTATTCGGTTTGGAAAACGTGGTAAGTTGGCTCCTCGATACATTGGTCCATTTAGAATCAGCGAAGTTGTTAATGATCAGTCGGTTACACTTGATCTTCCTCCAGAACTTGCTGGTATTCATAATACGTTTAACATTTGTTATTTGAGGAAATGTAACGTTGAGGACCAGTCACAGATTCTTCCTTTACAAGATTTAAAAGTTGATCAGAATCAGAAGTTGGTTGAAGAACCGGTTGAATTTCTTGACTGAAAAGTTGTTAAACTTAGGAAGAAACAAATTCCCATGGTGTTAGTGAAATGGAAACATAGTTTAGGTTCAAACCTAACTTGGGAGATTGAGGAGAGTATGAGGTCCAGATATCCTGGATTGTTTTGTAGTGATGAGATTTCGGGGACGAAATCTTCTTAAGGGGGAGAGATTTGTAACATCCTCTCCAGTGACCTGGTAATTTCTTATTTAAATTTGTTATTTAAATGTGTTAGAAATTATTTGATATTACTTGTTTTACTGTGAAACTTAGATAAATAAGTTCTAGAACTTATTGTGAATAGTAAATAGTTGTTTGTTGTAATTTACTATAGTTGACGGTAAAATAAAGTAAATTTCTCGCAAATGGTTTCTAGGTTCCAGACAATATGTTTAAAAGGTATTGTTTTAAGTGGATACGGGGTCGATTGAAATGTTTTAGGCCGACCTATATTTAGGAACTTTCCTAAATTAGAAATTAGTACGTACTTCCTTTGAAACACAAACAAAACCTTAAAACCTAACAAACCTATATCAAATTCGAATCAAATTGAAGCTGTAATCTTGATCTTAAGCTTGTGATATTGATTCTAAGTTGTTTATTATCATAATCATCCTGTTCTTCGTCTTAAACAAGTAAGTTGTTTTAAGAATTATGATTATGATTAAGGTCATATATGTGATTCGTAAAGATTGATGTTGCATGATGCTATAGGAAAGTTATAAACTGTTATTGCTACTAATTGTGTTGGTATAGTGATCATGTAACTGGATTTGGTGAGTATTTGATTGAAATTCGGAAGTTGATATACTGTAGTTACAGAAACTGTCGAACCTACAAAACAGGATGATCCGGCGGATCAGGTGGTTGATCCAGCGGATCCTCGACCTAAAACTTTGATCCGGTGGATCTTGAAAGAGATCCGGCGGATCCTACTATATTTTGTGTGTGATCTGGCGGATCCTAAGCATTATTATTTGTATCCGGTTATGATCCGTGTATGATAGGGCGGATCTCGTGTGGTCGGTACTACATTATTAAGGATCCGGCGGATCCGGTCTTTGATCCGGCGGATCATTATGGGATCCGGCGGATCCTGGGCTATATCCGGCGGATCTTGGTCAGTTTATGTAATTGTTGTTTTGCTAAGTAATTGAATGTTATATGTGTTGTGGTATTATTATAACTAGTATTTATGCATAATTAGCAATGTGATTACTTGTGTAATGTTATTGTTTACATAAGTAGTATGGGTTGATGACAAGTTACTGACTTGTGTGTTTTGTGTGGTGTTTCAGATACCCCAAAGACTCAGTGATTAGTAGCTGAGTGTGTTGACTCCTGAGGTATCGGTGAGTGGATTAAGAACTCACCTTTTGATTTAGTTGTAACTGTTTGGTTGCAACAAGTGAACGTAGATATAATTGTTGAATTATTTGGTTGATATTGTTGCTTATAAATCTACGTACTATTTGACCTTTGGATATCGGTTGTGAATGAGGTCAACGAGTTGAATTGGTTGGTTGAGCTGGTTGGTTATTATACGAATTACACAGGGGCTTGATTCATTCGTTGTGTGTAGAACCTGTGTTTGATTATAATAACTGGTAGCTATCGGTCTCGTCCGTTTGGCCATACGGATATGGTTGGATAAGTGTTCTTGGGGAGCCACCCGGGTATTATGGTTTCTCCAGAACCACCGATCCTCATTATGGTTGATTTGGGTGTTTACGGTTGTTTGGTGTAAACAAGTAGTTGAGCTAAGTTATTTGGTGTGTGATGAATTCATTCACTTAGCTTTGTGCTAATCCCTCAATTTACTTCCTGCAGGTTATGTTTTGGGATGTGGGTTGCAGGATTTTGACGCTCCAGTAGCGGGGAATGTTTGACTGGTCGTGCTATTCTGACATGTTTTGTTATAAACTAAGTTTGGAACAATATAATACCCCGTTTGATGTAGTTGATGTGTAGTAACTTAAATGGTTTTAACTTATGGTGTGTTTGGAATGTAACCAGTATATGTACATTATCTTAATGTACAGTGTATGATGATGTTTTAAAAATATTCGCTTCCGTGTTAATAATATAATATTGTAGTATTATACGAGGGGTGTTATAAAACCACTGCATCTTGATTTTAATTTGGAACACTACATCATATTTTTTAATTAGAAACACTGCATCATTCTTTTCAATAAAATACACTGCATTAAACTTTCGGTTAATTATATTGCATCAAACTTATAAATTAAATACATGTGTTAGTGATTGGTTGAAAATTTTATTTGTGATTAAGGTTAGGGTTTACGGTTTACGTTTTAGGGTTTAGGTTTTAATTTAAAACCATGCATCTTGTGTTTAATTTAAAACCACTGCATCTTGTGTTTAATTTAAAACCATGCATCTTGATTTTAAATTAATACACTACATCAAATTAAAACCACTGCATCATGTTTTTTAATTAGCAACATTGCAATATTTAAATACGTTGCATCATCCTTTAAATTAAACACATTGCATCAAACTTTTAAATTGAATACATTGCATCATTTTTCTAAATTAAATACAAACGCTTCATGCTTTAAATTAAACACACTACATCACGTTTAATTAGAATCACTACATCATGTTTATTTAAAATACTGCATCATGATTTTAAATTATAACACGATGCATCACATTTATAAATTGAACTCATTGCATCATATTATAAATTACAACGCACTGCATCATTGATCAAACAAAAACATTAGATCTTATTTTTAAATCAATCACACTGCATCATTGGTGAATAAAAAAAATACTAAAACATTAAAAAAAAATTAGAGTTTCATGACAATGTAAAACCACTAAATCATACTTTTTAAAACCACTGCATCTTGTGTTTAATTTAAAATCATGCATCTTGATTTTAAATTAATACACTACATCAAATTAAAACCACTGCATCATGTTTTTTAATTAGCAACATTGCGTCATTTAAATACATTGCATCATACTTTAAATTAAACACATTGCGTCAAACTTTTAAATTGAATACATTGCATCATTTTTTTTAATTAAATACAAACGCATCATGCTTTAAATTAAACAAAATACATCATGTTTAATTAGAATCACCGCATCATGTTTATTTAAAATACTGCATAAATTTTAAAGTATAACACGATGTATCACATTTATAAATTGAAATTATTGCATCATATTATAAATTATAACGCACTGCATCATTGACCAAACAAAAACATTAGATCTTGTTTTTAAATCAATCACACTGCATCATTGGTGAGTAAAAAAATTATTAAACAAAAAAAAAATTTAACTTTTTTTAAAAAAAAAAATTTTTTTTTTTAAAATTTTTTGAAAAAAATTTTGTTTTTAAAAAAATTCCGGCAAAAAAATTCCAGCGGCTAACGGTGGCGGCTGGTGGCGGCGGTGGCCGTCGGCGGCTGCAAAAGGGGAGGTGGTGCTGGATAATGAGGAGGGGGAGTGTAGGTGGAGGATGTTGAAGGGAGCTAAATGTAAAATTGGAAAGGTGAAGGGGTAATATTGAAAGTGCTCTCCCTCCCTCTCAAAATGGAGGGTTCCCCTCTGATCTGGACCCATATATATATATATATATATATATATATATATATATATATATATATATATATATATATAGTATAAAAGAAAAGATGAAATCTGTAGATTTTTTCATTGGTATTCATAAACCAAATCACAAACTCGAACAAAAAATTGAAGCCCAATGAAAAATGTAACATCCTCTCCAGTGGCCTGGTAATTCTTTATTTAATTGATTATTTAAGTGACTTAGGAATTACCTGTTATTATTTGTTTTACTGTGAAACTTAAGTAAATAGGTCTCAGGACTTATTGTGAATAGTAAAATATTAGTTATTTTAAATTATTATAGATGACGGTAAAATAAAATAATTTTCTCGCAATTGATGTTTAGGTTCCAGACAATAGATTTAGGACGGGTAAAAAATTATACCTGTTAGTATGTGAGTCGGTTTGTAAACCGACTTTGCAAACCAATATGTTCTCACCTCTTCTTCATTTTTGTTCATTTTGAAAACTCTCAAACTCAAGATCACCATAACCAAATTAGAATCAAAATAGCTCCTGTGATTTCGATTTTAGAACAACAACATCATCATCTTCATCATATCACCTTCATCTTCATCACAAAAGTGAGTTTAATTTTGAGTTATATGAAATGAGTTTTGAGTGATTGAACCAAATTAAAGCTTGTTATGTTGCTATTTGGTGTTATTGGGTGATATATGATGTTAGTTGAAGTATTAGGAACCTTAGAAAACTGAAAAATTGAGTTTTGGTGAGGTTTGGTTCGAAATTTCGGTAGCAGCAGCGAAACCTCGAAACCCAGTTCGTCCAACGAGGCGAGCTGAGTTCCGAAGTGAGTTGAGTCTCGCTAAGCGAGTTGAGTCTCGCTAAGCGAGTTGAGATGACTCTGCGAGTCGAGATGACTCTGCGAGTCGAGATGGCTCTGCGAACCAAGTTACTTCGTTGCGAGTCGAGTTTCTGCGAACCGAGTTGACCTGCGAGTTGAGATCACTGCGAACCGAGAATTTTAAAAGTTTTTGTTTCGCAAATTTCAAAAGTGCATAAGTGTTCCCAACACCTTCAGTGACTAAAAATTTACAAAATTTTCCATTAACTCGGATTGAGCTGAAATTCGCATGTCCACTCGGAAACGGCCCAATGATCAAGACTCTATTTTAATAGCCTAGTCAGTTTTTGGCCATTCGGGGTCATCTAGGGGTCCAAAATGACATTTTTTAATTTTTAAACGTCATTTTGAGACTTTCTGAATTTATTTCGGATTGGACTTTTATTTGTTTAGACTTCAGGGACTTACCTGATTTGATAAATATGTTAGAATGATAATTATGAAACAAGTTACTAACTTGTGTATTATGTGGTGTTTTAGATACTCCAAAGACTCAGTGATATAAGAATGCTGAGTGTGGAATCTACAGAGGTATCGGTGAGTGGATTTGGAACTCACCTTTTGATTTAGTTGTAACTGTTTGGTTGCAACAAGTAAATGTAGATGTGTTTATTAGACTGTTTAGTCTGTGTTATTGATTATTAATCTACGTGATATGTGGACCTCTGTGTATCAGTGTTATTGAGGTCAACGTGTAGTTGGACTTTTTGGTAATTATGTGATTTACACAGGTTTTGATTCATTTGTTGTGTTTGAAACCTGTGTATGAGTTTAATAACCAAAACTTATCGGTCTCGTCCGTTATGGCCATACGGATATGTACGATAAGTGTTCTTGGGGAATCCCCGGATATTATGATATCCCAAGAGCCACCGATCCTCATTAAAATATGTGTGTTTACGGTTATTTGATGTAAACTCATAGTTATGCTAAGTTGAATTGTGTGTGACAAGTTCATTCACTTAGCTTCGTGCTAATCCCTCATTTACTTCCTGCAGGTTATGAATAGATATGTGGGTGGACAGGAAGTTGATGCCTTTGGCAGGGAATGTTTGACTGCTCTGCTACTCTGATATAGTTTTGTTATAAACTAAGTTTGGAATTATATAATACCCCGTTTGTGTAATATGTGTATAGTGTTTTAATAACTTTAAACTATGGTGTATCATATTTTGAAAAAGTTATGTACATTTCCATTACGTATAATAGTAAAGTATGTTTTTTTTTTTTTAATATACGCTTCCGAGTAAAATCATATAATATTGATGTCCAGAATGAAGGGTGTTATAAAAAACAAATCAAGATACTCTAAGATATATTTAAATTTCAAATGTTAAATCAAACAACTGTACTCCATAATTAAGTGATTCAAAATTTCCAACTCTTTGTCATAAAGAAAAATTCTCTGTAACATCCTCGAAATGGACCTAGTTGTTTGTATAGTATTATTTCTTGATTTAAATATGTATTTAAATGTGTTTGGAAATAATATTGTTTGAAATAGTTGAAATAATTGGAATAGGAGTTAAATATTCCAATGTGATAAGTGAAATATTAATTGTTGTAAATTAATATAGTTGACGGTACAATAAAATGTTTGGGCTCGTAAGTGGTTTTCGGGTTCCAGACAATAGATTGAGATGGGGTATTAAATTATACCCGTATAATTGAAGGCGGTTTGTGAACCGACTATATATTTAGCTTTCTATTTTAGGAAAGTTTCATTAGAAACTTCAAAAACTCACAGAAACCTTATGAAATCCAAATCAAAAACTTGAAACCTACGAATTGGAGCTATGATTGATTCCAGTTTCACCATTATCATCTTTCAATTCAGTGTTCTTCAATTTAGAGGTAAGTTTGAATTGAATCAAATAGTTTATAACTTTTGAATTGATTGATTTGGATTGAAAAACATGAATTTGATGTTAGAACTTCGTTATAACTGTTGCATATTGATTATGTGAAGTTATTAAGTGTTTATAACTGTTAGAAAGTGAGTTTGGGCGATTTGGATGATTAAACCCGTAGGTTAGGGTTTGATCAGGGATGAAGATGAGCTGAAAAAGGCTCAAAAGCGATCCCAGAACCCTAGCCAGGATCGCGTTCGTTAGTTATAAAAGGAATCGGACGAGTTTTGTTCTTGGGAACGCGATCCCAAGAATTTGTCCGGATCGCGTTGCTTAGTTATAATTTGTCACAGAATTATTTTACAAAGAGGAACGCGATCCCACCATGGTTTTCTGGATCGCGTTTGTCAGTACCTTTTTGTAAATTTTGAAAATGCATAAGTGTTTAGAAGGTGGTGTTTTTAGCGACACTTGAAATTGATAAATTTTCATTAACTCGGATTGGGTTGAAATTTACATGGTGACTCGAAAACGGCCCAATGATCAAAGCTCTATTCTAAGAGTCTATATGGTTTTTGGCGTTTCGGGGTCGTTTAGGGGTCGAAAATGGCATTTTACAGTTTTTGAACCCTATTTCGGGACTTTTGATTTTGTTCCGAATTGAATCTTTGTTTGCTGTGATCTTAGGAATCACTTGATACATGTAATTATGTTATGATTGTATAACGATATTAATTACCTAAGTATTATCAGTTGAGACAAGCTACTAACTTATTGTTTATTGATTGTATTCTCAGATGTGGAGAAGGCTCAGTAATATTAGACCTCTGAGCTCGCGCCTGAGGTAGTCGGTGAGTGGATCTGTAACCTCAGTGTGATTTAGTTGTAATGATGTGATTTACAACAAGTAATTTATAGTATTACTTTGATATGATACATCTGTAGAGATATCTTGCCATGATAGTTTAATTAGTTGCTTACTTGGCCGATTGTGCTAGTATGTAAGATTTTGAGGTCAACTTGATTTGATGGTTGGACTTGTTGTTATTGTAGACGACAGGAGATCTCGGAAACTTGAAATGTTGGTTTAGAGATCTAGGTCGTGTGTGATTGACAACAAGTTATCGGTAGTTCTGTATGGGCCAATACAGATGATTGATAAGAGTACCTTGAGTACCAAACCGGTATTAGGGTGTCTCAGGGACCACCGATCCTCATGATGTTGCGTGTATGACATTGATTGGATGTTGAGTGATTGATTGATTTTCTGTTTATTGTTATTTGATGTAAACAGATTGTTATGCTAGGTTGGACTGTTGCTTATAGTTTCATTCACTTAGCTTTATGCTAACCCCACCACAGTTCTTCCTGCAGGTTAAAATAGATGGGACATATTGGGCAGGAGGTTGTTGGACTGGATGGAATGTTTGACAAGCTTTTACTCTGATGTTATTTTGATAACTAAATAGATGTTTTGAATTATATAACACCGAGTTTGTTGAAATGTCATGTAATAAGTTTGAAAAGTTTATTGACATTTTGAGTACATTGATAATATGTTTTAAATATACGCTTCCGAGTCGAAAATATTATATTATTGTTTATAATGAAACAAGGGGTGTTATAAGTTGGTATCAGAGCAATAGTTTGGGTGAATTGAACTTGATAGAATGTTCAATCCTAAACTTTGATTGAGTTGAGTCAAACATTCCAGAAGGTGTGGGTTTAGTTGATTAGTGAATGTGTGAGAAAGTGATTAGTTGAGTATGTACTAACCCTTAACAAGTTGCAAAGTGTTATTTGATGCAGAGACGGAGGAACATGAGTAACTGATTGGTTTATTTCATGTTTCCTCAACGCTCGTGGGCTTAAGATTGTCAGGTAATCTTCGATAAGCCTGTGTTAATTTAAATTAACTTGAATTGTTTACTCTGTTATGTTGAGTAAGCCTTGTTATGAAGTTAATTGAGTCAGACTGATATGATTCCCCAGTTTTGAGTCAACTATTGATTGCTATAGGTTGACATGAGGATAGAGGTATTGAATGAGATGTTCATTGTTGTGATTATTTCTGATTGAATTGTAAATGCAGAAATATGTTTAAGTAGACAGAGAGTTGATTAAGGTTTTAGCAAGATTGATGTTAGAACCTAAGGAGTGTCTTTATTGGTGAGACGAGATAATTGATAGTATTATGTTAATGGATTAATCACAAGGTGTGATCTAAATCCTTGTTAAGGAAGGTTGTGTCATTGAATTGATAATGACTGCTATTTGAGAAAAATATGTGTTTATGTGACTATATGATATGTGTTGACTATAGTTAAACACTTGATATAAACCATGACTGATAGGTTTAAGAGAAATGTAGAGTGTAATAATGTGAAATTGATTGGGAAGTGATAGATCTTTCTGGTCAATTGTGAAATTAATAAATGAAATGTTTGATAGTAACATGATTAAGTAGACTTGTTGTGACAGTGATGCTTGATATGATAGCATATGTCAAAGTGATGATAGTTGATTAAGATGTGTCCTGAATTTTGAGGAAAATAGGGACATTGATTAATGTTAAGTGTTGAAACTATGATGATAAGTTATCATGTGTTTGAGGTTTCAGATAAGTGATATACTGAGTAATTCAGTTGTTGAAAATTAGAACATTGTGTGTATGTGAGATGACTTGCATATGTAGGGTTGAAGATATAAGTAGTAAGCTGATTTTCAGTGTGTATCAGCCAATAGAAACTATTAAATGGAGTATGATTGATTAGAAATCATAAAGTATTTAATATATTAAATGAAAATAGAGCACATTGATAATTATAAAGTGGAGTAGCCTGAGAATGGATTGTGAAGAACATAATCTTGCAACGTCTGATCACCGTTGTTATATTATGTTGTGTCACATGAACTTGTTGAGGCTACTTAATATAAAAGAGATGTAATGTGATTTTGAATAATTGAGCATGAAAGTATGCTAAGATGTTTAATAGTTGTTTTGATAAGAAAACAATCAGTTGATAGAACTGTGACATTTAGACTGTAAAAGTGACAGTGTAAATGATAGTTGTCATTGATAGAGGTTTTGATGGTAAACCTATATGATGAATTTGATTTTGTTGAATAGGTAATTTTAACTGATTGTGTTAAATTGACCATAGGTGAAATTATTAGTGTTTAAATGAATCACTATATGGTGTTTGGCTTGTATGAAGCCAAAGTTGAGACATGATGGTATTGTCTTGCTTAAGGAAACTACTAGTAATTATTGAATGTAATAATTAGAAGTCAATGTTTGAAAGTAAACATATAATATGAAATGGCTTGTATGGAGCAAAAAAAAAAAAAAAAAAAATATTGATGTAGGTTGACTTTGTCCTTGTGAAGGATTGATAAGATTATTGAAAGTAATAATTTGAAATATATGTTTGAAAGTGAACATATAAGATGAAATGGTTTGTGGGGAGTTAATATTGATAGTGTGTTAACTTTGAAAGTCAAACCATGAATAGAGAACTGTGTATAAAATTAATTGCTTGTGATTGGTTTGAGGATAGGTCAAACTTGAGAAAAAGCAGTTAGAGGATCTTATTGATTGGTTGATTTAAATCAAAGTTGACATTTAGTCAACTGTGTGTGTTGAAATAGTCTAACATAGATTGAAATGTTATGATTGTATGGAATATGATTGAATTCCTAGATTTAATTAAATTATGTTGAAGGGGGTCATTTAAGATCCAGAGGAGATAGATGAATTGTCTAAGTTTGTGAAACTTGATTCATTACTTAAGGATAGTATTAAGTAATTGAAATAGTGTTAAGTGTAATTGAGTATTCAGTTAGGTAATATTTGATATTTGAACTGAATATGTGTTGAAGAATTATACAGATATGAAGTCATTGTTTGATATGACAATTATAATTTGTTAAGATATGTTAGAATAATTAAATCACATTGATTAGAATTGTGATAAGAAAATCTTATCAGTGTATGAAGCTTGTGATGATAGCTTTGATTGGGTAAGAATGTGAGATAAGAAATAATTAAAAGTTATTTATTGATTGTATGCAAATAAAGTAAGTGATGAAGTGGTAAATTGAGATTAGATCCAACTAAGGTATGATATGAAAGTATATCTGGAGCAGGATGGTGTTAAAGATTTAGTTGATCTTTGTTTGATAAATTGAGGAAATATGAATTGAATGATTGTTCATATTTTAAGAAATTGTATATGTTAGGAAGTAAGGGAAACCTTGAAATTGATAGGTGATGATTGTATTCACCAAACTTTTCTTGAAAGTTTAGAATGAAATGTTTAAGTTATATACTAGTTGATAAGTATATAAGTGAAACATAGAGTTATTGATTGTTCCATGTCCTGTGGTATGGATATGTGATGAATAGTAGTATTGAGAAGGCTTGATAAAGACTTTAACAGTCTGAATGGCCTAGTATATAGAATGAAATGGAATTGTTGTGTATGTGTCCATTTTAGAGAGTATTTGAAATTGTGTAAGTATATATGTGTAGTATACATGATAATAAATGGCATGATAAGTTTTAATAGATTGAATTAAAATGTGCCATAAGATATGTGGAGGTTAGTTAATTGTGATTAATTTGATGTAGATTTTGTTGAAATGTGTTGTAAAGTAGCACATTGTGATATTGTGATACTTGAATTGTGGTATCATAATGTTGATTAGGATTGACTTAGTTGCTAGATTGATGGAATTTGGTACTAAGTGATTATGTGATTAAAGTTGTATAACTTCTAATTGCTTGTGATTAGTAGTTTAAGATTGTAAGGTTGAATTAAATTAACTGGTTGCTGAGATAAGATTCTGATGTCTTACCAGTTTAAGTAATATACAAATTCTAACTTGATGGTTAGTTAAACTTTGGAGATATATAGTGAGTATTGATAGATGTACTGAACTGTATAATCATTAGTGTTGTGATTATTGGAAGTGTTATTGTTGTTGTTAACAATTGATAGGTTGTAATAAAAGGAATTACAAATGGAAATAAGTCAATGTAGAGGTTGGTTGAATGTAGGTAATAGTTGATTTTGGTACTTTTGTTGATCGATGCTAAGTACTTGTTGATTGTGGTTTTACCTACTGAGTTTGACCTCTGCTTTGCTTATTAAGGTGATATGAATCTGAAGTACTTTTAAGTAAAAGGTTTCATATGATTGAAATGATATGTGAATATGATAGGGTATTCAAAAGAAAGTAGGTATGAAACTTTTGGATGAAAAGTTGACCTAGATTTGGATTTCAGATCTTTGATGGTAGAGATTTAAGATTGTGATCTGTATATTAGATTGATTGTTAGTCGTGAGTTGAATTATATTTCAATGTTGCTAGGTACATTGTGGTTTAATAACCACTATTGTGATAATGTGATTGCTGTTTTATTGTTAACAGAGATGAATAGTGAGAAAATGTTAAAGATTTTAGCACATTGCTAATTTCTGGTTGCGTAGACCTAGTAAGTGATGTTAGGTTTCACTTATTGATGTTGGTTAAAGTGATTGGGTGCTTTAAACTTTTATCTGATTGGTGATAAAGGAATTAGATAGATGATTGGTTCCTATGAGATGTTGGATGGATGCACTGTAAGTGTGCATAGGAAAAGATAGAAGCATGTACATTTGGATATGTGCATGTGGAAAGAATTCAACTAGTCTAAGAATAGTTGTAAGTTGCTATTGAGGACAAATGTATGATAAGTTATATGTGATTATATCACATTAGTCAGATTGAACGAGGTTAGATTTCGGGGACGAAATCTCTTTAAGGGGGGGAGAGTTGTAACATCCTCGAAATGGACCTAGTTGTTTGTATAGTATTATTTCTTGATTTAAATATGTATTTAAATGTGTTTGGAAATAATATTGTTTGAAATAGTTGAAATAATTGGAATAGGAGTTAAATATTCCAATGTGATAAGTGAAATATTAATTGTTGTAAATTAATATAGTTGACGGTACAATAAAATGTTTGGGCTCGTAAGTGGTTTTCGGGTTCCAGACAATAGATTGAGATGTGGTATTAAATTATACCCGTATAATTGAAGGCGGTTTGTGAACCGACTATATATTTAGCTTTCTATTTTAGGAAAGTTTCATTAGAAACTTCAAAAACTCACAGAAACCTTATGAAATCCAAATCAAAAACTTGAAACCTACGAATTGGAGCTATGATTGATTCCAGTTTCACCATTATCATCTTTCAATTCAGTGTTCTTCAATTTAGAGGTAAGTTTGAATTGAATCAAATAGTTTATAAGTTTTGAATTTGATTGATTTGGATTGAAAAACATGAATTTGATGTTAGAACTTCGTTATAACTGTTGCATATTGATTATGTGAAGTTATTAAGTGTTTATAACTGTTAGAAAGTGAGTTTGGGCGATTTGGATGATTAAACCCGTAGGTTAGGGTTTGATCAGGGATGAAGATGAGCTGAAAAAGGCTCAAACGCGATCCCAGAACCCTAGCCAGGATCGCGTTCGTTAGTTATAAAAGGAATCGGACGAGTTTTGTTCTTGGGAACGCGATCCCAAGAATTTGTCCGGATCGCGTTGCTTAGTTATAATTTGTCACAGAATTATTTTACAAAGAGGAACGCGATCCCACCATGGTTTTCTGGATCGCGTTTGTCAGTACCTTTTTGTAAATTTTGAAAATGCATAAGTGTTTAGAAGGTGATGTTTTTAGCGACACTTGAAATTGATAAATTTTCATTAACTCGGATTGGGTTGAAATTTACATGGTGACTCAAAAACGGCCCAATGATCAAAGCTCTATTCTAAGAGTCTATATGGTTTTTGGCGTTTCGGGGTCGTTTAGGGGTCGAAAATGGCATTTTACAGTTTTTGAACCCTATTTCGGGACTTTTGATTTTGTTCCGAATTGAATCTTTGTTTGCTGTGATCTTAGGAATCACTTGATACATGTAATTATGTTATGATTGTATAACGATATTAATTACCTAAGTATTATCAGTTGAGACAAGCTACTAACTTATTGTTTATTGATTGTATTCTCAGATGTGGAGAAGGCTCAGTAATATTAGACCTCTGAGCTCGCGCCTGAGGTAGTCGGTTGGATCTGTAACCTCAGTGTGATTTAGTTGTAATGATGTGATTTACAACAAGTAATTTATAGTATTACTTTGATATGATACATCTGTAGAGATATCTTGCCATGATAGTTTAATTAGTTGCTTACTTGGCCGATTTTGCTAGTATGTAAGATTTTGAGGTCAACTTGATTTGATGGTTGGACTTGTTGTTATTGTAGACGACAGGAGATCTCGGAAACTTGAAATGTTGGTTTAGAGATCTAGGTCGTGTGTGATTGACAACAAGTTATCGGTAGTTCTGTATGGGCCAATACAGATGATTGATAAGAGTTCCTTGAGTACCAAACCGGTATTAGGGTGTCTCAGGGACCACCGATCCTCATGATGTTGCGTGTATGACATTGATTGGATGTTGAGTGATTGATTGATTTTCTGTTTATTGTTATTTGATGTAAACAGATTGTTATGCTAGGTTGGACTGTTGCTTATAGTTTCATTCACTTAGCTTTATGCTAACCCCACCACAGTTCTTCCTGCAGGTTAAAATAGATGGGACATATTGGGCAGGAGGTTGTTGGACTGGATGGAATGTTTGACAAGCTTTTACTCTGATGTTATTTTGATAACTAAAGAGATGTTTTGAATTATATAACACCGAGTTTGTTGAAATGTCATGTAATAAGTTTGAAAAGTTTATTGACATTTTGAATACATTGATAATATGTTTTAAATATACGCTTCCGAGTCGAAAATATTATATTATTGTTTATAATAAAACAAGGGGTGTTATATTCTCTGTTTTCGAAGCACTTATAATTTAAAAGTTTCATAATCATGAAAATCAAGATAAATACAGTACATGTTAAGTTTAAATAAAAGCCTAAAAGAAAATTGGTGTAAGAAATAAGACCAACCACTTAATTTTAAGAAGTTGATAGATACAACACACAAAATGTTTACTACAACACACTGTATAACAGCTACATCTCGCAATACAACCTATCATAGCATAATTTTGGTGTTTGAATTAAAATTAATAATTATTATTATTAGGAGTATATCATATGTGAATATGAGTAGAGTACGAATACGGACATCAAACAGGTATGGATCATAGAATAGGGATAATCGGGTCAATGAACCCGTAACCACCAAGAAAACCACAACATCCGAACCCGCCCCGAACCCGTCCAGCTCTTTCGGGTTTCGTTTCAAGGTCTGTTTGTGCTTTTCCTTTTTTGCCATCCCTACACCTGTATTCCGGTTTCTCTTTCTCTCTCCGGCGAACTCAGCAACAATTAAAAAAGTTTCCGGTGATTTTATCATGACAATGATCAAAACCAAACCTTCACAACGCTTCATCCTCGCTTCAGTTGTATTGATCATGACAATCTTCGAAGAATTTGACAGGTCCAATGATAGCGATGGAGACTCTGTAGATGCCATCACATGATGTCATACTCAACTGAATGAACCTTTTCAATGGTAAAAGTACCTTATTCAAGTTTGTTTGTATTTGATTATGTTTTTTGAACTAGTGCAGATGATGTGTTTGATGAAATGCCTAGATGAAAATTATACTAATTCATGAAAGGTTCCATATATAATTTACAACTTTGACACTAGTTTCATATGTTAAGGTATAAATCTACTGATGGTTGTATGTTTACTGCTGCTGTTTACTTGGATATATGATTTAGCTGCAAGCCTGTAAGTATGAATATGTGGATGTGTTGTAATTTGTCAGGTTTTTTATTTATGTTGTTAGTAGGGAGGATTAAAATTGGATACCTATATGAAATACTACTCCATAACTCATAAGGAAGGGAAAGTGGATTAGTGAAGCAAAGTATTAAGCGTGATAGCAAGAATTCATGTCATGGTATACAGTGCACTTGGTTGGTTCGGCCCAAGTTCTTTCTATAGATTAACAAATCTAAGGTTGCTTGTCTTAATTATTATTTTTTCATTGCAAATTATCATAGAAACTATGAATAAAAAATAAAAAGTTTTAATTTTTTTTTTTTATTGATGTATTCCGTATTAGTTATTGAGTAACTACCAATGTATGCTGTCAGTTCTGTGTGAAAACGTGGTGTAGAGTTGCCATAGGGACTAAATCTAAGTTCGTCATAAATGTTCTTATTTTATTCGTGACACAAGGCTCACACCATGTCATGATCTTTTAATTTGTCAACTTGATTTAATTGATTTACAGGATGGACCAAGTTGTTGGTACTTATGTCAACCTTCCTTTTTATTTTTAAGATTGATCTGGGATTCATCTGAGTCTAAAGTCGAGGCCTCGAGGGCGTTGACAAGTGGTCTGAACTATGTTGATAAGGTAATCTAATATATTACATTTTTCGTTAATGAACTTAAGTTTAGCTTAGTGGTGGTCCTTACTGTATGTTAACATGTGTATGCTGTTTAATTTTCAAATGTTGAACTCTCTAAAACTGTTGTTGAACTTTATGTTAGAGCCACTAGCTTTATTCATACTTACTTGATTGGGAACTTCTATTCATAATTTCATATCTTAGACCCATGTTAATTGCTTTAGATATGTAGAGTTGAGTGTATTGTAATATCTCCTCTCTATTGGGTAAAAAATAGACAATATATGAATTAAGCTGTTAATGCCACAAATGCATAAACGACAAATGTTGCACAAAGTTATATCCAACTCACGCTGCGCAAAATGTTGCAGATCATTTTCACATGTTTTAAACCTAATATAAAATACTCCATCCATCCCATTTTAATTGTCCACAATGGAAATAGCAAACAGTTATAAGAGGGTGTCATTATTTCACTTTTTGATGGTCTAATGTCTATATTACTCTTACTTTTAGATGTGCACCTTTTGTCAAATATATGTAACGAAGGGTAAAGGGGGAAAGTTGATAACTTACTTTTTGAAATGGACATTTATTTTGGGACAAACTAAAATGGGAATATGGACACTTAAATTGGACTGGAGGGAGTAAAAAATTTTCACCCTTATAATTCTATCGTATCTCTATATATGTTATATATCTACCTTTGTTCAGAATTATAAACCCTAACCTCCGATTCCCAGTCAATTCCCATCATCAGGTACTAATTGTCATCTGGATTGATTTTGCTTGGTATTAACTGGATAGATCTGCATTTACTAACCTAATTGTTTCAGATTCTTTCCATTTGTATGAATTATTTTGTATATGTGTTATACTTCCGTTGATCGATTATCTGGAGTTTATGCAATGATAAATTACGATAAGCACTGAAAATAATAGGCCTATAGACAGTTCGCTTTCCATTTGTTAGAATTTCAATCAAAGTTTACATTATTGCCGTTTTACTTGTTAATATTCTGTGCTAATGAATAAGGAATTTATTTATGAGCTGTTTCATGCTTTTGGTGTTCATTTCTATCATTAAAGTTTTACTCGTTCTGAGTTGCTTGTTTCTGTGCTCACATTTGGAGACTTTTGGGTTGTAGAACTATCAAATTTGTTTTGTCATTGTGTTTTAAAACACACACACATATACATACACATATATATTATGTGTGTGTGTGTGTATAGGGTTCGGTTCATGTGAGATCAAAGACCTTATGCGAGATCAGTGGGATCAAACATATACATGACGTTTTACATCTTAAGTTTTTTTTAGTTTCCTTGCTTTTTATTTTATTTTATTTTTTGCACTCCTTATGATATAAAATACTCAGAATGATGTGAAAATTGGTTGAGTTAAGATAACATTATGCACAAAATCTTCATTGGGAAGGTTCATGAAACTGATCTTTCACATTGTGTATAGTTGTTTTATCCAAACCAAATTTCATATCATATTGAATTTGTTATGAGATACAAAGTACCGGAAAAGGTGTACAACGTTGTGTGTAGTTTGATCTAAGCATCTCAAATAGCCACTTGGTGTCACCTGATCCATCGTCTATCTATATAGTAGGATATTTTATATTAGGATATTTGCTATGCCGTAGTGTTTCAAAATCTAACCATGTATTGTTTTGTTTGTTTGCTAAACATAGTTATCTTAATTTGGTCTTTACAGTAGATATTTTGGTGTGCTATTTAGTATCGCTCCAACAAAGATATTTTGAGATGGATATGATCAGTAAGCTTCCTCCAGACATAATTGTAACAATTTTATGTTTTTTACCAACTAAAGAAGCAGCAAGGACAAGTATCCTTGCTAAGGAATGGCGGTATCGTTGGACCAAAATTCCCAAACTTAAGTTTGTGGCTGGGCATAAAGGTTTGGATGCCTTTTTAATTGGAAGGTTAACAATGATCGAGAGGTGTAAACTTTTCTATGCTATATCCCAAGTTTTGTTAACTCATGAGGGCCCAATTAATGAGTTCACCCTTTCCATGGCCACAGATGACACATGTGTTGAGATTGATCATATAATACATCATTTGTCCAGGAAATTTTCTGTCAAGAAACTAAAACTTAAATTGACTTGGTATACACCGCCTTCATCTCTATTCTCGTTGCATCAGTTAACGTACCTATATCTTAGTGGATGTGTGCTTGACCGTCATCAACCATCATTTATCGAATTCGGTAGCCTTACAAGCTTATTTTTGGACGAGGTAGTAATCAATGAAAAAGCGCTTCTACATCTCCTATCCCATTGTCCATTGCTCAAAATTCTGGTAAGTTATTATTCATAGAAGTTCAACTTCTCATCGCCTTTCATAACTTATCTGAATATTGTAAGTTACTGCAGGAAATGGATTATGAGCCTAGCGGAAAGACTGACAAGCTCACCATCATTAACCTATTCGAGTGTTTACCTTTAATTGAAAACTTGTCCATCTTGTTTAGGCAGATTGAGGTAATATCATCAACATGATATAATACTTGATTCAACTTGGATACGAATTTTTTTTGTTCTGACTCGTTAAGTTATTATTGTTTTGATTGTGGTTCAAGTGTTTTGCCGAAAACGGATATCCGCGAGAGCTTCCAACAGCATTAGTCCACCTCAAATTCCTATGGATAAAAGATATATCTTTCACTCACAAAGATGGACCACCTATTATTGCTCTTTTTCTTAGAAGCTCACCGAATTTGGAGAAACTTTGGCTAATTGTAAGTAACACAAATCTATCTTCTATCATATTCGTTTTTATACTTAATGCCAGAATTCATTAACACAAGAAATACGGACACTTCTTGTAGATTTCAGAAGATGAGGAATCTGATGAGAGAAGTGATGCTGTTACACTCGATGATTATTCGGATATTTGGTTGGAACATCTGAATGAATTTCAAATTATATATAGGGACTTCGAGACGAGCGAGTTTGAGTTTCTGAAGCTTATTTTGACCAAGTCGCCTGTGCTGAAGAAATTGAAGATATTCTTCGACGTCGAATGCAACGTTACAGAGGATCAAGTCAGGGAGATTTCAGTCATTCTCTTCATATCCCCACATGCATCACCTGCGGTAGAAATCGTTGTTGAAGTTCTGAAAGATTTCTCCTACCCCAAGTTCTCCTCAAATTTAATAACGTAGATAACAAAAAGGAACGAGTTTGGATTGACTTAAGTTTAGATTGACTTGTTACATATCTTTGGTTTGTCAAGATCTTTTAATACTGGAGGACCTGTTTTTTTTTTGGTGATTCACTGCTTCTTGTGTGCATATTGCTTTATCTGGTGATGGTGAATAGGTATATAACATTATACTTGTGATTTTGTTGCAACCTCATATTTGCAGTTGGTGAAATGCGAAAATATATGATGAATTCTATAATGGGTTGTTGTGACATTTGCTGTTTTGGCATCAAGTTTTCACGAGTACGATGGCTAGTTTATCGTTGTTTCAGAGTAAAGTGTGTGATTAAAACAAGATCGAACTGAAAAGCTGGAGAACATTGAAACCGAGAACCAGGTTAAGTTAAACCAATTTGGTGTTGGTTTGATATCAGTTCAGAATCGGTTCATCTCGGGATACAAAATTATTTATGTGAAAAAGATATTTCTATGGAAGGGAAAAAAGTCTGATTTTGGATAATAATGACATAATCAATGTTAGTCTATTTTCAGTTCGGTTGGATGGTTTTAACGGTTTGAACAACTTTTCACAATGTTAGCTCTATATATTAGCTTTAACCAGTGGCGGATCCAGGAATTTGTGTCGATGGGGGCGAAAAAATTAGCTAAAAAATTACCGATTAGAAAAGTAGCATAAAACATCATCAAAACACTAGTTAAATTGACAATATACATCAATAAATAATATAATAGCTTAAAACGACCAAATTTAACACATTTTCTCTTATTAAAGTTTACATGTGTGTTTAATAGAGTCTTGTATATGTATATAATAATCTATATTTTCGAAAAAGATGATTTATCAAGATTAAAGAAGTTAGAAATAAAAATTGTATAAGTTTATTTTTCTTAAGTTAGCAGGTAATGATAAAAACAATATATTAATATTCAAGACTAAAATATAAGAATGTTATTTTAGTTCTTTTATGAGTACATCACATTAAATTAGTAAATAAAAGAGTTATATTGATAACTTATTAGATGAAGGACTAAAGTGTATATTTAAACCAAAACAAAGGGGCTTGGTAAGAACTATATAATACTCCCTCTGTCCCAATTTAATTGTCCCCAGACAAGAAACACGCAGTTTAAGAAAACATCAACTTCTCTCTTACTTTTTGATAAGATGACAATTCTACCCCTTACTTTTTACCTACTTTTTTGTCTTACATATATAAAGTAGGGGTATAAAAGGATTTTAGCTCATCATTTTTATCCATTTTTGGAAGTGGACAATTAATTTGGGACAGCCCAAAAAGGAATAGTGGACTATTAATATGGGACGGAGGGAGTATAAAATTATAAATTTGTCATAGGGGCTAGTAAGGGCTATCTTCCCCACAACTCTCCTTCTAACCTCTCTGCAACACGTAAACCTCCGTTAAAATGACAATTTAAATTCTTCTTTTTCTTTTTTCATGTTTTCCTTTTTCTCCATAGCTTGAGTTAAGGATTAACAATAAGATAGCTGGGGGCAAGTTAGCAATTTCACGTTTAATTACAATAAACCCACATATATATATACATCAAAAGATATTTAAGTCGTCGGGGGCGGCTGACCCCATTTGCCCCAAGGTGGCTCCGCCCCTAGCTTTAACTATGAATACGATCCTTTTATAGTAGAGGCTTGCTTGGAACTGATATAAGAGATCATGTCTTACAATAATTTCTTTTTGAATAAAATGAGAATTCACATTCTTTTCTTTCAACAATAATAAAGAACCTGCAACTCATTTTATGGTGGTGTTTTGGGAGCTTATTTTGAACCTTAGACCACAGGGTGTGGTGATTTTGTTTTCATAGTGTTCTGGGGAGAATGTTGTTGCTGAGGATTCTGTGGTGTGGTAGACAGTGTTCTGGAGGGTTTTTTTTTTTTTTTTTAATTTAAATAATTGTATAAATTAATATTTAAAAACAAATAAATTAAATAAAACAACATGTAATTCATTGAAACAAAATTATAAAAAATTACAAATCCTAAAAGTTAAAATGCATAATTTAAAGACATAATTTAAAAAGTCCTAAAAATTTTAAATACAATACAAAATAAAATCAATCATCTCCGGCCCCCGATCCTGAACCCGAAGCACCACCTCCCGCTCCCGTTCCGTATGGCCATCCCATTGTCTCGCAAATAAACCGAACGTCGTCGCGGATCGCCACCAAATAAACCCTTATTCGGGTTTTGGTTCTTCATCAAAGTTCAAGTTGTCCAAATCCACTGTCTCGCGGCGTTTGGGAACATTTCGTCTACCGACGACAAACGAATCGGGATGTAGCCAATTTTGTTTATCCTTAAAAAAGTTCCACGCCATCAAATTATGGAAACTTTTTTGCTCGTTTTCCACCCGGTATTGATTTTCACAACGGATCATGAAATCTTCCGAGCCTTCACCACTCCTTGGTTGATCCGAAAGCCGTTTCCATATGCCTTGCCACTTGTTGCAATCCGCGTTGAGTTTGTTCCATTTTGACGACAACGCGTCTTTTCCCTGTTGGAATGGCGGATTGCGGACATTGTAGGAATCCATAACAAGATACCAAAACGAAGACCCTTGTTGGTCAATTCCAAGGTTGGAATTTTTGGATACCGAAATCCAACTTTCCGCCAAACGAAACTCGTCCTCCGGTAGCCAAATGTTACGGTTTGGAACGAATTTTTTTGTTTTGGCCGGTGAATCTTTTTTGGACTTTTTTCCTTTGGTTTTTTTGGATGAAGATGGTGTCGGATTGGTTTCTTCAACGGATTGGACGTCGGCTTGTGGTTGACTTTGACGCCACATTTGAAATTGAGAATGTTCATCGGGTGACATTTGTGGTGGTGGTTGCATCGGTTGTGGTTGTTGATTGTATACGGGATTGTATGGTAGATTTTGGTTGTAAGCGTATGATGCGAAACCTTGCCTTTGTGGGTTGGAAGATGGTGGAATTTGTTGCGGTTGTGAGGATTGCCACTCGCCCATAAACGGGTTCCAAGTGGATTGTAAATGGTACGGGTTGTTTTGTATGTTCGACATGATGAAGAAAGTGGTATGAATTATATAGAGTTTTTTTATTTTTTGAGTGTGTTTATTTGAAAGAGTTTTTGAGTGTGTTTGAATTGTGGTTTGAAGTGTGGGAGAGGTTGTGTTTAAATAGGTAAATGTATAGGTTTAAAAATAAATAATTTTTCTTACAACAGCCATAAACGGCTACTTTTTTTAAAAAAATAAACTTTTTTTTAATAATCTGACCGTTGGCTAAAAAACGAAAAAACAAGGAAAATGTTGCTTCGTCCAGCGTCTGATTTGGGACGTTGCTCGGGAACGGCGACGAGAACGCCGTCGGGAACGCCATCCTGGTGCGGCAGAACGCCGTCCGACGGCGTTCTCGTCGGAAAACGGTGAAAAATTTGAAACCACACCGTGTGCTCTTTTTGCTTATAAGTAATTAAGCTCAAAATTTGTGACTTATTTTGAGCTTATATAATCATCCTTAAATGTAAACAAATAAGCTTATCCAAACGTTAAATCTTAAACTTATTAAGCAAATATGCCAACAAAATAAGGCCCAAACGCCCTCTATGTGATTGAATACGAGATTTCATTTTTGTGATATTAGGAGAAAACAAAAAATGATTGACGTAACACATGAGTACCAAAAATCATTAAATATGATTCATGAAGAAAAAAATTAAGATTAGAAGAAAGAGAAAACATACATTGAACAAAAATATTTTTATCATTACGAGTGTAGTTGTGAAGGGTATCACTCTTTTGAGGGGAAGAGAAGACAGAAAAATCTTCAATGTCAATAATGATTAGTTTTGTGAACAACATATACATTATACGTAGTAGTTTTTTTGTAGAATTTTTTTGTTAGTAGCTTAAGCAATTTCCACATCAATTGTTAGTTATTGTCACATCAATTTCCACATCAAGATAAAGAGCAAATTTCATAAATGGTCCTTGTGGTTTACATTGATTTAATAAAACAGTCCTTGTATTATTTTTTCAACGTTTTCGGTCCAATAACTTTAGATTTTCTCGCAAATGGTCCCTTAACTTTGGATTTTTGCTTGTAAATGGTCCCTCCGTCTAACTTTAAATTTGCTCACAAATGGTCCCTTAAGGGACCATTTGCGAGCAAAACCAAAGTTATTAGACCGAAAACGTTGAAAAAAGAGTACAGGGACTGTTTTCGTAAATCAATGTAAACCACAGGACCATTTATGGAATTTACTCCAAGATAAAATATGAAACTTCGAGGGGGGATGGGATTATTACACGAAGGTAGGGGGAGGTCTTCTTCAAGTTGTAATCATAGTTAAGTTGTCATCTTGATTTTAATCTTATGATTTTAATATCCTTTTGAACGAAAATGATTTCGATGTTGTATATATGATCTGAAAATCATATGATCTAAAAATCATATGATCTGCTTAAGATATCGATCTTGAGCGTAGGATCTTAGGATTTCTTACTTAGCATAATATAACGAGTTTAAAAGTACAAATATGTTGATTTTGTCTAATAAAAGTCTAACAACCTAATCATTTAATCAACTAATAAAAGTAAAATGAATTAGTTCCTCAACTACAATAGTTTAACAAGTGAAAATCTATATCTTTTACAACAAATATAATAATCTAAATCCTTTTGAGTAGTATTGAACTAATCTTATCGTGTTTAAAGTATAACGTTGTCATTAATTTGTCACATATTTGATCTTTTAGGATGTATTATAACACACGTGTATAAGAACCAGAGCATCCGATTAGGATCTTAAGATCTCGATTCGATCTCACAATCCGGATCTTTCAAAGACAAACACGAATCTAAGTAAAATCTTGATCTTAACAACCTTATACTTTTATTGTAATTGATTGCCATTTGCTGGTTCATCAAGTTATAACGGTCAATAATTAAACAGGTAAATGTATTTTACGGGGACTTAAGTGAAAAAGAAACTGTTGAGGGGCTAAACTAACAACTATCATAAACTTTAATGGCTTCTGTGACATACTGACATTTCGTTTAGACAATAAAATGTATCGTTCAAAATTAATTCATCATTTTATCGCTGCTTACATGAAACACTGGTTCAGAATCATAAACCCTAGCTTTTGATCCCAATCAATTCGCCTCATCATCATCATCATCATCATCATCATCATCATCATCATCATCATCAGGTACTAATTGTCACCTGGATTGCTCTATTAACCTGGATAATTTTATTCTTATTAACCTAGTTTGCTTCAATTTCTTCCCATTTTTTGGTTTATATCATATGTATGGTTTTATACTTGTGTTAATCACTTATCACCTGCTAGAAATCTAATCACAGTTTACATTATTATCATATACTTATTACCTATTAATATTAATGTAAATGAATTTATTTATGAGCTGTTTCATGCTGTTGGTGCTCAATTTTGCTTTATTACTAACTAGGTTTTAGACCCGTGTATACACACTGGTTGTGTTAAATAAATTAATTAATGAAATATAGGTTAGATTTTTAGCTCTTAATATGTAATCGTTAAAAATAAATATTAGTTAAATAAGCTATTGGTACATTTAAAACCTATATAAAATTACATATCTGTGTTGTAAATGTATATACATTTATGGGTTGTAAATCTCAAAAATGAAGAAAGAACAACTTTTGTTTTACAAATCTAGTTCTAGGCTTCTAGCTCGGCCTCAAGAGGTGTCAATAAATTTAGATAAATCCAAATAGAGTAGATACATATATAACTTATGCCAAGAAATCTAGATTACACTTAATAGTCATGATATTTGACACCTAAAAGAAGAAATACTATAGTGCAAGTGTTGTGGTTTACCAAAGCAAATTAATAAGATAAAAATAATACTCTAATTTTGTTTTATCATAAATAACAATGTAACATCAGCTATAGATAATAAGGTCACTATCGTGGTGAATTTGATAAAAAAATTTAATCATGTCGTAGTAAGAAACTAAGAATTAAAGAAATTTAATTGGAGTAATTGATTAGCTCCAAAAATTACATGTAAAAGTATTGTTACTATCAACATAGTAAAACATAAGAATAAGAAGAAACTTATTTTAGTTCGGATACAATCTATGAGATCGACATAATTGATACATTTGAAAGGGTTTTACACTCATCAAAAATATTAAAATCTTGGAGTAATTGATGAACTCCAAAAATAGCATGTCAAAGTCGATAGTATCGACACAGTGAAACATAAAAACAAAAACAAACATATTTTATTTTAACTCGGATACAATTTGTGAAATCGAGATAATTAATACATTTGAACGTTTTATACTTGCTAGAAATATTTGATTGTTTGAAACTTATAACTTATATAAACGTTATCTTTTAACACATATCAACTTTAGATATTTTGAGTTCTTTACGTATTGAGATCTTTCATCAATAATGTACTTTCTTTCTTTTGAATTTTGATATAATCATGTCTCTCTATATATTTCTTAACAAAATTATACATTAAGAATTACATATTTCCCTTTCAAAAACCATGTAAATTACAACTATCCCCCAAAATATAAATTTTCAATGCGTAATGTACAATGATTTTAATGCATATTTGGGGAAATATGTAATTTACATGATTTTTTAGGGGGGAATATGTAATTGCCTCTAGTTATTGTATTGACAATGTCTCATTCTAAATAATCTAAACTTAATTTATAAACCCGTGTATACCCACGAACCATTTTGATTTTAATAAATAAATATTTCAATATATTTAATATGTTAAATTAGTTTTAAATTAAAAAACATTACTTTAAAGCAAATTTTACCAACTAAGGATTTATTTATGGCAATGTGTCGTTCAAGATAATCTCAACTTAAATTTTAAACCCGTCTATACACATGAACGTCTTAGAATAAATATTTCATTAGAATTACTATGTTGATTCGTATTATATAACAAAAAATACTTTAAAATTATAGTTATAACATTATGATATTATGGATCATGATGAATGATATTCATTCACATAAATTTGACATACGGAAATGTGTAAACGTTAATATGGTTTATGAATTGCTCAAATAAATACTAATAAAATAAATAATCAGGATTACATGAAGTCGAGGTAGGGATAATTTTTTAGATTAGATGTATAATATATGTACAATTATTATTATTATTTTATATATGTTAGGATCACTCTGTATTTTTTATATTTTGTTTTTTTTATGGAGATTTTTTAGGTAAACAAATAGATCTGATTGGTTAATTAGAAGGAGTGTGAAATCAAAGAATTTCATTGGTTAATTGAAGGTTCAATAAAATACTAATAAAATAAATAATCCTGATTACATGAAGTCGAGGTAGGGATAATTTTTTAGATTAGATGTATAATATATGTACGACTAGCTCTTTACCCGTGCGATGCATGGTTTATACTAAAAATATTAATTAACTTTTCATAAAATATAACTAAGTATTATTGCTACAAAAGAGTAAAAATGCTTTACATAATTAAACACAAAAACAAAGCTCTTGGAGTTTTCTCCTTGCAATCACGTTATAAAGTATAAATTCTAGAGATGTCATTAAATAAACCGAAACTTCTATAAATATCTATGATCTTACTGACGTATTATCTACATGACAAAGTTGACATGTATATGATATATCTATGTTCATTCTTAACGGTAAAAAATAATAATGAAGGCATAGACTCACACTTACAACAGTGGTTATTTAAATGCAAGTTAATTCATTATCTGTAATATTATATGCGTTTAATTATAAGAGTTTACCCGTAAAACATAAATTTTAGATAGTGAAGTTTTGGAAAGTGCGCAAATGTTTTCCATACCTAGAAATTAACTCCAATATTAATTCGCAAATTACATAAGGAGGACCTCCCAAACACAAATACAGATTCACAAAAGAAACTGAAATTTTATGTAATAAGATCATGTTTATGTAATAAGTTGGACGACGTTCCATTAAAACTGTAACATTTCATAATAATTTGTAATTGACAATTAAATCAATCAAGAACATACATACCACATTTCATATCACAAAGTTTAAGCATAAATTTATTGCTATCATATATCCCTTTATGTTTCCTCAATGACATGTCTGAAGCCGTAACCATAAATTACGATATAAGATCAATATCATATATTCTTATCGTATCAATCAATCATCAATCACCAATTTAATAATCTAATTCATTACATAATCAGTAAACAAAATATTTATAAATTAAGAAGGAAAAAAAGCTGTACCTAAAGAAAATAGAAGATGCACAAACTGTATGATCCATTATCCAATATCTCTCTTTTCCTGTTTCATTTTCTTTTAGAAAGTAATTGAAAAACTAACATAAAAAGTCATCAAACAATAAATAGTGGGTTAATCAATATTATTATGGAGAAAATGTTTATTTATGGTTAAATTTCAATTAAGATTTTGTTAAAGAGAATGCTTGTAGTGAAATTCAAATGTTGAGAGTAATGAGTGAGAAATCTGGGAGGATAAATCAAAATGGCGAAATGTTGGGGTTAAAGGTAGTTATACACAATCTATTTAATTATCTTGTCATTTTAATTTAATTTTTGATTAAGTGGGTTTTTTTTTTTTCAGTAACCGACTTGGGAACCGCTAATATTTGGCGGGAAATCAAAGCACAAATGTTTGCCACATAATTAGGTTAATATCCTATTTTAATATGTTGGATAGATAGATTATTATTATTTTATTTATTTTAGGATCACTCTGTATTTTTTATATTTTTTTTATGGAGATTTTTTAGGTAAACAAATAGATTTGATTGGTTAAGTAGAAGGAGTGTAAAATCAATGAATTTGATGTTACAATCCTTTTTAGAATTAGTCACGTGTGTGACATGTGATTAGTTAGTTGGATATAAGTAAGTGGTTTGAGCTAGGAAGGGAACTCAGTTGTTTGTTTGGATCATTAAGATCTTTTCCCCTCTTCTCTATTTTCACATACTACTGTATGTTTTAAGAACTCCATGAATAAAGCTTGGCATTCGAATTTCTCTTCTTTCCTACTGAAATTCCTATGTTAACTTTCTATCTTTTCTCATTTCATTTTGATTTCTGAAAAGATTTTATCCAAAAGAATTGGATTGTATCATTTGATTGGTTAATTGAGGTCAATTTTCAAACAAAATTAGCTTAACAAAGTTTTCTTTTATTAATATTTTGATTTAGATTCTGTTTTTTTTTCGATTTCTGTTTTTTTTCGATTCTATACGTAGATTTGGAGATTTTAGGGTTGCAGAACTATCAAATATGTTTCCTTTTATTATAAAACCTACATGTATATTTATGTATGTATGGAGATTTTTTTTTATTTTTTATTGTTTTGATTCTCATAATCTGTACTCTGTGTTTTATAACTTCAAATTGATGTGAAAATTGCTTTAGTTACAATAGTTAAAATTCTACACATAATTTTCATTGTGAAGGTTCACGAAACTGATCATATAGATTAAAGATTTTGTGTGTAGTTTCATTTTCATCCAAATCAATTTTTGTATCATTTTGAGTTTGTAAAAAATTGCTTTCTTGTAAAAATAAGATGTGGTGTCAAGTTTGATATCACCGATCTGGCGGTCTCACATAAGGCCCTTGCTCTCGCTTGATCCTAAGTTTATCTCTAAATTAGAATGTTTGATATGCTGTATTGTTTCCGAGTTCAACTATGTATGAGGCTTATTTTGTTTGTTCACTAAACATAGTTTTCTTAACTTGGTTCTTACAGTAACTATTTTCGTAGCGTTATTTAGTATCGCTCCAACAAAGATATCATAAGATGGATATGATCAGTAGGCTTCCCGCAGGCATAATAGAAACCATATTGTGTCTTTTACCGATTCAAGAGGCTGCAAGGACAAGTATCCTGTCTAAGGAATGGAGGTATCATTGGACCAAAATTCCCAAACTTGCCTTTTTGGAGGATACGTTTGATGTATCAACTAACAGGGTTGAGCTCTCCGGTTTGGAGCCAACGTTTGAAGCACCTAATCAAAGGAAAAGAATGACAAAGAGGTGTCGATGTTTCTACGCTATATACCAAGTTCTGTTAATGCACGAGGGTCCAATACACGAGGTCATTCTTTCCATCGACACAGATGACTCTTGTGTCGAGATTGACCCAATAATGTTTCATTTGTCGAGGAAAAATACCCTCAGGAAATTAACACTTGACTTTATCTGGGGGTATAGGTTACCCAAATCTCTCTTCTCATTGCATCAGTTAACGGACCTAAATCTCATTCGTTGTGATTTTTACCATCAACCGACATTTACTGGATTTAGTAGCCTTACAAGCTTGTGTTTAAAAGATGTTATGACCTCTAAAGAAACGCTTCTGCATCTCCTATCCAATTGTCCACTACTTAAGACACTGGTAAGTTTTACTTAGATAGATGTCGTTCCTCATCAGCTTTTATAACTTATCTGAATATTATAAGTTGTTGCAGGATATTAGTGAGACAACTGTTGAATTTACCAATGATTCCTCCATTATTAACCTATTCGAGTCCTTGCCTGTGATTGAAAATCTGTCTATTTATTCCGGGGTCATTGAGGTAATATAATCGATTTAGGTTCGAGTGTCTTAAAATGTAACAAACTTTAGCGAAAACTCTATTGTATATATTCAACTTCAAAAGTTTTTAGTTTATATATCAAACTTTAGTTATTCCTATTGGATGTATCTAGTTACTTATTCACCAGGTAACCAATATAATTTGATATGCTGCCACATCATCAAAACTGGTGTCATTTCACCTGTTTACAAATTACAGGTTAGATACAAACATAGCAATAACTGAAAGTTTGAGACACACATTAGAAAAAGTTAAAGTTGTATATATAATTATATACAATAGAACATTTGGGTAAATATCGATACATTTTCAGACAATTAACCCATTGATCTAAAGTTTGATTTTAATATTGATACTTCCCTTTATGTTAATGTTTGATTTCAATGTTTCAAGACTTTTGCACAAAATGGAGTTCCACAAGAGCTTCCAACCGCACTAGTCCACCTCAAATACGTATTCATAGACAGTATATCTTTCATTCACAAACTCGGATTACCTATTCTCGGTCTTTTGATCAGAAGTTCCCCAAACCTCGAGAAACTAAGGATAGAGGTAACATAAATCTTTATTGAATCCCATTTGTTCCAATTCTAATGCAAGATACACTGACGCATGAAATACCCACACTTCCTGTAGTCTTTAGATGAGTCATGGCTTGAGGAAGCTGAGAAAAGCTACACCGTAACTGTCGATGATTATTTGGATATATGGTTGGAGCATCTGAATGAATTAGAGATCATAAATATGATCAATGGGAAGAGTGATATGGATGTTGTGAAGCTTATTTTGGCCAAGTCACCTGTGCTAAAGAAGGTGAAGATATTCCCTGATAACCAGGTTACTAAGGATGAAAAGTTGGAGATTTCAAGAATTATTTCATGCTCCCCACGCGCATCACATGTGGTAGAAATTGCTGTTGAAAATGTTGAAGGTTCTTGCACCACCAACTCCAGATTCGTAATGTAAACAACAAAACCAACCAGTTTCTGTGGCTGTTTGTTGTGTCTGTGTTGATTCTGGCTTTAAGCACACACAGTGTTATCTTTGCCTATATATATTTTGGTATGAGAACATTGA
This sequence comes from Helichrysum umbraculigerum, assembly GCA_949592205.1. NCBI lineage: Eukaryota > Viridiplantae > Streptophyta > Magnoliopsida > Asterales > Asteraceae > Helichrysum > Helichrysum umbraculigerum. The sequence goes on from CATIUR010000001.1 coordinate 236,339,702, forward strand.
TGTGTACTTGTGCTTTTTCATCTAGGTGATTGGTTTGTAGCCGTTGTACTAATATACTCAGTGGTTTCTCATGGAACCTCGTACTAGTTGAATTAAATAAGAAATGCTGAGGTTTGATACAGTGTGACGATCTATGAGTTCTAGAGAATGACTCGGATGATTTGAATAATTTGAATGTCACATGTGACATTCAAATTATTTTTACGTTCATTTTTATGCTTCTTTATCATTTTCTTGTAACGAGACCATTAAGACTCAAAACGCTGATATAATTAACTTACATAAAACAGAAACAATAGATAACTGTTGATAAAATTTATAAGTAGCATAGACTATGAAACTGCATTGCTCACAAAGTCACAGTGGTATATTTTATGCACTATAAGATTGGTTAGTGGAAACGTAAGACCAACAATAACCTCTTGAACTTTATCTCTTCTTGAGTGGGAAAATGGGCGAATCAGGTCGGATTGGGTTATCAAAACGGATTCAGGTCAAAACGGGACATTTCGAGATTAAATGGGTTTAGATAACTGCAAGAAACAGAACACCTTAGAACATGATCTCATATACCCACTTTATTCACTCCAGATATTTAACATTATATATATATTCACTTTCAAGACGTAATTCCAGAAATCCCAGCAAGATTTTTCCTTCTATTTTTTGAAATTTCTAAATCAAGGGTAACAAAAGATTAGGAAATTCTGAAATTCTATGAGCAATCATCACAGGTCGAAGGTGAAGATGTGAGTTGGTTATATCTAGTGAAAGAGCAACGGTTGAAGCTGACACGTTGGAATCTTAAACACAAAGGAGTAAGGCCCTTGAAATGGTGGATCATGACTTTCAGATCGTCAGTTATTGCTATTGCTTGTTTTTGAGAAGGTAAATATCCATTGCTTAGTTATACTAGACCATTTTGGATAATAGGTGTTAAAGGATTATGGGTAAAGATTACATGCATTTATCAGGATATCAAGCTTCAATACTCATTATGACTGTGTTTCAAAGTATTGTTTTAAAGCTGGAACAATAACTTTTTTATAATGTGAAGGACCTGATATTTAACAAGAAAGAAAGCGAACTTGTAACACCTGCATAATTAGGATAATTAATTATGCCTGATTACTTGTAACTAGTTGTAATTAGTATGTAATGGGACTAATTACAGACTCTATTTGTATATATAAGGTTATTTATATATATATACGTGTACTTACGCGATTGGATAAATCGTACAAATTAACCGGACCCGATTCATTATACTTGGACCCGATTCATTATACTTGGACGTTGGTGAAACATTTTAAATTTGAACATGAAACATTATTTAAAAACACTATGGTATTCGAAATAGTATTTTAATAATACTTTCAAATTGTCCGGATCGTACAAATAAACGTCTACACGTTTAAAATAGTTAACGCGCAATTTAAAAACAAAAAAAATAAACAAATTTATTTAAAAGATCTGACAAAATAATTTAAGTAAATTAATTAACAAAACTCGTATTTGAAAATGAGTAATTAACGCGTAAAAATCAATAATTTAACATAAAACAATGGGGAAAACGAACACCGCACGGAGCGCGGAGGCGTGAACTGAAAAGTGAGGGCTTTCACCAAAACCCCCACCTTTCTCTTTCTCTTCCTCATTTCCACCTCTCCATTTCTCTCTCTTCCTCTCCAATTCTCTCTAAAATCACCAAAACCACCACCTCACTAAAATCGCAAAATAACACACCAAAACGCACTCGGATCTTATAACTCCTTTGGAATAAAAGAACCACCTCGACACGATCTACACTTCTATCTTTCCGGAATTTCGTTTCGACACCGCGTAAGTTTCCTACAAATTCTTGAAACCTCTCAGTTTTACTTATTTTCGACTTATGGTTGTTTATTTACACTTGTAATGTCCATATATGGGTTGGGTAAAAGTATTAGATCGAACGGTGGCCGGAAAACTCGTTTTCGGCCTAAAATCCGGCGAACAGTTGGAAGTGTCGCTAGTGTGTCAAAAACAGTACTAGCGACACTAGCTAAGTGTCGCTATGCCTAAGTGTCGCCCCTATAGCGACACTACTTAAGTGTCGCTGAACTACTTAACCAGATTTTATCTTAGCGACACTCCCTTAGTGACGCCAAAATTCGTAAGTGTCGCCTATAGCGACACTAATCAAGTGTCGCCAATTTATGAAAATCGGAAATCTAGCGACACTCATCAAGTGTCGCCTAACTAGTGTCGCCTGTAGCGACACTAGCCAAGTGTCGCCAAAAACAGAAAGTTGTCAAAATATTTTTACACCAAGTGTCAACCTTGTACAATCTCAAACACTTATATGATACGACTCTTAAAACACTTTGGAATACATTTTAAGTACAACACTTCAATTACAATGATAATACTATGAGATTACAAAAACCAACCGTCACCAACGGGCCAAACATGTCTTCTAATAACAAACGATTACAAACGTACGGACGAACATTGGGCATACTAGTTGTATACAACTAAACGAAACGTCTTGCGAGACATCTACTTACAAAACCTTACGTGTTTAGGCACTAGGAGGTAACGGGTTCGGAGAACCTACATACTACTTGCTGTTTGCTACTGCTTACTACTCGACTCAGGTGAGTCTTACAGCCCCACTTTTACTGTTTTACATACGGGGTGAGATACATTGCTTACTTTCCTTGAACACAAGTACAAAAACTGTTTGCTATACCAAATGGAATTGCATGAGTTGTTTACTACTTACAGAAGTCTCTCCATCATATATCGTTAGTTATGGACTTAAGCGCGAACACTAGTTAATGGATCCATTAGGGAAATGACCCTCCCCGCCCGGGGTAGTAGCGCTACCACGAACCGTTCTGTATAAACGGGCGACTATCATTCGTTACTTATGCTTGCTCAGTTACGAGCATGTCACGGGAGCAACTTATTACTTACGGGTTAAGCTTCGATTATGAGCCTCATGGCAACGGTATAACTTATTTACTTTACATTTGCTGGATTTGCAAATACTTGATTTACGCCTGCGGGCACTACTGATGAAACCTTGTGTTCAAAACTGATATTACTTACAAACCTGTGAGATTCACCAACATTCGTGTTGACCCTTTTAGCATGTATTCTCAGGTACTCATATGGAGTAGGATTTCTCCAGGACATAGCTAGAGTCGCATGATTTCAACTAAACTGCATTAACGGAGATTCTCAGCATTATCTTTTGTACATGTTGATTATGTAATAGAATCTCTCGCCATACGCGTGGGCTCTAGGGAACTACCTTTTGTATACGAAAACATTAAGTGTTCAAACATTTATTTCTATGAAATCGTTTTACAACGTCTCATTTAGAGGTCGTTTACTGTATATCTTGTGCTTTGTATATTGATTAGTAACACCCAAGTATGCTTCCGCAAATCATTAAATTTGGGGGTGTTACAGATTGGTATCAGAGCCAGGTTATAGTGAACTATGTTGCATTTAGTGGGCCTAGACTATGATCATTAGGCAGTATTTCCTTACTAGGCATGATTGGTTCAGGAATTACAGCATACGACTTTAATTTAACATAGCCTGATCAACTATGTACAATTAAGGAAAGGTGATGTAAGGTCTGAAACTATTATGTTGAACAGGAATACGTTAGTTGACTCTGACCACGAGAGAACCGGACCATTACTTGATACGTGCTAGACACTAGGCTGGATATTATATACTTATATATATTAGCCTCGTCTTACTTACACTCTGCCTCAGGAATGGCAAACACACCACCCAATTCGTCACGCTCTCATCCACAAGGATCTCGAAACCCGCGAATAGCCAGGAGGACCCCTAGGTCACCTTGAACCAGCCCCTATCCTGTTCATAACCCTCGGAACTTGGCACACCTCACGATGCCAGTGTTGGCTACCCAACTCCGCTATCAGGAGCAAAGGCTCGAGAATCTCGAACGGGAACAACACCGAATGACCTATCTGCTTCGCCAAGCTCTTGACCGCATATCACAACTCCAGCGAGAACAAGAAGATACCAGCCTCTCTGTAAGCATAATTCAGGATTCAATGACCGCTGAATTAGGTGCGGATGAACTCATAAGAAATCGACTAGAGGAATGTGAACAGCGTTCACAGGAGACCGAGGAGTACTCTCGAGCATTGGTATAACGACTGGCCTTGGTTGAAGACAATGCTAGGCAAGCCAACAGACTTGCAGAAACCGTGGACCACCTTGTCGCGCTGATGGAGCGGATTAATCTGCATCAAGATTAGATCAGTCTGTAACTTGTAACCAGTTAATTACTTAATTAGGACCTATGTAATTCAACCGGATGAAACAATTCCCGGCACTTTTGTACTACTACTACTCTGTAATCTTTTGGAAAACCCATACCTTGAATCCAACTTGTTTATCTAAATGAAATGTGATTGTCACTTCGTACTGTTATCGTGTATCTCATCATTTCCACTTGTGACATATCATAATTTCATGCAAATATCTTATTCCTCTTCCTTGTTATTTTCTTGTTCAGCATCATGCCTCCTCGCCGACAGGTCACCCTTAGTGAAGCCGAAATTGCGGGTCTGATTGCCCGTAGTGTGGCCCAAGCCCTAGCTACCCGAACATCAAACCCCGGTAGCGAAGATACAGCTAACAATGGACCACAACCCAAACCCTGCTCATATAAAGACTTCCAAAACTGCAAACCTTTGAACTTCTATGGCACTGAAGGAGCGATCGGTCTGGTACGCTGGATCGAGAAAATCGAATATGTATTTCTTATCTGCAACTGTGCGGAGGGAGACAGGGTAAAGTTCTCCGCCAGTACTTTCTCAGACACCGCTCTCACCTGGTTGAACACCTATGCCCAGACTGTGGGTATTGCGAATGCTTATAAGCTCCCGTGGGAGGAGCTGAAGGAGATGTTGAGGGGTGAGTACTGCCCCAGGGATGAACTGAAACAACTGGAGTTGGAATTCTGGAACCACAAGATGCAAGGTGATGATATCATCGGGTATACCAACCGTTTCCACCAACTGGCACTTCTGTGCCCATCCATGGTCGATCCTGGATATAAGAGGATCGAGAAATATGTTGATGGACTGCCCGACAGACTACAAGACTTGGTGACATCATCCAAACCTGGTACTATCCAGAGCGCCATTCGTATGGCCCATGAGCTAACAGCAAATTCTGTCCGCCGTGGCACAACTTCTACCCCATCTGCAAACAACAAACGCAAATGGGAAGGAAACCCTAACTCATCCAACTAACTCACCAACAAGAAGCCTGAGTCTGTTAAGGCTTATTCATCGGGGACTACCGAAAAGAAAGGGTACGTTGGAAACAAACCCTACTGTCCCAAATGCAATCGTCATCACGACGGTTCCTGCCCTTGCACCAACTGCAAAAGGTTCGGGCACCTAGCCAAGGATTGCCGAGCCATCATTCCTACCCCCAACACCAATGCACCAAAGACCCGCTTTGGGTGCGGAAACTCTAGGCATTTCAAGAACAACTGCCCCAAACTGAAGAACAACAACAACAGCAACAACAACAACAACCGCAACAACAACACTCGGAGCAGAGCCTTCGTGATCAACTCAGGGGACACCCGTCAAGACCCGAATGTGGTCTCGGGTATGTTCTTCCTCAACAACTTATCTGCTACTATTCTATTTGATACTGGTGCTGATAGGAGCTATATTTCTGATGAGTTTTGCCCACTACTTGACATCACCCTCGTGGCCTTAGATGTTAAGTACACCGTAGAACTTGCAAATGGTAAACTCATAGAAACCGATAGTGTGATACCTAATTGCACTTTAAACCTCGCCGACGAAATCTTCTCAATCGATCTTATGCCCGTTGAACTAGGAAGTTTCGACGTCATCGTGGGTATGGACTGGTTGTCCAAGCATCGGGCCGAAATTGTTTGTTATGATAAGATCGTCCGCATCCCTCTCGCCGTCGGTAGAACCTTGATCATACAAGGGGAGACCGGTGGGTCGAGACTAAACATAATCTCCTGTTTGAAAACCCAAAAACTTCTGAGGAAGGGTTACCCAGCAATTCTCGCACACATCACGGAGAAAAAGTCAGAGGAGAAGCGACTTGAAGATGTGCCAATCGTTAGAAACTTTCCCGAAGTCTTTCCAGAAGAACTACCTGGTTTGCCTCCACCTAGACAGGTTGAGTTCTCGATTGATCTTGTGTCGGGTGCCGCACCGGTGGCCCGAGCACCGTACCGCCTAGCCCCATCTGAACTTCAGGAGTTGTCTACTCAGTTACAGGAACTCCTGGATAGAGGATTCATCAGACCGAGTTCTTCACCTTGGGGAGCTCCGGTCTTGTTTGTCAAAAAGAAAGACAGTTCATTTCGAATGTGTATTGACTATCGAGAGTTGAACAAGCTAACCGTCAAGAACCGATACCCACTTCCCCGAATCGATGATCTGTTCGATCAACTTCAAGGATCAAGCTGTTATTCAAAGATTGATCTTCGATCAGGTTATCACCAATTGCGTGTTCGCGATGCCGACAGCCCAAAAACCGCCTTCAGAACCCGTTATGGGCATTATGAATTCCAAATGATGCCATTCGGTCTAACCAACGCACCGGCTGTATTCATGGACCTTATGAATCGGGTGTGTAAACCCTATCTCGACAAGTTTGTCATTGTCTTCATCGATGACATCCTCATATACTCACGAAACGAACAAGAACACGCACAACATCTCAGAACCATCCTAGAACTACTTAGACACGAGGAGCTTTATGCCAAATTCTCTAAGTGTGAGTTCTGGATAAAAACCGTTCAATTCCTTGGACACGTGATTGATAGTCAGGGAATTCATGTAGACCCATCAAAAATAGAGGCCATCAAGAACTGGCAGGCGCCAACCACTCCCACCGAGGTACGCCAATTCTTGGGATTGGCGGGGTATTATCGCCGATTCATTGAAAACTTCTCAAAAATAGCACAACCACTCACGGTACTGACTCAGAAGGAAAAGAAATTCGGTTGGACCGATAAACAAGAGTCAGCATTTCAGCTGTTGAAACTCAAGCTTTGCAGTGCACCCATTCTATCCCTACCCGAAGGCACCGATGACTTCGTGGTATACTGCGATGCTTCTCACCAAGGTCTCGGTTGCGTGTTGATGCAACGAGACAAGGTTATTGCTTACGCCTCCTGACAACTTAAAGTTCACGAGAAGAACTACACAACTCACGACCTCGAGTTAGGGGCCGTGGTATTTGCTCTCAAAATCTGGAGACATTACCTTTATGGTACCCGAAGTACTGTATTCACCGACCACAAAAGTCTTCAACACATATTCTATCAAAAGGATCTCAACATGAGGCAACGTCGATGGGTCGAGTTGCTTACCGATTATGATTGTGAAATCAAGTACCATCCGGGCAAGGCGAATGTTGTTGCCGATGCCCTCAGTCGAAAAGAATGGTCGAAACCACTTCGAGTCCGAGCCCTCAGCATGACAATTCACAACGACCTGAATATCCGAATCCTCACCGCTCAACTCGAAGCTCTCAAACCCGATAATGTCAAAAACGAGGCCTTACGAGGCATGGATAAACAACTCGAAATCAAACCTAATGGAGTTAGGTACTTCTCTAACCGAATCTGGTTGCCTAGTTTCGGGAATCTGCGAGACTTGGTGATGGATGAAGCTCACAAGTCCAAATATTCTATCCACCCGGGATCTGATAAAATGTACCACGGAATCAAAGAGTTTTATTGGTGGCCGAACATGAAAGCTGAAATTGCCACTTACGTCAGCAAGTGTCTTACTTGTTCGAAAGTCAAAGTCGAATACCAGAAACCTTCCGGCTTACTCCAACAACCCGACATTCCTGAATGGAAATGGGAACAGATTGCCATGGATTTCATAACCAAACTCCCTAAGTCGTCAGGCGGTTGCGATACCATTTGGGTGATCGTCGATCGTCTCACCAAATCAGCTCATTTCTTGGCAATCAGAGAAACCGATAAAATGGAACGCCTCACACAAAACTACATCAAGGAAATCATTTGCCGACATGGTGTCCCTATCTCAATTATCTCTGACAGGGATGCTCGTTTCACATCTCGCTTCTGGAAATCGCTCAAAAAATCACTGGGTACCCGTCTCGATATGAGTACTGCGTACCATCCTCAAACCGATGGCCAAAGTAAACGAACTATTCAGACACTGGAAGACATGCTACGAGCCTGCATAGTTGATTTCGGCACCAACTGGGAAAGACACCTACCGTTGTGTGAGTTTTCCTACAATAACAGTGATCACGCCAGCATTAAGGCTGCACCTTTTGAGGCACTGTACGGTCGTAAGTGCCGATCACCGATCTGTTGGACTGAGGTGGGAGATAGTCAACTCACTGGTCCTGAACTCATACACGAAACCACCGAGAAAATTGTTGAAATCCAAAACCGACTCAAAGCCGCGCGTGATCGTCAGAAAAGTTACACTGACGTGAGATGCAAACCACTCGAATTCCAGGTTGGGGACCGAGTACTCCTGAAAGTATCGCCTTGGAAAGGCGTAATCCGATTTGGCAAACGCGGGAAATTAAATCCCAGGTACATTGGGCCTTTTGAGATCCTCGAACGGATTGGACCCGTGGCATATCGACTGCAGCTGCCATCCGAACTCAACAGCGTGCACCCTACCTTTCACATTTCTAACTTAAAGAAATGTCTGTATGACGAGACACTTATCATACCACTTGACGAGATTCTCATTGATAACAAACTTCATTTCGTTGAGGAACCCGCTGAAATCACAGACCGTGAGGTCAAACAGCTAAAACAGAGTCGTATTCCCATCGTAAAAGTCAGGTTGAATTCTAGACGTGGTCCTGAATTCACTTGGGAACGGGAAGACCAAATGCGACAGAAATATCCACATCTCTTCCCAGACGACGCACCGACCGTGCACTCGAGCTAATTTCGGGACAAAATTTCTTTAACAAGGGGAGAATGTAACACCTTCCTAATTAGGATAATTAATTATGCATGATTACTTGTAACTAGTTGTAATTAGTATGTAATGGGACTAATTACAGACTCTATTTGTATATATAAGGTGATTTATATATATATACATGTACTTATGCGATTGGATCAATCGTACAAATTAACCGGACCCGATTCATTATACTTGGACGTTGGTGAAACATTTTAAATTTGAACATGAAACATTATTTAAAAACACTATGGTATTCGAAATAGTATTTTAATAATACTTTCAAATTGTCCGGATCGTACAAATAAACGTCTACACGTTTAAAATAGTTAACGCGCAATTTAAAAACAAAAAAATAAACAAATTTATTTAAAAGATCTGACAAAATAATTTAAGTAAATTAATTAACAAAACGCGTATTTGAAAATGAGTAATTAACGCGTAAAAATCAATAATTTAACATAAAACAATGGGGAAAACGAACACCGCACGGAGCGCGGAGGCGTGAACTGAAAAGTGAGGGCTTTCACCAAAACCCCCACCTTTCTCTTTCTCTTCCTCATTTCCACCTCTCCATTTCTCTCTCTTCCTCTCCAATTCTCTCTAAAATCACCAAAACCACCACCTCACTAAAATCGCAAAATAACACACCAAAACGCACTCGGATCTTATAACTCCTTTGGAATAAAAGAACCACCTCGACACGATCTACACTTCTATCTTTCCGGAATTTCGTTTCGACACCGCGTAAGTTTCCGACAAATTCTCGAAACCTCTCGGTTTTACTTATTTTCGACTTATGGTTGTTTATTTATACATGTAATGTCCATATATGGGTTGGGTAAAAGTATTAGATCGAACGGTGGCCGGAAAACTCGTTTTAGGCCCAAAATCCGGCGAACAGTTGGAAGTGTCGCTAGTGTGTCAAAAACAGTACTAGCGACACTAGCTAAGTGTCGCTATGCCTAAGTGTCGCCCCTATAGCGACACTACTTAAGTGTCGCTGAACTACTTAACCAGATTTTATCTTAGCGACACTCCCTTAGTGACGCCAAAATTCGTAAGTGTCGCCTATAACGACACTAATCAAGTGTCGCCAATTTATGAAAATCGGAAATCTAGCGACACTCATCAAGTGTCGCCTAACTAGTGTCGCCTGTAGCGACACTAGCCAAGTGTCGCCAAAAACAGAAAGTTGTCAAAATATTTTTACACCAAGTGTCAACCTTGTACAATCTCAAACACTTATACGATACGACTCCTAAAACACTTTGGAATACATTTTAAGTACAACACTTCAATTACAATGATAATACTCTAAGATTACAAAAACCAACCGTCACCAACGGGCCAAACATGTCTTCTAATAACAAACGATTACAAACGTACGGACGAACATTGGGCATACTAGTTGTGTACAACTAAACGAAACGTCTTGCGAGACATCTACTTACAAAACCTTACGTGTTTAGGCACTAGGAGGTAACGGGTTCGGAGAACCTACATACTACTTGCTGTTTGCTACTGCTTACTACTCGACTCAGGTGAGTCTTACAGCCCCACTTTTACTGTTTTACATACGGGGTGAGATACATTGCTTACTTTCCTTGAACACAAGTACAAAAACTGTTTGCTATACCAAACGGAATTGCATGAGTTGTTTACTACTTACAGAAGTCTCTCCATCATATATCGTTAGTTATGGTCTTAAGCGCGAACACTAATTAATGGATCCATTAGGGAAATGACCCTCCCCGCCCGGGGTAGTAGCGCTACCACAAACCGTTCTGTATAAACGGGCGACTATCATTCGTTACTTATGCTTGCTCAGTTACGAGCATGTCACGGGAGCAACTTATTACTTACGGGTTAAGCTTCGATTATGAGCCTCATGGCAACGGTATAACTTATTTACTTTACATTTGCTGGATTTGCAAATACTTGATTTACGCCTGCGGGCACTACTGATGAAACCTTGTGTTCAAAACTGATATTACTTATAAACCTGTGAGATTCACCAACATTCGTGTTGACCCTTTTAGCATGTATTCTCAGGTACTCATATGGAGTAGGATTTCTCCAGGACATAGCTAGAGTCGCATGATTTCAACTAAACTGCATTAACGGAGATTCTCAGCATTATCTTTTGTACATGTTGATTATGTAATAGAATCTCTCGCCATACGCGTGGGCTCTAGGGAACTACCTTTTGTATACGAAAACATTAAGTTTTCAAACATTTATTTCTATGAAATCGTTTTACAACGTCTCATTTAGAGGTCGTTTACTGTATATCTTGTGCTTTGTATATTGATTAGTAACACCCAAGTATGCTTCCGCAAATCATTAAATTTGGGGGTGTTACAGAAGTTGACCTGAATTTGTATGTGTTGTAATTTTTAGGTTAGTAATAAACGTAACTTGATGATTACATTAGCATCTTCTTTAGCTGCAGCCAAATACAGCTTTAATACTGTAGCTCTAGAGGGTTGCAAATTTACCAGTTTGACCCGTTCGAGATACAATATAAAGTCGACCCGTTCATTAGTAAATCTATCTAAATTTCCTCCTATATATAGTTATCGTTGATATCCCATCTACCCCGAAAATGTAGATTTGACTACTTGACAGTTGTCACATTGATCAAATGTCCAAAACATCCATGTTTTGATTAATATAGGGTTAAAGTTATAGAGTGTCAACAAACTTTTATTTTTGTTTCAAAGATAACAAACCAATTTTGTTACTAATGTAGGTAATATACATCGTAAAAATGCATCGATATAGATGATATTGACAAGTCCCTTTTTAACACTTAATTTAACAACAATAAATATACTTTGGATATTCTACAAGAAGTTGCGGAATCACACTTGTAAAAGTTAGGAAGATCAACAAATTAAAACAAATATAACACACGATATTCAACAAGGAATATAATAGTCAAACTCTCAATATTATTACTTGATCATAATAATACAAATACACTTCACTTGCATTTGGATTTCGATAGAAACCTTGAGAGAACACACAAACACTTTTCTTGATGATCAGATGCAAAATTCTATTGTGCTCTTCTCAACAACTAACTCTATTATTGTACCTAGTCAAAAGACACAATGCTAAAATTATGGAAAACTCTATTATTTAATAATAATAGAGTACCATGTACATGTAATAACAATTAAAGCATTACTACTAAATCTTCTAAGCATGGTCTTCAACTGTTCAGCCCACACACTCAAAAAGTTGACTGGTACACAAGTTGTTGTAGATGGGCCCACGATGTAGTGTAAAATAGCCTAGCAGTGGAAACATTGGAAACTGGCTCAGCGGTGTTAACTTCATATTGATCTGGCAGTGGAAACATTGAAGAAGTGTTAACAGATGAACTAGCGGTGGAAACAGACTACCAGCAGTAGAAACAGCACTTGGAGTATTTTCATTAATGCACTAGTGGTAATCTTGACCCAACAGATATGATATCTTACCTACCTTGGAAAAGTTATGTAAAGTAGAATGTTGATCGGTAACACTTTTTACAGATACATTACCTACATCATTGGTAATAAATCCGTTCATTACCTACATTGGAACAAGGATGAAACCACGTTACCAATTTATGGCTTTAAATCGTATTAGTATTACGAGTAAATTACATTCCCCGTCCTTGTGGTATGCCATTAATTTCACTCCCCGTCCGTGGGTCGAATTTTTTTGCACTCCCCGTCCGTGGGTCGAATTTTTTGCACTCCCCGTCCAGTGGTAATCTTGACCCAACAATCTCCCCCCTAAACTTATGCTTCTATCAGTAGCAATAAGTTTCATTTTCTTATCCCTTTCATGATCTTTCTTCTGATCCTTTCTTCAGATTGTTTCATCATTTCTTCATCATTTTCTTTCATTTCAGATTGTCTTCTTCTCAATAATGTTTCAATGCTATGCAACAAGCCAGCTCCAAAATTGACATCTTTACACTTTACTTTTACTTCCAGTATAGACTTCAATACTCCCACAATAAATGGATATTCTATATCAGATAGAAAGTATCCAACAGATGAGTCCTTTTGGTTTATGTAGTATACACCATTGTGGTCATAACAGTTCAGAAAGTCACTTTAGAGAATGGTTTCCTGAAATACTTCATATCACCCCTAGGTTCATCATTCACTAGTTCATCATCTACTGGTCCATCATCATCCTCTCTGTTTTCATTGTTCAGAGATAATTATTCACCAAATTTACTTGCTCCAGTGAACTCATATTGATTTCCTTCAGATCCTTGATCATCATCAGTTGAGCTTGATGAACTGGAAGTTATTACATTCTGTGCTCTTAATCCTTTTAGCTTTGGATTTATCCTCCTTCAATTTATTCAACTCATTCTTAATCCTTTTTACATCCCTCTTTAACTTATAAATTTCTATCCCCTGCTCCTTTACAAGATCTCCTAATTTGGTACAAGTATCCATCAATTCCTTTAGTTGAGAACTATCCTCACCACTTCTGGAAGTGTTAACATCCTTTAGTGGATCATTGAAACCACCTACTGTATCATGCCTTGCATGACTAACAAAGGCCCCTTGGTTCTTGGTACTGGGACCCCTGGATTCATTGATATCCATTGAATCCTCTGCATTAGAGTTATTCAATGGTATCTTTGTATCCTGTGTTGCCATGGATTGGGTCCTATTTCCATTACCACTGTCATGTACTCCTTCAGAGGTAGATACAGTAATGGCAGCCCTTTCCATATGGTCTCTCTTCTCCTGATTGACTATAACACACCACAATTTGATACCATTTTTTTTAAGTCGGAAGCGAAATCCCATTCATAATATTAACATAGATGACATGATGTCCTCCACCAAAACATTATAAAAGTTATAAGTATTAACTGTCAAGTTTACAAACTAATAAACAATAATTCTGGGCGTTATAATCAAAATATATTAACGTATAAAAAAAAACATCAGAGTATGTCTATGGTCAAACATTCTTCAGTCCCCTCCTTGCCCAGCCCAAAATCATCTCAAGACCTGCAAGGAGTAAACAACGGGATTAGCACGAAGCTAAGTGAATTAACCTGTCACTATCAGTACAACTTAGCATAACTCCATTTGTTCACAACACTTAACACTTAAACTCAACATCTCTTAGAGGATCGGTGGTCCTTGTGGCGCCCTCAGCCCGCGGTGACCCACCAAGCGACACTTATGATCAACTGCAGGCCAATACAGTGATTTACCGATAACTGGTTGCTACCTTTAGTAAATATGTGTTCCATTCTCAACACATGATTATAAATCTCACATTGACTAACCTGTAGCAACCAGTCCAACAATTGTTGACCTCCAAATCACAGAATGCCCGAAGGTCACTTATCACAGAATTACGCGTAATTAATCAACATAACACTTTACTCTAATAATCAACATCTCTTGATGTAACCAAACAGGTTAACACCAAATCACACTGAGAGATCCAAGTCAACTCACCGACTACCATAGTCGCCCACTCAGTAGTCTAATATCACCGAGTCTTCTCCATATCTGAGAATACAACAAAATAACACAAGTCAGTTACTTGTATCAAAATTTATACAACATTATTCCAATATTACAAATAACCATCTTAACAACATAATTCACAATCACTTATCAAGTTTAAGGTCATTATGATCGTCTTATCTCCTTAATCATTGTTAATTAACATAATTAGACCATTAACAAGATTATTAACTTAAACCCAACATCACCTTTTTATCTAAACACTACTTTATCTACCTCATTACCCTTACTAATTCATCATTATTAGTTAACTCTCATGTATGCATCTTACTCCATTTAATAAACACTTTTACAACACTTTTAATATATGTCATAAAACTGGACAGCAGCTGATTAACTCACTTTTCGACAAACTTAAGATCCGTTATGTGCAGTAAGGCCATACCCAACAGAAAATAGACTTTCCCACCTTTCCAACGCTATATTACACATCAAAAACGGAGTTACAGTTATTTAGTTATGATTTATTGAAAACAGTCTATTTTCTTCATAACAAGCTGTCCAACTTCGAGTTTTCATAAAAAAATATGTCAATTCGACTCAAACTTGTATAAAACACTTTCATTGATTATCTCCAACTTAAACAATACTTTTGGACTGATTTCAACAAGATAATACACCCAAATTAACCATGTAATCAACTCAAATGTATACATCTCTAAACACATAGTGTTTCATCTAGACATTTACAATCTCTTTCTTATGAAATTCACATTTAGTTCATTACTAGCTTATATTATTATCACATCAAACCCAAGTATTCCAACACAATGATACTAACATAATTAAAACTCCATAATTTAACTCATAACACTAAAATTAACCTAATTAGTAATTAATCACCTTTCTCAATCAAATTCTCATGCATATAATTAGTTTATCTCTATTTCAGCAACAACATATAACAACTTATCATCATCAATCCATCATATCATCCAAAAATCTCTACTTTCACAAAATCACAATAGTACATCAATTTAGTAAAACTCATCTCTTTTATTATCTAAATCACACAATAACACTCAATAACTATTATCTAACCTTCTCAAACTTAAATAACACTATTTTCCCCTAAAATTCAAATTAGGGTTCATACTCAATTTCTCAAAACATCAAATTAAAAGCAATAGGTGATAGTTCTTACCTTGTGGATGATGGATATGAAGATTTTGAACTCAAATACATAAAAGTCTTGACTTAATTTGTGATTGTTCTCCTTTTCTCATTTCCTCTCCTCTCTGGTCGTTTCTCACGCACACACACATACGTATTCTGATTTTTGTTTCTAGAGATTTCAAGAAAGGGGGTCTAATTGAGATTATTTCTCTTTTGGCCCCTAGAACTTCCTTACTTAATTAAAATAACCCCCTCCTAACATATTTTAAGATTCTAACACATTTAGTCCCTCAAGACTTATTTTCGTACTTAAATCACATAACTTATTTCTCGTAAATAACTCAAATATGTAGTACCAAACGCGAATATAATAATTTAAGTAACTATTTTAATTTAATCATGAGCTTATAAAATTTGGGGTGTTACAACTCTCCCCTACTTATTTCATTCGTGTCCTCACGAATGCCCGTTGTATCGGCTCAACTTAATTTCGACACCTTCTCAGTTTACCATTTCGAATAGTCAATTACACATAGCATACAAACTTGTCAAATAATTATTGAGCAACATGTAAGGATCGAATAGAGGTCAATTAAAGGTCAATTGCACAATGTAGATCCATAGTCAAATATTAAATACCTACTGACAATTAGCTCATTTCTACATGATACGTATCTTACATACTAAATGCAGAGAGTCAACTAATCATAATCAATAGTCAAGTCCTTTTAAATTTAAAACTTAGTCTAATTGCATCTATTCAATTTGGTAGAGTTTTAAGCATACTACCATCAGTACTCGCCGCGAGTCCGTAAATTTTACTTCGAATTCTATAAAGCAACATGTATATTATAAGCAACTCACTCGTCTTATCAATTTCATCTCAACAGCTTTTAAGCTATACATATATCTTAGTTAATGTCATCACGTAAACAACTTATCAACTTTACTATTAAACAATCTAATTAAATATTGTACACAGTTATACACGTACGGTTTACATAACTTATGCACAAAGTGTGCATATTTCTTTATCAGCTTGCATACCTATTGTGTATTTTCAGTTTTCATCAATTTAGACACATAACAACTTGTGCATATACAAACCTACCTTTAACTCTTTCCACTGGTACACATAGAAATGTGTATTTAACTATATAATCCACTAAAATCAATTGATCACGTACACGGGTCATTCATCATAATTCATCTGAACAACTTTGGACACATAACCACTTATAGCACGTGTAACATATAACTTAAACAACTTATACATATAACAAGTATGTATATAACCTTATCAACATAGGCACAAAAATGTGCATACCATCTCATTCACTTGCACACAAATAGTGTACTTCAACTCTATCAACGTAATCACATAATATGTGCATTCAATTTACTCAACTCACGCGCATAAAAATGTACATCCAATTATATCCACGGTTCACTAGCATAGAGCGCAATATTAACATCTGTTTTCTCACAACTAAATCAACTTTCAGTTTAACAATTTATACACATTGAACTTTGACACACAACTTAAACAGTTTATGCACCAAATTACGCATGTATATACATATATTCAATTCTTTCCACATGCACATATAAAAATGTGCATTTCAACTATTTTCACCTACGCACATAAACACAAACTGTACATACCTTTGACCCATTTGGGTCAAATATCCACTTACAAGGGTTATTTATAATTATCCGCTTAAACATATTGAAACACATAATCACTTGAAGCACTTTTACCATTTGAAACTGGCTATATGCTAGAATCTTCACATCATAACAATAATTTCATCTTTGTAACAACAATAATAGTAGTAATAAAACCCACAACACATATATCAACAATAATAGCTCCAACTTTAATCATAACTAGCAAAAGAGCTAGCATTCATGTATCAACTTAATTAACAAAATGTTAGGATTCTCCACCTTTTCAACTAGTTAACAACTCATAATTATAAACACAACTTGCTCATGTGAAACTTCTTACACGTGTATAATCCGGAATCACATAACCTTTACTTATTTGGTTTCACTTAAATAATTAAATATCTTATCATTAAACACACACAGTGTATTACTTACACTTTTAAATCACGTTTAAATTCCCACTAGTTGTAATTTAATCACTTTAATTCGCCATTATTTATTATTTTTACGTCCCCCAATTATCAATATCCGTAGTATTTTACTTGTTGACACAAAATTGTAATTTATCTCTTTACTACTTTTTTTTTTTGATTCAATTGACATCATTAGTTCTTCATAACATGTTATTCAGGCCGTTAGAGTTCTCATTCAGTCTTTAATATCAAAAATTAATAAACGTTCATCTATACCAATGTGTATTATAAACAATTATGAGTCTACTAACTCGTTATACTTCATTAAATCACGACCATCTTTTCATTTAATTACAATTTCCTCCCCCACTTTGATCCGTTTTACTACTCTTTTTACAACGTATACCATATTAGAACAACAATTTAGTAGTTTACTATTGTTTTACATCAACATACATATGTTCTTTTTCAACTCTGTGTCAGAAAATACTATCTTCAAACATCAAACACGTATTAAACTCTCACAAAATTTTAAAATTTCATGTGAAATTCTCCTACATCATGAACATATGAAGCTGCTAATTGCCTGTTATTGATGCATTGTATATCTTTACTACAGCTTTACAATTATTTTTCACATCCATTACACTTTTACCGATAACAACTCATTGTATTTATGAATATTTCATATCCATATTCTTACTTTTCATTTCTACATTCGACACATATACATTCATATAATCATGCACATACATGTATCTGAAACTTATTCCTGCTTTTACTCAATAAAGAGTTTACACAATTTTTACACTCACTTTCAACAATTACATTAAATCTCTCTGATACTTGGTAGCCTCAACAATTTCATGTGACATACATAATATAACCATGTTGGCCAGACATAGTAATATTATGTTATTCACACTTCATTCTCAGGCTACTTTATATCATTAATCTCCAATGTGACTATTCTTAACTGACTAAGTCAAATAACACAACAAATCAACAATAATCATAATACTCACAACACATAGTCAAATAAAGTCCTTAATATAATTAACTGACATAAGTCAGTATATCTTATCATCTCAATTTCAGAATACACATATGGTCAATTATCATATTTCAAATAATCGAGGTTCCTAATATTACTGCCATTATGCTAGCAGTTATCTGAACATCTAATCCAATTTGTAGCTGATATGAATTATCTAATTCAATTGCAACAAGTATTCAACATTGACTTTTCACAAACTTGTCCGCGCATATAAAATTTTGTTGACCACTTTGAATTTCTTACTTTACCCCTTTTTAAATACATAGATCATAATTCAACCGAAATCATGATCAATGCCACACATAAACATCTAGCTACATTTATCACTTTATAACATAGCTATTACCAAATTTGACTCTACCAAATTTAACTTTGACTTTTCCAAGTCAAACGCACACTTCCCAATCAATGGACACTTTCTAATTTAAACAACAACATGACTCCAAAACATATTAATTGAGATATACTAACATCTCATTGATTTCACTATAGGGAGTCATATTAATTCAGTCTATCATTATTTACTATTACCCATCATCAACATAATTAATTATGCTTTTAACCCGAAAGGCATATCTCTTCCTCTATCGTATAAATCATACACTTTATTTCAATATTGTAAACACCTTTTAATTCAGTTAATACCACTGTTACACTTTTTCAACAAGGTGGCTACACAACTCAATATCTCATGTAATATTCAAATAATCACATTACCAGGTAATAATCATCAATGACTCATACTGGGGAATCATATCAGTCTGACTCAATTTACTTTACTACTAATCATATCATAGCAAAGTAAGCAATTCAAGCTTATTAAAATTAACCAAGCTTATCGAGAATTACCTGATACACTTAGGCCCACAAGTAATGAGGAATCATTGAGAATACCATTCGGTTCCTCATGTTCCTCCGTCTCTGCAACCAAAACAAAACTCTTGCACCTTATTAATCATTAGTACATATCCAATAAACACTTTCTCATACAACCACTAATCCCACACCTTGGAATGTTCAACCTGACACAAATCTAAGTTTGGGATTGAACATCTTCCAATGTACAATTCACCCAAACTTATGCTCTGATACCAATTTATAACACACCACAATTTGATACCATTTTTTTTAAGTCGGAAGCGAAATCCCATTCATAATATTAACATAGATGACATGATGTCCTCCACCAAAACATTATAAAAGTTATAAGTATTAACTGTCAAGTTTACAAACTAATAAACAGTAATTCTGGGCGTTATAATCAAAACATATTAACGTATAAAAAAAAACATCAGAGTATGTCTATGGTCAAACATTCTTCAGTCCCCTCCTTGCCCAGCCCATCTCTTTCTTATGAAATTCACATTTAGTTCATTACTAGCTTATGTTATTCTCACATCAAACCCAAGTATTCCAACACAATGATACTAACATAATTAAAACTCCATAATTTAACTCATAACACTAAAATTAACCTAATTAGTAATTAATCACCTTTCTCAATCAAATTCTCATGCATATAATTAGTTTATCTCTATTTCAGCAACAACAACATATAACAACTTATCATCATCAATCCATCATATCATCCAAAATTCTCTACTTTCACAAAATCACAATAGTACATCAATTTAGTAAAACTCATCTATTTTATTATCTAAATCACACAATAACACTCGATAACTATTATCTAACCTTCTCAAGCTTAAATAACACTATTTTCCCCTAAAATTCAAATTAGGGTTCATACTCAATTTCTCAAAACATCAAATTAAAAGCAATAGGTGATAGTTCTTACCTTGTGGATGATGGATATGAAGATTTTGAACTCAAATACATAAAAGTCTTGACTTAATTTGTGATTGTTCTCCTTTTCTCATTTCCTCTCCTCTCTGGTCGTTTCTCACGCACACACACATACGTATTCTGATTTTTGTTTCTAGAGATTTCAAGAAAGGGGGTCTAATTGAGATTATTTCTCTTTTGGCCCCTAGAACTTCCTTACTTAATTAAAATAACCCCCTCCTAACATATTTTAAGATTCTAACACATTAGTCCCTCAAGACTTATTTTCGTACTTAAATCACATAACTTATTTCTCGTAAATAACTCAAATATGTAGTACCAAACGCGTATATAATAATTTAAGTAACTATTATAATTTAATCATGAGCTTATAAAATTTGGGGTGTTACATTGACCACCTCATTTGATTCAATTGGCTGAGACATCTGAGAAAGAGGAGTCTCAGATGTCTGTTTTCTTGCCTTTTTGGCTTTTGGATTGGTTGGCTTGGGGTCCCTTGTTTTTCTTTTCTGAAAACCTGATGCTCTTGGTTGAAAAGAAGTGAGAATGGCTTCTTCCTGAACTGCAGGTGCAGAGGTGCTTGATGGACCAACCTCAGCAACAGAAGGTGCATTGGTCATATGTGAGGTCAAAGGAGTCACCTTCTCAGAAAATTCAAGTTGTTTAACTTTTCCTACTCTTTTCATGTTTTCAAAAATCTTTTTAGAATGAGAAGAGAGAATGAGTTTACCACCATCAATTGGTAAATCATTGAGTTCATTGTTAAAAATATGTTGCAAGAATCTTGGATACATCAAAAACATGTCTTTGGGATGATCCAGATTATACACATTTCACTAAAGATTAATTTTGAAAAATTAAACTTTAAATCATTTGCCAAACAAACAAATTATTGCAGTTGCAATGTTACTACTAAATTGATCAAAAGAAGTCCTTTTTTTTTTTTTTTTTTTTTGAAATACATTGTTGTAGGGTATGAATTAAAAATTTCCAATGGGGGCAAAACATTGCTTTAAAATATGTCAGTTTGCCATCATTCTCCCCCTCATACCCTAACAACTGTAATTGATCAAAAATTTCAGAGACGGAGTAACAATCCATACCATCTGCATCTTGCAGGAGCAAATGAGTGCGAATGGATGCCTCAGACACTTTGATTTCTTTTCAGCCACTTTTGCAACAATAAAAGTTACCCCATTTTCTTCAGTTTTGACAGCAGAGGTCCAAAAATCATTGACTTGATTAATGTAAATGGTGGGGTTGACAGTTAGAGCTGTGTGAAGGTTACTTTTGGTTAAAAAATTGATGCTTCCATGATAATCCTTAGAACCTTTGGGTTTCTTCAGAAAAGTAACACAAATTGTGTTTTTCAGCGATTGGAAAGATCTTTGATGATGATGAAGATGAAGCCATGGAGTGAAATTGAACAAGTTGAAAGAAAAGATGATGATCGCTTTTGGGGTTTTTGAAAGTTAATTGGAAGAAGTTACAGAAAAATGACAGTTTTTTTTTTTTTTTTTTTTTTTTACAAATTTGAAATTACATAGCTGACGGTAGTTACAAGCCCTAATTATAAACAGTGTAAATAACACCAGCGGTACTAAGTTTGAAAATTTTAGTGCTAGCGGTATTAACAATGATATTAGTATGCAACAACTGTTCAAACACTAATGATTTATTTTACAAAAGATAGATGAGAAGAGTTTATTTAGAAATTATCATTCCTATACTGGTTACCAAGAATGTAAATCTGCCAACATCAAATGGTTTGGTAAACAGATCTGCAAACTGGTTATCAGTATATACTTTGAAGATTTCAATTAACTTTTTCTCATTACAATCTGAGAGTCCCCTAATCACTATTAGTTAGTGATTTGGAATCACAAAGTGTAAAGTTTAATTGTAGAGGGGGGGTTGAATACAATTTAAAAACAATTTCAGATTTTACCAAGTGTTAATACACACCTAGACAAACTAGTTCTCTGACAAACAGAAGAACAGTGCATATCACGACTAGCCTCTACAGTACAAAACACTGAACTATTTATACTACAAGAGTTCCTAAAATATCGCCTACAAAATAGGATCTTGGAAGGACACGTGTCGCTGCTTGATTGGTCCTGATCTCTGATAAACCGACATTCTGCGGGTCCCAATTCTGTTACCGCAAATATCTCGTTACCTTAAAACCAATCACTTGCTGCCACGTAATCTTTCGGACATACTTTGAACTGGAACATTCTTGCTGATGTATAGATAAGTACAGTACTTTTTAGTACTAGATGATTGAGAGGCTTTATTGAATAGTCCCTGAAGATGCAGCAATCCTCCTCACTCACTGCGAGCTAACATGCTCTTGTAGAATGATTTGAACAGAAGATTTTCAGTGACTAGCTGTTATTCTGGCAGTGACTTTTGCCTTTATTGATTTGAAGAAGTAAGGCTCTCGCTGTCATTGATCAGCGACACACCAAGTTGAGCTTTAAATCTTCCTCAGAATATCTAACAGAAAGAATGATGATCAGCGAAAATCATTATCAGCAACAGCAGCTTCGATATAATCCATTTCTTTATTGAGTAGTGAACAGTTGAGTTGGTCAACGACCAGTGACTTCATCATGGTCAGCGACCAGTGACTCAACAATCTCCCCCTAAATGATTGTGATTGAAGCTCCCTAGACAAACTTGTTGCTGTGAAAGTTTATAGTCAGTGTTTAAGATTTTAAACATTTAGTGACTTATACTTGTGATCCATTCATTTTTCTTTTTGGATTCTTTTGATATGATCTGAGTTTTGCACTTTGGTTTTCTCAAAAACAAAATTAGGTTTCATTGAACTGTATATCATAAAGTAAATTTAGTTACAATAAACCTAATCTTTTACAAGCTTCAATTTAAACATCCCCAAACTTCTTCTTCTTTTACGATGCCCAACTCACTCTGTAATTCATATTTGTCACTGGATGGCAGGAACCTGTACTGTCTAGCAAGCCCTTCTTCCATGATTGCTTTTCTCATTGTTGAGTTCTTGGGAAGCACACTGACTATTCTGATGACATGTACAAGCTGCTCATGATCTATCTTTTCAAGTTCTGATTCTCTTTGGAAACACAGCTTTCCATTGAAGTCCCTGTAAACAATCACTTTCTCTCCTTCAGTAACTTCAGTGCCCTCAACCCTTGGCACTCCATCAGGAATTGACAGATTTAGTTTGCTGGTGTTTGGAATTCTGATAATTCTGTTGGTACCTGCCCTATACCTTGGACTTGGTGGCTGCACTATCTCCTCACCAAATATGACAGTGTCTTCTGGTCTAAGTAGCTATAGATCCACCATTTTCTTGAACAATCTGTCAATCTCAGCCAAGACTTCTTCCTTTGCAGCATTTGAGGAGTGATTGATAGCAAGTCTAATTTCATTCCATTCTTCTCTATGAAGTTTACAGACTTGATCAAGATTGATTGCTTGAGAATCCAATCCTCTGTGGATAAGTAGCTGAGCTTGAGACTTGTTCTTAGGCTTCTTCAGGTAGACTTTTGTTATAGGAGCAGGGTTTGATCTTCCAACCATTCTGACAGCATATTTCTTTCTGTCAATCTCATCCAACATTTTATCAGCAGAGGTCTTTGCTCCCCCTTTCTTTTTCAACTTGCTGCCCTTTTTATTTGCACAAATCTCTTGTTGAAGATCAGATTCTTCAACATCTTGAAGGAGTTTAGACAGCCTATAGTCTTCATCTTCTTGCTTTCTTTTTAAGAAGATTTCTCTTTCTCTTTGAATGGCTTCATCTCCACTCAGCTTCAACAGATAAGCTCGATCAGAATCAGCTTGTTCCTTTAGCTTTCTCTTTCTTTCTTCTTCTTCCTCATCTAGCTCATCTTGAAATTCTAAGAGCATCTCCCTTTCATGCTTCTGTCTCTCTTTAATTTTTCTTTCTATTCGCTGCTGTTCAGTTTCTTCAGGATGAGAACTTTCTGAAGTTACAACTGATGACAAAAGATGAGCAGGAACAGAAGAATCTGAATCTGTGATCTCAGATTGAGAGTGATGATGAGTTGTAGTAGTTGTTGCTTCTGTTGGAGTGATGATAGTGGGGTTTGAGAGGGTGATCTGTGTTGTTGCTGTTGTGGTTGTGGTAATTGGTGCAGTTGTTGTTGCTGGAAGTGGGGTTGATGGTTGTGTTGTTGCTGTTGTCTGGATTGTTGCTGGTGGTTGTGTTATTACTGATGTTTGGATTGTTGCTGATGGTATGATTGCTGTTGCTGGGGATGCCTCAGATATGACAGTGTCTGTATGAGGTGTTTCTGATAAAGACTTAGGTTGCCGAATGATAGTTTTGAGATTGTGCATGGCGGCTGCTATTTCTTCCTCAGAGAAGTTTACCTTTTTAGAAGAAATGGACTCTGATGTGGGAGACTTGTTGGTTCTTTTTCTTTTTATTAAAATAGAAGAGATTGGTAGCTGATCTTCCATTTGATCATTAGAGGCAACTGGTTGCTGATCTTCCATCTGATTAGCAATATCTTTTTCTTTCTTATCATTAGTACCAGCATCAGTACCTTTTTCACTAGTCCCATCATTCTTGACTTCTTTATTAGCACTATCTTGCATATCAGCATCATCCTTTTTCTTTTCATCACTTTCATTATTACCATCATTATCATCATCATCATCATCATCTCCTTCATCCATATTGACAACATCATCTTCTTGTTGTCTATTCATCCATTCCCACCTCATCAGCTCAAAGCTTGCTGACTCCCCCATAACTCGTGCATTCTCATCAGCAGCCCATTCTTTGACTAGATAGTCATACCTCCTTTGTTCATCAGGATGAAATTCAGGGAAAACACTCATATTATCTCTTTCCTCAGCGATATCCATATCTGATGCATCATTATCAAAGGGAGTGTAATTCTTAGCATCATCATCATCTTTATTCTCCCCCTCAGCCTCATAAACAAAATCAATAATCTCATCAAGTCTATTACAGATTTTCTGATGATCAACATGCATAGTTTCTAGACCCGTGATGGTCTCATGATGGTTGGAGAGAATTTTTGGAAGTTCGCTGATAATTTTGTCAGCATGGGTGATATAATCCACAACAGAAGATGCCATCGTTTTTTGTTTTTCATTGAGAGAGATTATTGCATCTTCATGAGTTTTGAGGCTGATTCTGGTGAATGAGGCGAGATCAGTAAGAGACTTAGCATGAGTTTCCAGAAGTCGATAGTGATCTATTTCAGCATTTGCAATAAGTGAGATCTTTTCTTTGATAGAATCACTCCAATCTGGAATGGATTCATAAGCTGCTGCAAGAGAGTGAACCTTATTAGTGAGATCAGTGAGTTGGCCAGTCAAGGTCTCTCTATCTTCAGTGAGCATACGAATTTGTTGATGTGAAGCAGCAATGTAATCAAGCATCAATTTGTCTGTTGATGATGTGGTGGGAGTTGATGCTTTGTTGGTTGGTGATTTTTGAGTGGTATGGGAGATTGGTGGAATTGTTTGTGATTCAGATTGAATTTCAACATCTGGTTGAGATGGTTGATCATCAGCATGTTGAGCGATGTTATCACTAGAAATAGACATTTCATCTAATTCCTGAATGGGTGAGGTTATGGTATCAGTATGTGGTATAGTGGAGAAGGGTAGAGATGAAATATCAGTATCATCTGGTTGCTGATTCACCTTTGGAAGAGTAAGATCATAAGATCGATGTTGCTGATCCTTTTCAGAAGAAGATGAAGAAGTATCCATTGGTTGGGCTTCCTCAACATCATCAGCTTGTGTTTTAGCTGATGGATCATTAGAAACAGAAAGGTCAACCTGTATCTCTCCCTGTGACTGGGGAGGGACATTGTCGGTCGGTGCAGTGAAAGATGAGAGTTGGCCCGGGTCTGTAGCCAGTGATGTGTCATCAGTAATGAGTGTGTTAACACCCGCTGATGACACTAGCCCTTTGACTGAAACATCATCCTTTTGTGAGAATGATGAGTGGCTGATGGGTTGACTCGATGGGTGGGTGTGGTTTGCACCCGAATCACTGCTAACAATGGGTTGAGCCATTGTAGCTGTCTGTAGGCTTCCCTTTATAGAGTCACTGGACTTTTGTGAGTTCAGTGAAGCAGTTTTAGGCATAGGTTGATCAAGAGTGCCCGCAGGGACTGAACGTTCAGTTGCTGCTTCACACTTGGCGTCCTTAGACGTCTTTTTCTGACTCTGTCCCTGATCCTTTGATGTCAGGGACTTTAACTTGATTTTCTTAGGAGCAGTTGGTGGCTTTTGCTTTGGTGGTTGATCAGCAATAGTCACTGGAGGTGTGTTCAGTGACGTGATCAATGTGGGGGCAGAATCAGACGGATGTACAGTTTGTAAAGGCTGGGGTGCAAGTATCCCCTTTGGTTTCATGAAATCAGGGAGAAGCACAGTTGCAGTTTTACTAAAAATTTGATTCCCTATCAGAGTAGGTTCAAAACCTTTAAAAGAAATCCTATCGTATGCTTTAAACTGATCTTTAAAAACAAGTGAAAGAAACCTAGGATAGGAAAAATATTTTGCTCTGGTAGGTTCACAGATTCTCGAAACAATATCATCAAAAATCATGCTTGCATAGTCAACTTTTAAAGAGTTGACCAGTGACCAGCTTAACTGTGCTTCTAGGGAGTTGAATTGATCATAACTCCCTGTTTTTGTGCCCAGAGATTGAATAAAGTTTGAAAATAGGGCATTCCACACACCATCCATTTTAGATTTATGAACAGTAGTATACTTACGATTTCCATTGCTATCCATAGTGTGTTTGCAGTCAATCCCAGTGAGATTCACTATGCCAGCTTTGGCATCTTCTTTGTCAGGCAGTGGGTCGTAAGTATTGTGCTCAGGGAGTTGTAAAACGGTACGGATGGTGTGTGCAGAAATGATTATTTCTTGACCTCCGTTATCGATAAAACCTTTAAGTTGTGAGGTACTATTAACGATTGAGTGAGTACAGGTATACCAAAACTCACTCAACCAGTCTGGATTCATCTTTATAGGTGATAATGTGAGAGCAGGGAGAATAAAATGATTTTTTAAGAAATTGATTATCTCCGCGTACTCTGTTTTAGGGCATGAAAGATTACCCAAATAATTTGCTTTTGGAACTGTAATGATATCATCTTCACCAACTGCAGGAGCTCGAAGAGCTTTGATATCTTCAGTGGCAGTGTATGAGTTGAGAAAATATTTTGATTTAGCCATTACTGAACCTTTGAAAATCGTTGATTGAACACTTATTTTAGGGTTTTGAAATGCCAAAGGGTTTTCGAAAATTAGTAAAGTGTAAAAGATGACAAGTTGCTGATTTGTAGGTTTAAATAGTACACTTTACCAATGATCGTGTGGCTGAGATGAAAACAACGTGGGCAGTCGTGGTGGAAGATGTAGAGGTGGAGAGGGTTATGATGGTGGTGCGTGGTGGCATTAATGGTGATGGGAGTGGTGTGCCGGAAAAAGTACGCTGACGTAGGAAAGAGAGTGTCAGAAGCACGCGATTTTTCCGATATACCATAAAACATTTAATTTTGAAATCCGTTAAGTTAAATACACAATGTACTAAATATAACGAATGTTTTGTTGATTGAAAATCACCATTAAATGATATCTTCAGTGAGTTTGAAAGTTACTGAAGATACATAACCAATTTCTTGATTTACCACAAAAATGGTCAAGAATAATAATCTTGTTTCTTTATTTAGGCAAGGATGTAGTCTCGCTGGTTTAAACACAACTTAGAATACTGAATAAACCATAAAGATGTGATCATTTTATAAATAAAGAGAAAAGATTATTATTCTTGAATATTTATATAGAAAACCTTTTTTTTTTTAAATCATGAGTAGAGATTATGTTGTATATAAGTTGTATAACATATCATTAGATTGCTTAGTCACTGATTAAGTTACAACTTAGAATACTAACAAAATCAGCTTAGAAGAAATTAAGTCACTGATATAAAACAAGTATGACAACATAATAAATACTCATGAGACAATATGAACTATATGGTTAGTCCAGTTGATGAACCCATCCAGAGATAGGTTCATAGTGACCAAGCGCTGGTTTTGGCTTCCACTGATTTGAATAAACCGTATCTGAATGTTCACTGATGATGTTTTGTTTTTCAAAAGGTCTAACCGAACATTCAGATGACACATGTTGCCTGTTGCCACATTTATAACACTTTTTGTTCAAATAGCCGGTCTTTTTGGCTTTCTTCTTTTTAAGTTGCTGATCTGACACAATCACACAACTTTTCTTGATGATTGTTACTTCTTGCATCTTTGACTTTAGGTCACTGATGGAGGTTGTCTCAGTGACAGATACAGTGTCAGTGAAGTTGCTGATGATTGTTTGATTATCAGCAATGGTTTTGATGAGATGTGAAGTTACTGATGATTTGACAGTTTTTAAAACATTTATCTCATCGTTATCATTTAAGACATCAGTGTCTTCAGTGACCAACTTGCTTTTAGTAAAATAGTTTGGTCGTGGCTCACTGAAGATGGAGATGGGTTCAAATACAGCTTCTGAAAAATTACCCTTGGGATCAAAAACAGGGTCAACCATTGTTGAATCAGCGAGGGATGCAACATATTCATAATCTCCTCCCAAAATAGATTTGACTTGTTTTGGAATTTGATTATTTACACAGTGATTGACTTTATCATTTGACTTATACCAAAATTCCATGACTTTTTTAAGCTGTTGAAATTGTCTTTCAAACTTAACTTTTTCTTGAACACACACTTGATTAGCATGAATTTGTGCATCAAGATCAAGTTTTAATTTCTTCAACTTTGACTCATTTTCATTTTGATCATTAAGTTTGGATTGTAAGTCACAAATTTTAAGTTTCTGCCCTCTTTGAATATCATGAGCATTTGATAAGTCAACTATCAAAGACTCAAAGACATTATCTTTTTCAGCAGCTGTATATGTTTTAAAGCAATGTACCTTGTAAAGAGTTTCAGGATCCTATTCAGATGCTGAACATTTAGGAGTGACTTCTTTGATGTCTCTAAGAAGTTCAGTGTCATTAGCCATCAGACAGTACTCCTTGTCTAAACAAATCATTGCTTCTTCTTCATCAGATGATGAGGAGTCAGAATTACTGAATGAACCTTCTTCAGCAACGAAACCTTTTCCTTTCTTCTTCCCAGATTTAGCCAATGCCTTCAGTTTCTTGTATTTTGCCTTGTACTTGTTGTACTTGTCATTTCTGACATCTGGCATGGGTTCAGGGACTTGATTTACTGACTTTGATCTGCATTCGGCTGCAAAATGACCAATTCTGCCACACTTGTAGCATTCACCCTTTGATTGAAATTTATCAGATGATGGAGCACCAGCAAATCGTTTTGATCTGGTGTTCCTTCTGAAATTAGCAACCATCATGGCCATATCCTTCTCAAGCTTCTCCAATCCTTCATCATATTCATATTCTGACTCTTCTTCATTCTGACCACCTTCTTCTTCAGCTATCAGTGACTTCGAGCTTTTCTTAGACACTTTTGACTTCTGTCTTTGATCGATTTCATCAAGCTCTGCTACAAGGGCATTGGATATCTTCTGACTTCCAAGAGTAGCACGAATATGCTCACTCTGATCAGCTTGCTTTTCAGACTGCTCCCAATTATGCAAAATACCATAGACTTGAGTTAAATTCAGAATTGAATAATCATTTCTCTGTCTGGTACACGTTGCAATGGTTCCCCAGATTTTCCTTGGCAGCAACTCAAGAAACCTTGTCAACAACAAATCTCTGTTCTTTGCCTATACCAGCCTTCTCCATTTTGTTCATCAGTGACTGGTATCTGGTGTAAGTGGAAGACAGAGATTCATTTGGTTCCATTGCGAACAGCTCATACTGGCGAGTGAGATTGACTTCCCTGCAGCGAATAATATCAGGAGTTCCAATATATATATTCCTAAGGGTATCCCACATATCTTTAGCAGTTCTACAAAGCCTGATTGATTCGAACACTTCATCAGGAAGTGCCATGCCTATGTAGATTTTAGCTTGTTTATCAAGTCCAACCAATCGCCTATCCTCATCAGTCCATTGTTCCTCTCTTTTAGGTAAAAGCATTTCTGGTATAGCTGGAGTAGTAGCTGTTGCAATTACAGCAGGAACAATAGTAGTTGGGATATGTGGACCATTGGTTATGATATTACAAAGACGGTCATCAACTAAGTCAAAAAACATCATCATCCGGGACAACCAAGTTTCAATCCTTGAAGGATCAAAATCTGGAGGTTTGGTTGTGGAACCATTTCCCTTTTGATAATCAGAGTCAACACAGCTGTACTTTACTGATTCCATAGCAGACCTGGTTAATTGAATTTAAACCAACTCCGCTCTGATACCAATTGAGAGTCCCGTAATCACTATTAGTTAGTGATTTGGAATCACAAAGTGTAAAGTTTAATTGTAGAAGGGGGGGGGGGGGGGTTGAATACAATTTAAAAACAATTTCAGATTTTACCAAGTGTTTCAGCTTGTTTTAAATTGATTATCTAAAACAGAGTATGACGGTATTGGAATAACAGATTAAAGATATAACAGTATCAAAGAACGACAAGTAATAGTAGCTGAAAGTGAATTATATTGATTAAATTCACGAAGTGTTGAATGCGGAATGGATTAACCAAAGTTAATCCAATTCAAACACTTAGCTAAATTATTACAATGAAGAGTATTAACTACAGTGGACATACACGCTGATAGTTAACCTCGCTGAGTCTTAATACACACCTAGACAAACTAGTTCTCTGACAAACAGAAGAACAGTGCATATCACGACTAGCCTCTACAGTACAAAACACTGAACTATTTATACTACAAGAGTTCCTAAAATATCGCCTACAAAATAGGATCTTGGAAGGACACGTGTCGCTGCTTGATTGGTCCTGATCTCTGATAAACCGACATTCTGCGGGTCCCAATTCTGTTACCGCAAATATCTCGTTACCTTAAAACCAATCACTTGCTGCCACGTAATCTTTCGGACATACTTTGAACTGGAACATTCTTGCTGATGTATAGATAAGTACCGTACTTTTTAGTACTAGATGATTGAGAGGCTTTATTGAATAGTCCCTGAAGATGCAGCAATCCTTCTCACTCACTGCGAGCTAACATGCTCTTGTAGAATGATTTGAACAGAAGATCTTCAGTGACTAGCTGTTATTCTGGCAGTGACTTTTGCCTTTATTGATTTGAAGAAGTAAGGCTCTCACTGTCGTTGATCAGCGACACACCAAGTTGAGCTTTAAATCTTCCTCAGAATATCTAACAGAAAGAATGATGATCGGCGAAACTCATTATCAGCAACAGCAGCTTCGATACAATCCATTTCTTTATTGAGTAGGGAACAGTTGAGTTGGTCAGCGACCAGTGACTTCATCATGGTCAGCGACCAGTGACTCAACACAATCTCTTATAAAGTGATATCTGATTTCAATGTGTTTGATTTTGGAATGCTTCACATGGTTGCATATAATACTAATAGCAGAGTTATTATCAATAAACATGAGAGTTTTTAAGAAAGTAAGACCATAGTCAAGCATTTGATTCTGAATCCATAGAATTTGAGAGCAACAACTTACAGCTGCAACATATTCTGCTTCTGCAGTAGAAGTTGAAACCGTTGTCTACTTTTTGCATTGCCATGACACTAGCCTGTTTCCCAAAAATTGACATCCTCCAGATGTTGACTTTCTATCTATGTTGGCACCTCTATAATCACTATCAGTGTATGCAATCAAATTGAATGAAGAATCCTTTGGATACCAAAGGCCCAGTTTTGGTTGACCTTTAAGATATCTAAAAATTCTCTTGACTTCATGAATGTGAGATACCTTACGATTTGCCTGAAACCTAGCACAAACACAAACAGCAAACATTATATCTGGCCTACTAGAGGTCAGATACATTAGTGAACCAATCATGGACCTATACAAGTGTTCATCAACACTCTCCCCCTTAAGGTCGGCATGTAATTTCTGATGTGTTTCTATGGGAGTGCTAGTAGTCTTAACATCTGAGTATCCAAATCTCTCCAGAATATCTCCCACATATTTTCCTTGATGAATAAAAATTCCATCCTGTTTCTGCTTAACTTGCAGTCCTAAAAAGAAATTTAACTCTCCCATTGAGCTCATTTTAAATCTGTTGTGCATGAGAGATTCAAATTCCTTACACAGTGAGTCCCTTGTTGATCCAAAGATAATATCATCAACATAAATTTGAACCAGCAACATATCATCATACACCCTCTTTATGAACAGAGTCTTATCTATAGTACCTCTCTTGTATCCATTCTTAACAAGAAAAGTAGATAAGACATCATACCATGCTCTAGGAGCTTGGTGCAAGCCATAGAGTGTCTTTTCCAGTCTGCACACTTTGTCAGGATATACTGGATCTTCAAATCCTGGTGGTTGACAAACATATACCTCTTCATCAATGGTGCCATACAGAAAAGCACTCTTCACATCCATTTGGTATACCTTGAAGTTTTTAAAAGAAGCATAAGCCAAGAACAATCTAATTGCCTCAATTCTAGCTACTAGAGCAAACACCTCATCATAATCAATACCCTCTTCTTGAGTGTATCCCTGTGCTACCAGTCTAGCCTTGTTCTTAATCACTATACCCCTTTCATCCTTTTTGTTTCTGTACACCCATTTTGTTCCAATTGCCCTTTTTCCTTTTGGAAGATCAACTAAAGTCCATACATTTTGAAGTTTAAATTGAAGCAGCTCTTCTTGCATAGCTTCAATCCAGCTTGGATCCCTTAATGCTTCACTTGTCTTCTTAGGCTCTACCTGTGACAAGAAACATGCAAACAAAGTACATTTGTATTTTCTTCACTAGCTTTTGCCTGTCTTCTTGTCTGCATACCACTATCAATATCACCAATTACATTTTCCAAAGGAAGATAGCTTTTGTGAGCTTGATAATTTGAAGTTGATGTCAGAGGTATGCCAGACTCCAGATTTGTTTCATTAAGATTCATGGTATTGGATGGATTTTGATCTTCATCTTCATCTGCAGTTTCATAAGCTTCTTCAGTTGCGTTGTTAACTGCTTCATTTGATTCCAGCAAAACAGATTCTTCTTCTGGAGGTGTAGCAGTATGAGAAGAATTGATGTTTTCTGATGATGTACTTTCATCAATGGGAGTTGGGGTGATCTGTATTGAACTTTGTGGTTGATCTTCTGGAGAATCTTGCAGAACATCAGGTGGATCAGGTGACCAAAAAGGAAGGAATACATATTCGTTTGACTTCTTGCTTGGTTGTCCACCTGCATTCTCTTTTGATGTACCTGCAACTGAAGTCTCATGCATATATCTGAATGATTTGGTTAGAGCATCAATATCAAACAATGATTCAGGGCCCTTTCCTTCAACACAAGAGATTGTTTCATTGAAGGTTACATTCATAGTTTCTTCCACTATCCTGGTTCTATGATTGAAGACCCTATATGCTTTGCTTTGAATTGCATATCCTACAAAAACTCCTTCATCTACTTTGCTGTTGAACTTTCCCAAATGATCTTTGGTATTCAAGATAGTGACAGGACATCCAAATGGTTTGAGAAAACTAACTAAAGGTAGTCTATCAAAGAACAGTCCATAAGGTGTCTTGTTGTGAGGCTTAACAACTAGAGTTCTGTTTTGAACATAGCAAGCAGTGCTAATGGCTTCTGCCCAGAAGGTCATGGGTAGTTTGGCATCAGCTAACATTGTTCTAGCTGCCTCAATTAGTGTCCTATTTTTCCTTTCAGCTACTCCATTTTGTTGAGGAGTCCTAGGAGCACTAAACTGTCTTTCAATACCTTTGAGTTCACAGAATTTATCCATCTGTTGATTTTTAAATTCTGTTCCATTGTCACTTCTAATGATCTTAACCCTTTTATCCATTTGGTTTTCTATCTTAGTAATGAATGATCTAAGTATTTCACCTCTTTCATCCTTAGTTCTAAGAAAGAATACCCAGCTAAAACGGCTATAATCATTAATGATCACAAGATAATACACTTTTCCTCCTAAACTTCTTACATTGGTAGGACCAAAAAGATCCATGTGCAGTAAATGTAAAGGAGTACAGGTAGTGTTCAAAATTTTGGATTTATAAGAAGATTTGTGTTGCTTGCCTTTTTGGCATGCAACACAATGATGATCACATGAATAGTTTTTCTCAGGTAGACCATTGACAAGTTTTCCTTTAACCAATTTGTTGATCGTTTTGAAATTCATGTGACCCATTCTTCTATGCCAAAGAGTTGATTCTCCAACAGAAGCTTTGGAGAAAAGACAGCTCAAATTGTCTTGAGGTATCATATTTGCTAAGTCACAGCAATATATGTCATTCTTTCTTGGAATTCTCATTAAAATCATGCTTTCATCAATTTTAAATTTGTCAGAAAGAATGAGACATTCTGTATCAGTAAAATAAACTGGATTCTTTTTCTCAGTAATCTGACTGACACTTAGCAAATTATACCTCAGCTGTTCAATATAATACACATCATTGAAATTTATTTTCTCACGGTTGATTACACCTTTTCCATAAATTCTTTCTCCTTTGGGATTGCTTTCAAAAGCTACAAATCCTCCATCAAAACTTTTAAAATCTTGTAGCTTGCTTCTATTTCCTGTCATATGCCTTGAGCAGCCACTATCAATATGTCATAAGTCTTTTGGCTTGCTCTGCATACGAAATCAAGCAAAGATTAGTTTCCTTTGGGAACCCAAACCAATTTGGTTTTGGGATTCCCATGTGCATCCAAAAAATCAACTCTCTTAAAGATCATTGATTTTGGATCATTGTTGGTGTTGAACACATTTGGAATAGAAGCATTTTTTGTGTTCCATCCCAACTTATTTTAGGCTTAACATCAGAAATGGGTCTAGCAGTATTAAGGACTGACCCATAGTAACTTTGCCTAGCAGTATTAATTCTATTAGTCTTGTTGAAGTATTTAACATTATTAACTTTTCTGGCAGTCTTAACTGAATTAACAGTGTTAAACTGACTATCAGTCTTATCCTGCTTGGCATGATTAACTTTTGTGACAGCTGTTTTAGCCTTATTTCCACTGTTGGCTAATTTTTTATTTACATCTGCTGCAATAACTTTTGATGCAGTAGTGTTAATCAGTTTAGCCTTGTTCTTCTTGACAGCATTTACAGAACCATTTTTTGCTTTGAAATTTTGATAATTGATTCTGTCATATGTTGTCCATGAAGGTCTCACAGTCCTTTGAAAGTTTTTTGGATTGTGATAACATTCATGTTGAAGATGATTGAATCTTCCACAAATGAAGCATGCTCTTTCTTTCCTCATAATAAAATTGTTTCCCAGTTTTTGTGAAATAATTTGATTCCAATTTTTTTGATTTCCTCTGGGATTTTTCTTTACATGATTTTGTGATGAAGAAGAAGAGCTTGCTTTGCAATTACAAACAGAACAGTTAGCATCAACAGCAGGTTTATTTACAGATTTTTGCACAGGTTTGTTAAGTTGCCTAACTGTAGATTTAACATGTCCTAGATCTGTTCTTGATTTGTCATTTGTGCAATGTTTCTTGATTATATTCAGTTTGTGAAGCTCAGCATTCATTCTTTTTCCTTGTTCTAATTTTTCAACTGTGATTTCTGAAGTCAGTTTTCCTATCACTTGCTTTCCCTTCTTTTCTATGGTTTTTGCTCTCTCAATCTTATCTATCTCTTTTTCATCATCAGAACAGTCGGTTTCAAGTCCATCTATCAATTTATCATCTAGACTTTCTACTGATTTTACTTCTGCCTTAGTTGACTCCTCAACTTTAAGAGACACAGGATCAGCTTTTCTCTTTTCTTCAGGCACAATTTCTTTGATCATGTTGATGTCTATATCACGTTTGGGTGGGAAATAGTTTCCATTGTAAGGTGGGGGTACACTGTTGTATCCTAAACCAGCCTTAAGTTTGCCATGAATTTGATTTTGGATCATATTCTCTACACCTTTTGAAGCATATTGTAATTTATCCACTGTTAATTTAATACACTCCTTTTCACTTATGGCTTCAGCTAGCTTTAGAGTCAATTCTTCCACCTTATCCTCTAGATTTTTCTTTTCCCATTTGACATATTCTATATCATACTTGAATTGTGTTTCATTTTCCTGATGTTTCCTAATTTGTTTTTCTAGATCTTCTATAGAGGCAACATAAAGCTTACCTTTAGCATACCATTGATCAAGTTCCCTAATGACATTTGCATTATTGCATATAGAAGAACATAATTTGGATTGTACCTCATAAGGAACCTCATCTGATGTGTTCATTTCTGCATGTGCCATGAGAGCATGATTTTTGACTTCATATTCAACTTGATCAGACCAATCACACTCTGTTTCACCTTGTGAGACCAGAGCACTTTCTGATGTACTTTGATTTTGCTCTTGGACAGGTACATTTCTTCTTTGATTTCCACTGAATCCTCCTGTTCTTGGTAAGC
The DNA here is from genome assembly GCA_949592205.1 of Helichrysum umbraculigerum. Classification (NCBI taxonomy): domain Eukaryota; kingdom Viridiplantae; phylum Streptophyta; class Magnoliopsida; order Asterales; family Asteraceae; genus Helichrysum; species Helichrysum umbraculigerum. The sequence goes on from CATIUR010000001.1 coordinate 236,376,902, forward strand.
TCACAGACTTCTGCATGTTTCCTTCTTGTCCTCCTGATCTGCATTCCCTTGCAAAATGACCCCTTTTATGGCAGTTGTAACATTCCACCTTGCTTTTATCAAATCCAGCAGCATCATCCTTCTTGAGAGCAAAGTTGTTCCTTCCAGTTCTTTGAATATACCTCTTTACTCTCATAGTGATCATAGCCATTTGCCACTTTAGATCCATTTCCTCCAGATCTTCAGGATCTATCTGCTCAAGTTCATCATTTGTGAGTGATGAATTTACATGACTGGCAAAGAAGGCTTCCATGACTGGATCAACAGATTTTTCTTGTGAAGTAGTTACACCAATTGAAGGAAAAGGTCCATATGCATGTGATACAGATACATGTATGTTTGGATATGTATTTCCTCTACTCATTGAAACAAAAGCTGCACTTTGAGTGGTGTAAGGGTGACTACTGGACTGCTTTTTACTTTCCACTTCTGGTTCAAAAGCTTTGAGATCATTGTACAAGTCATCTAATTCTTTGTCATCCAGATCTTTTCTTTGTCTCAGCCCAACTGTGTATATTGTCCATTCATCTCCCAAAGACCTTAAAAATTTCCTGTTAAGATCATCTTTATCTATCTCAACATTATTATTTTCAAGCTCACTAACCAACTTTGAAAATCTTTCAAAAGTCTGATTGTCTCAGTCTTAACAGAACCAAAGTTTTCAAACTGTTGTTTGAGCAGAGATCTTTTAGTTCTTCTTGTGCTCTCATTACCACCAAACCTTTTCTGAATAGCTTCCATAAGCTCTTTAGCATCATCAAACTTGCAGAACTTCTTCTGATACTCATTTGGTAATCCTACCAGCAGAGTAATATGTGCCTTTACTTCTATGCTTCTCTCCTTTCTTTCTGCATCTGTGGTTGGAGGAGTTCTTGGTAGTCTAACACCATTTGCATCTGTCTTGTACTTTCTACCATTCTCAACAATATCCCACATCTGATAATCAGTAAGCAGCATATGTTGCTTGATCCTGTGTTTCCAATCCTCAAACTCATCTGGTTTGAGGATAGGTATTTTTGACATTTGAATGCCATCTATAATTTCAGTAGCCATGTTTAACACACTTGCTAAAACCTTTTAATCTTCCTATATCCGAAGCAACCTTAGTGCTCTGATACCACTTGACAAGTCCCTTTTTAACACTTAATTTAACAACAATAAATATACTTTGGATATTCTACAAGAAGTTGCGGAATCACACTTGTAAAATTTAGGAAGATCAACAAATTAAAACAAATATAACACACGATATTCAACAAGGAATATAATAGTCAAACTCTCAATATTATTACTTGATCATAATAATACAAATACACTTACTTGCATTTGGATTTCGATAGAAACCTTGAGAGAACACACACACACTTTTCTTGATGACCGGATGCAAAATTCTAGTGTGCTCTTCTCAACAACTAACTCTATTATTGTACCTAGTCAAAAGACACAATGCTAAAATTATGGAAAACTCTATTATTTAATAATAATAGAGTACCATGTACATGTGATAACAATTAAAGCATTACTACTAAATCTTCTAAGCATGGTCTTCAACTGTTCAGCCCACACACTCAAAAAGTTGACTGGTACACAAGTTGTTGTAGATGGGCCCACGATGTAGTGTAAAATAGCCTAGCAGTGGAAACATTGGAAACTGGCTCAGCGGTGTTAACTTCATATTGATATGGCAGTGGAAACATTGAAGAAGTGTTAACAGATGAACTAGCGGTGGAAACAGACTACCAGCAGTAGAAACAGCACTTGGAGTATTTTCATTAATGCACTAGTGGTAATCTTGACCCAACAGATATGATATCTTACCTACCTTGGAAAAGTTATGTAAAGTAGAATGTTGATCGGTAACACTTTTTACAGATACATTACCTACATCATTGGTAATAAATCCGTTCATTACCTACATTGGAACAAGGATGAAACCACGTTACCAATTTATGGCTTTAAATCGTATTAGTATTACGAGTAAATTACATTCCCCGTCCTTGTGGTATGCCATTAATTTCACTCCCCGTCCGTGGGTCGAATTTTTTGCACTCCCCGTCCCTTGACCGATTTTCTGTTTCACTCCTTGTCCCTCAAAGGGTAAAAATTATCTTAAAAGTTTAAGGGTATTTTAGTCATTTTATGATGGATGAGGGACGGGGAGTGAGATGAAATACCGGGTCAAGGGACTGGGAGTGTAAAAAATTCGACCCAGAGATGAGGAGTGAAATTAATGACATACTTTAGAGACGAGGAATGTAATTTACTCTAGTATCACGATAAAACTCATCAATATGGAAATATTAGCATTTTTTGTTTAGGGGCATTCTAAAATGAAAAGTGTTATTGTTGGACTAAGTTTTTGTGCCTCCTTTGTGGCAATTCGGGTTAGGTCGGGTAGCGGGTTGGCGGGTCAGAAATGGTCAACACGAACCCAACCTGATTTTTATATCGGGTTGAGTATTTGGACCCAAGCAAAAACCCGACTAACCCCTTTTTTAAAATAGACAACAAGTTTCCATGTTATTTTCGAGTTAACTAGTCAGTTTTGGGTCAAATGAGTCGCACAATTCAATCTCTTAAAAGTAATAACTAATCAACAATAAGCATTAAAATGCTCATCATTAATGCATCTTCAATACGAACATAAATGTATCAAACAACCAAAATTCAAGAATTCAGATGCATTATACAAAATTACAAATGATTTTTTTCTATCTTGATTATAGTTAATTCTTGAAGTCGTTGTTAACAACCCATGAAATTAGTACTACAAGAAATTAAACTATTAGTCATGGGACTCTGATTGAGAGTTTTGCTATATAAGTGTGCACGTATAGAGGTGAGATTTTGCTATATGAAATATATGTTTTACATTGGACATGACACTTCAAAGTGGCGGCTTATAATTTATTAGTTCTAATGTTTCAAGACTTCAACATTATTATGTAGTATAATATTAAGTGTGCTAGTCATTTTAAAAATTGCATTCATTCATTTTCAACACGCATATAAAGTTTGAAAAGGTATATTTAAATTAAAATAAATTAAAAACATTTCGGGTTGTTGGGTTCAACCCAAAAAGTCTTTTGGTGACCCAAACCCAACCCAAAAAATTATCAAGTTGTCGGGTTTCGGGTTGATGGGTTGGTGCCACAAAAGATTCGACCCAAACCTTGTTATTTTCGAGTTGAGTTCGTGTCGGGTTTCGAGTCAAGTCGGAAATACTTTTCAAAGTTTTGACCATTTTGTTCAATTTCTCGTGGAAATTTGCAGCAATGGTTGAAACATTAACTCACTAACTAAAAACTATGCAATCGTGGTGACGAGTATGAGAGAATCCTGGCCCTAGTTGTGTGGATCCAATATAAGGCAAAAACACAATGAAAACTATTCATTCGGGACTGATAGATACAACATGAAATTTGATTGATACAATAAAATTATGCATTATTGACTTGTATTGTATGCATTAATTATGTATAATTTTGTTGTATGAATTAAAAACTTGTGTTGTATTTATCAACACTCATTCATTCACCCCTTATTTTTTTATTGTGATAAGGCAAAAACAAACAAAATTAAAACTACGATATCTATTTTTTTTTTTAATTTATATCAAGATCTTCTCCATTAGTACGGTCCTCGATAACCCATAAGGTGAAGAATAACATAACAATTTAACAATGCAGTATACCTCCACAAAAATTTGTGTAAATATGCAAAAAAGCTAACAATTACATAATTTATAATTTTAACTCTCCCCCATTTTCAATGTATCAAAACTTTATGTTTACAAGAACATAAGTTACTAGTACTAGTAGTCTAAAAGTGTACTTTAATTTGTTTCTTTCAATATTGAAAAAGGTGATCAAGTGCGAGATAATTGATGTATCTTAATCCCTTATAAAGCATTTAGCCATTTGGATTAATGCTTACAAATTGGAATATTGAAAATTACGTTTATATCCCCTCACTAGTTACTCCCTCCGTCCCAGTCAAAATGTCCACTTTGACTTTGCACACAGTTTAAGAAATTATTCAACTAACTACACTTTTCACCAATCAAATCACATATCTATCCACTAAATTCTATTTCTATTGGTTGAAATATGGAAGGGGACACTTATTTGAGACAATCCAAAACAGTATTGTGGACATTTGTGGTAGAACGGAGATAGTAATAATTACATAAATATAGTAACTAATAAGATCAAATTAATTAATAGCAATTTGCTGCTTTTAACTTATACATCACACCTTCACATTCATATCTCTATGTATATTTGTAGCTACATTAATTTAAAATAAATACATATAGAGATAGAGATTCAATCACTTAATCAAGAAAAATTGATCATATAATAGTTTTTTTTGTTTCCATCATCATTATTATTATTCATATAATTATTATGATAACATAAACTAATAAATGAAATTGACACAAATGTAAAAGTACAACATAAAAGGAAAAAATGACAATGTCAGTTAATACAACAATTATTTCTAAACGATTATCATTATCGACTACTTTAATTTTTATTTATTCCTGTTGTATAGTACCGCTCTCCAACTAGTAAGGATTAAAAAGCATAAAACTGTAAATTAACATAAAATAGTGTAATAATTGTGTTTCGTTGAACTACGTGGTTTTATCTTATATGTGGACAATACTTTTGAGACGTAGGGAGTAGTATAAAAATTAATACCAGAAATGTTTTGATCAAAAACATGCAACAAATGATAAAATTACTAGAAACATAGCACCAAAACTAGACGAAAACCTCTAACATACCAAAACTAGACGAAAACCTAGACGAAAACCTCTAACATACCAAAACTAGACGAAAACCTCTAACATAGTATCTCCTTATCAGTGAATAAAATTTGGAAAAACATGGTCTTGTGACACCACCATCGCCATCCACAAAATGTAAATCCAAACGCCTCATCCTAAGCACTCGAGAATACATCATCTGCTACTGCTAATTATTTTCCACTTGTCTAACAATGATATCTACCACAGGTGATGCACGTGAGTAGCGTAAGAGATCTTCCAAAACCTCCAACTCTTCATCCTTATCAATATGTTCCCCAAGAAATACACTCACCTTCTTCAACACAGGTGACTTGATCAAGATAAGCTTCACAAAATCTAACTCATACTCCACTTCACTCAAAGTTGATATCTCAAATTCCTTCAAATGCTCCAACCGAAGCTCGTAACAATGCTTGAGCGTATAGGAGTATATCTCAAAGTAATCCTCCCCGGAATCGTCCAAAATCTATAAAAAAATGTTGTAAGAGTGTATGTTAACATACGAATCAAAGGAAATAGGACGCAACATACAGTTATGTTACTTACATCTATCTTTAGTTTCTCGAGGTTTGGGGAGCTTCTAATCAACAACGCAAGAAAAGGTAGCCCAAATTTATGAACAAAACAAAAACATTCTATACACAAGTATTTGAGGTGACCTAATGCGTTTGGAAGCTCTTTAGGAAGTTCTTCGAGATGTTCATAGGAAACAAAACACTTCAACCAAAGAGAGAACAAAGATTAGTAAGAAGTAAAAGTCTTTTTTAAGAAGTTAACTCGATTATAAATCAAGTAAAAAGTATTACAAAAATGATGTGAAACCAGATAGACAGATTTTCAACAACGGGCAAACAGTCGAAAAAGTTAACAATGTTGGAATCATCATCACCACATTCGATAATACCTCTGTTAATTTTCTGCAACAAGTTTACATCATTTAGTATTCATATAAGTTATGAGAACAGCCATAAGGATCAATCTTTTATTATAAGATGAACTTACCAGAGTCACACTCTTGAGTAACGGACTCCTGGATAGGATATGAAGAAGCATTTTTTTAGAAGTATACACTTCATCCAAATACAAGCTTGTAAGACTACCAAATCCATTAAATGTTGGTTGATAGTTAAAATAGCAACACTTGAGATACAGGTCTGTTAACTTATGAAATGAGAAGAGAGATAATGGTGCCTTATACCGCCCAAACAAGTCAAGTGTTAATTTCTTGACAGTATTTTTCCGCGACAAATTATTTAGTATATGGTCAATCGCAACACACGAGTTGTCTGCATACATGGAAAGGGTGAACTCGTGTATAGGACCCTCGTGCATTAACAGAACTTGGTAAATAGCAGAGAAAATTTCACACATCTTGCTCATTTGTATCCTTTCACTTGGTTCATCCAACCTTTGCCCCAAAACAGACAGCTCAGCCCCATAGTATGATACTTGAAACGTTTTCTCAATAAATGCTAGTTTAGGAATTTTGGTCCAATGGTACCTCCATTCCTTACACAGGAGACTTGTCCTGGCTGCCTCTTGAATCGGTAAAAGACATAAAATGGTTTCTATCATGCCAACAGGAAGCTTGCTGATCATATCCATCTCACAACGCTTTCTCATTGGTTGCAACATTAGCTACAGGGAAATCTAGTTAAGATCAATTCTATTTGTAACACACACAAAGCTTGACAGCTAAGAGTTAAAATGTGAAATAATAGTGAACGCGTTTTGAAATTGAACATTGCAATTGTCAATCGATCAAAACAGAAACACTGATATACATTCCACGTTAGTTTTAGAGCACAAGTACAAAACAGATTTGAATGTTCTGCCACATTAAATCCCCATAGGTATAGAGCAAACCAAATCAGAAGGAGAGAACTTTAAATGACAGAAAATGAACATAAAAAACATGAAACAGCTCGTAACACATATTTTACTAATACAGAACACTGACATAGGTAAGACAATCAGACAGAAGATACTTGAATTTAAGGTTTGCTCATATACTACATTACTACCCGTTACACTCTGAGCATGGCCAGATTTCATAATCACAACCCTACCCTTGCACCCACCAAATTTGGATACTGATGTGTAACACCAGATTGATATACTCTGTAACCATGTAATATCTCATAATGGGCACAAATACCAATTAAATATATTACTCCGTAGATGAAAAGGAAAGAAAGAAAAAAGTGTTAATTTTCACACATATCACAGCAATACTCACAAACTACATCAAATCCATCAATAAAATTTTTTAAAAATAAACAGAAACCAATCCAGAAAAGCAGTTTCAATCGAATCACGGCTCGTGTAACACTACAAAAGAGTGGAGTAATCAATAATGAAATAAAACATGTAGATTACTTCAATTGGACACCAAAGAATGATGTATCAACAATTAGCAGTTCGGTTATGACATGTGTAAAATTAAACAAGGAAATACATGACAATTCTATAACCTTAACCCTGATATCAATCTCACAAACTTCATAAACAGTATTGTGTATTCACAAAATCACTCAAAGTTATAATCAAATGCAAAAAATTTCACACAAATATCAATGAAAATTGATTTTGATAGCACATTAACAAAATCACTCATAATTTAAATGATATGAAATTAACACAAAACTGATTCAGAATCAGAAATGAACAATATAATATTGTGTATAAAAAGTGAATATTATGATATAATTAAACAGGTATAATGAATATATATATACATATGTATCAATGTATGGAAACTGAGCAAGCGACTCACCAACCACCAGCGTCCGCCGACGATGGGCGGAAGGGGACTATCGGAGATGGAAGTTCAATCGCCAAACGCTCTGAGTGAGTGGGGTTAGGGTTTACCGCACTTTCTGTTTTTATAGATTTTTTCGTAACGGAAAATTGGAAATCTTGATCTAATTTAAAAACTAAATGAGTGTAAATTGGAACATTTAATAATTTAATATTTATTTTTTGCAAGTAGATAATAGTAAATTGAACAATTAAATTGGACGGATAGAGTAATTTCTTTAAGGGTTAACTGTCTCAAGATATGTATATATAACCGTTAAAAAATACAATGTGTACGTAATAAATTGGTCGCTATTTTAAAGTGTCAAATTTAACTTTTCACACAGTTTTAGTTATTCAATAACTACACACTTCACTAATCAAATGACATCTCTATCCATTGGAGTCTCTTTCGATTGGTCAAAGCATCAAAGTGGATATTAATTTGAGACATCTCAAAATAATAATATGAACATTTTGTATGAGGATGTGGTAGTATAGTTTATATATAAAACGAGTTATATCATGTCAAATGTTTATGTGTAACATGTTAACCTATTTTCTTTTTTGTGTCGGTTCCACCAAGCAAGTAAAAATTGTGATTTTAATTATTAAACATAACTGATGTGTCATGAATATTATGATGTGGATGCTTAAATTGATGTTGATGTTGATGTTAACAAAATTAAAAAAGAGTCATACTAAATGTACCAGTATTTTTTAAAAAAATTCTTGTTTTACCGGGTCAAGACTTGGAATTTGTAAATTCCTTTTTGAAAGTAGTGTGTCAACCATCAACACCAAACTCCTCATTCGAAAACATGAACAATGAATAATATTAAATATATTAAAGCAGATGATACTCACCTATAAATATTATATACCGATATGCATAAGGAAAAAGCCAAAAAACAATACATCAGTCTAACAAACAAATTATATCCAAATCCAAATTTCAATTGAAACAGAAAGAAAAAAAAAACATTTAGGAAAAGTGATAGAGCGGAACGGCTGAAGAAGTGGACTACGACTTAGAGGCAAGCAAAATTGAAAAGGGGTGGTGATATTTCCACCATCCAAATTGATAAATCCACCACATGTATGCATTAACAGATTGTACAGTACAATCTGTTAATGCATACATGTGGTGGATTTATCATTTTGGATGGTGGAAATATCAATTGCCATTGAAAAGGCATGGATTTCAAGTTAAGTACATTATACTGTTTACTTTTCCTTTTCTTTTATATCACTGTTGCCAAAAGAGTATTTTGTTTTTTTAATATGAAGTTAGGTTAGAATTAGATATCCATATCACTATAGATCACAAATCCAATACAATATCGTAATAAAATAATTCAACAAATTAATTTCTTATTAACATATTATCGTTATCTATAGAGAGGACCAGAAGAGTTTCAACACCACCAAGCTTTTACAATTGCACATGTATACGGTAATCATTTTGTGATGGTACAATTGCAAGGAGAGTACCCGATGCCCCTCATTACTGCATATTGAAATTACTATAAAAGCCCCTCTGCAGCTAGATGGGAAACTATGTATATCGAGCGTTTAAATTTATATCATAAACATATGTCTTGTAATGCTAGAAAAGTTTTTCACTAATGAAAGCTAGTTTTTTTTTTTTTTTTTTTATGTTTTATAACTTTTAAATTTATATTACAATCTTTTTTTCCATCTTGTTTTACATATTTTTAATGTACGATAATAATAATAACATACAAAATAAAAAGACAAAAAAGTAATAATAAATGTAAAAGTATCTTAATAAATGCCTAATGAATACATAACTAATAATTATGTAAAAGTATCCTATTAAATGCCTACTGATTAATGTGTTGACCGATAAAAAAAGTAATTTAAATGGTATGTATAGCATAAGCGACTGGTTACTTAGTTAACCTTATACATAATGTGTAAAAAAATAATAGTTTTGTCAATACAATAATGTTCAATTTTGTTACGTACAAATTATGAAGATCAAACACTTGGTTATGTACATGTTCATCACCTAACCCTTTGTTTAATGTACTAAATTAAAAATGAAACCCATTGATCTTTCGATTGATGTTCAAAAATCAAATTAATTCGTAATAATCGGCTTAACTGAGCTGAAATAAATAACTAATGGTTTAGTTTTTGGTTCTAGGGTTAACAAAAATCACCGATTGAATTCGAGTTAGCCATAAAAGACCAAATCTAATAATTCGTTTAGAAATTATTGAAATCGTACTAATATTTACGTTTAATTTAAATATTCGTCTATGTTTAATATAACTTTGCTAATAAGTAACAATTTATGTATCACAAATTTTACATTCCGACTGATTTTCTTTTTTTAAAGTTATATCAAACGTTTATAAACAAAAGATCTAGAAATGATAACGAGATTTTCTTTAACAGTAGAAATCGATATAAAATCGAAATTAAATTCAAACTACTTTAATTTGTTCAACTCCAATTATTTAATTCAGTATTTCGATTTCGTCTAAATACGGAGTAGTTGATATCTCTATATATAATTTGCATTTCTATATCATATATTTCTTCTAATAATAATAAGTATTATTGAGGGGTATTGATATTTCCAACATTCATTTTGATAGATACACCATGTCTGTGCAGTAAACAGTTGTACTATATGAATAAATTGTTATACATCACGGTGGATCTATCAAAAATCATGGTGGACTTGTTTTTTTTCCCCATAACATAAGAACCTTATTCGGTTATCCCAGTACCATCTGCGGTGGAATAGGCTTTTATCGTGTTTTATATCATTTCTTCATCAAATAACTTGCATTAACTCTTCTTTTAATACCCAAAAATACAAATATTATTATCGACCCCTAATATAAGAATCGGAACACTATTTAAATTAATACCATAAAACCATACACAACATGATATAATAGATCTCCATAAAGTTTCAAGTCTTGCATCCAAAACATACAGTACTAAGAAGAAGACCCAAAGAACAATGATCACATACTAGTCGAAATGATTAGCTACCAACAACATAAGACAGAAACGTTCTAACTTTGTATCTCCTTACCGGTGAACCAGATTTGGACAAACATGGTTTTGTGACACCTGTATTGTCGGACACAAAACATGAATTCAAACGCCTCATCCTTAGCACTCAGAGAATACATATCGGTAACTAGTTTCCATCCGTCTAACAATGATATCTACCACAGGTGATGCACGTGGGGAGTGTAAAAGAACTTGTAAAATCTCCAACTCTTCATCCTTATCAACAAGTTTGTCAAGATATACACTCACCTTCTTCAGTACAGGTGACTTGGCCAAGATTAGTTTCACAAAATCCAACTCATACTCCCCGTCGCTCAAATGTAGAATCTCAAATTCCATCAAATGCTCCAACCGAATATCGTAATAATCCTCGAGCTTAAAGGAGTATATCTCGAAAAAATCCTCCCCTGAATCGTCCAAAATCTATAGGAAGTGTTGTGTCAGTGTAAGTAGATATAAGAATCAAAAGAAACAGGACGCAACATAGATTTATGTTACTTACATCTATCTTTAGTTTCTCCAGGTTTGGAGAGCTTCTAATCAACAATGAAAGAAAAGGTAGCCCAAATTTTTGAACAAAACAAAAACACTCCATACACAAGTATTTCAGGTGACCTAATGCGTTTGGAAGCTCTTTAGGGAGCTCTTCAAGAAGTTCGTACGGAACCAAACACTTGAACCAAAAAGAAAACAAAGATTAGTAATAAGCAAACCTCTTTTCAGAAGTTAAATCCATCATATATCAAGAAAAAAATATTACAAAAAGGATGTGAAACCAGATAGACAGATTTTCAACCACTGGTAAACACTCGAAAAGGTTAACAATAGTGGAATGATCATCATCACATTCAATAGTACCGCTGTTAGTTTTCTGCAACAAGTTTACATCATTTAGTATTCAGATAAGTTACGAAAAGCCATAAGGATCAATATTCTATTATCAATTAACTTACCAGAGTCAAGCTCTTAAGTAATGGACTCTTTGATAGGATATGTAGAAGCATCTTTTTAGATGTATATACTTCATCCACATACAAACTTGTAAGGCTACCAAATCCATTGAATCTTGGTTGATAGTTAAAACAGCAACCATTGAGATACAGGTCCGTTAACTGATGAAACGAGAAGAGAGACAATGGCACCTTATACCGCCCAAACAAGTCAAGTGTTAATTTCTTGACAGTATTTTTCCGTGACAAATTATTTAGTATATGATCAATCTCAACACATGAGTTGTCTGCATACATGGAAAGGGTGAACTCATGTATAGGACCCTCATGCATCAACAGAACTTGGTATATAGCAGAGAAAATTTTACACTTCTCGGTCATTTGTTTCCTTTCACTTGGTCCATCAAATGTTCGCTCCAAAACAGACAGTTCATCCCCATAATATGATACTTGAAATGTTTTCTCAATAAACGCAAGTTTAGGAATTTTGGTCCAATGGTACCTCCAATCCTTAGACAGGATACTTGTTCTTGCTGCTTCTTGAATCGGTAGAAGACACAAAATGGTTTCTATTATGCCCAGAGGAAGCTTGCTGATCATATCCATCTCATTATACTTTCTTGTTGGCTGCAACATTACCTACAGCAAAAATCCAAATTATAATTACAATTACAACTAATTCCACATCAGTTTCAGAACACTACCCAACCATCATTCGTAATTACAATCCTACCCACTAAACTTGGATACTGATTTGTAACACCAGATTCATATACTCTGTAACCATGCAAAATCAAATTTCAAAACATATTGACAAAATCACTCATTAATTTAAAGACAATGATATGAAAATTCACACAAAATTGATTCAGAATCAGAAATGAACAATTACATATTTTTGTTTATAAAAAGTAAATATGATATAATTAAACAGATATCGATAAATATACATATATGTATGTATAATACCTGCTGTGAGTGTGATTTAGTTGATGTTTGTAAATTGGGCAGAAGGAGCAAGCGATTCACCAAGCATCAGCATCAGCATCCGTCCCGCGATGAGTGGAAGGCGACAACCGGAGATGGAGGTTCAATCCCCAAACGCCAGAAATGGGAGTGGTGTTAGGGTTTTGCCGCGCTTTTTACACACCTTGGTTAGGGTTTACCGCGCTTTCAATTTCTACAGTTTTTTTATTTTTTTTTTAAAGGAAAATTGGAGCTGAGACAAATAGTTAATGGTTTAGTTTTTGGTTCTAGTGTTGACAAAAACTAACAATTCAATTCAATTCAAATTAGCCATAAAAGATCAAATCTAATTATCCGTGTAACGATAATTATAAGCATACCGATATTTACGTTTAAAATCAAATCTTTTTTTTTAAAGGTAGTTGTGGAATTACTGAGGAACCTTACCGACGACCTTTGGTCCACCCATTCATCTTCAAAAACGGTTACTATCACTTTAATAATAAGTGACAATTGTGTATCAAAAAGTTTACATTCCGACTTATTTTCTTTTAAACATGTAAATCTTGACTTAAAGGTATTTATTTTAGATCCAGATCAAAGGTTTTATAAACAAAAGATCCTGAAATGATAACGAGATTTTCTTTAATATAGAAATTGCTATAAAATCGAAATTAATCTACCTACTTTGTTCAATTCCAATTATTTTATTCGATAATTCGATTATGTCAAGATAGTTGATATCTCTGTCAATAATTGTATCGTATTTATCTATTATATCTTTCTTCTGATAATAAGAGCCTTGTTTAGTTGTCCCAGAACATAAGAACCATATTGAGTTATCCCAGCACCATCTGCCGCGGATTAGCGGCAGGAGAGCGACAAAAACGATGGAGGTTCAATCGTTAAATCGTTAAGATAACCGATCCGTTAGGGTTACATCGTTTTTTGTATCATTTGTTCATCAAATAATTTGTTCTAACTCTTTTAATACAAAAATACAAACATAATGATTAGTATTTATCGACCCCTTATTTTGGTGTCAAGTGTCAAAGTAAACACAAATAAAATCATAATTACGATCTCTTTCTTTCTAATTTTTTTTAAGTGCACGTTTGATTTGTTATTTGTAATACGATTGAATTGAATGTAACACGTATGGGTCAAAACACTATTAAAATTGATACCATAAAACCATACACAACTGACAATATGAAACAATAGATCATACTCCAGAAAGTTAAAGGCTTGCATAAAAAACATATGGTACTACTCTGCAAAAAAAAAAGAAAAAAGAAAAAAAAGGACTAAGAAGAACAAAAAAGAACAATGATCACATGATAGTCGAAATGATTGGCTACCAGATACATGACCACAAGGTTCTGTATCTCCTTAACGGTGAGGTGAATTAAATTTGGAAAAACATGGTTTTGTGACACCAGCATCGTCGTACACAAAACGTGTATTCAAACACCTCATCTTTAGCAGTCAGATAATACATACCGTGAACTAGCCATCCGTCTAACAATGATATCTACCACAGGTGATGCACGTGGGGAGTGTAAGAGATCTTCCAAAATCTCCAACTCGTCATCCTTATCAACAAGTTTGTCAAGAAATACACTCACCTTCTTTAGTACAGGTGACTTGGCCAAGATTAGTTTTACAAAATCCAACTCATACTCCCCGTCGGTCACATGTAGAACCTCAAATTCCATCAAATGCTCCAACCGAATATTGTAATAATCCTCGAGTGTAAAGGAGCATATCTCAAATCCATCCTCCCCCGAATCATCCAAAATCTATAAGAATTATTGTGTAAGTGTATCTTGGCAAAAGAATTAAAACAAATAGGATGCAACATAGATTAATGCTACTTACCTCTAGCTTTAGTTTCTCCAGGTTTGGGGAACTTCTAATCAAAAACGCTAGAAAAGGTATCCCAATTTTGTGAACAAAACAAAAAGATTCCATACACAAGTATTTGAGATGGCATAATGCGGTTGGAAGCTCTTTGGGAAGCTCTTCAGGATGTTCATATGGAACAAAACACTTAAACCAAAGAGAGAAGAAAATTAGTAATAAACAAAACTTTTTTTCACAAGTTGAATCAATTATAATTTAAGTGAAAAATTATGTGTAACCAGATGGACAGATTTTCAACCACCGGTAAACACTCGAAAAAGTCAACAATGGTGGAATGATCATCACCACGTTCGATAGTACCGCCGTTAACTTTCTGCAACAAGTTTAATTCATTTAGTATTCAGATAATCTATGAAAAGCGATGAGGATCTATATTCTGAAATAAGATGATCTTACCAGAGCCACGCTCTTAAGTAATGGACTCTTGAATAGGATATGCAGAAGCATTTTTTTAGAAGTATATATTTCATCCACATACAAGCTTGTAAGGCTACCAAATCCATTGAATAATGGATGATAGTCAAAACAGCAACAATTGAGATACAGGTCTGTTAACTGATGAAACGAGAAGAAGGATAATGGTGTGTTATACTGCCCAAACAAGTCAAGTGTTAATTTCTTGACAGTATTTTTCTGTGACAAATTGTTTAGTATATGATCAACCTCAACACACGAGTTGTCTGCATACATGGAAAGGGTGAACTCCAGTATAGGACCCTTGTGCATTAACAGAACTTGGTATATAGCATAGAAAATTTTACACCTCTTGGTCATTGCTCTCCTTTCATTTGGTCTATCAAATGTTTGCTCCAAAACAGACAGCTCATCCCCATAAGCTGATACTTGAAACGTTTTCTCAATAAATGCAAGTTTAGGAATTTTGGTCCAATGGTACCTCCATTCCTGACACAAAATACTTGTCCTTGCTGCCTCTTGAATTGGTAAAAGACATAAGATGGTTTCAATTATGCCCAGAGGAAGCTTGCTAATCATATCCATCTCATAACATTTTCTTGCTGGCTGATAGCTACATGGAAAACCTATTCAAGACAAACTCTCTTTAATACACACACAAAGCCTGATAAATAATGGTTGCAATTTGAAAAAATATTGAGCAAAAATAAGTTTATGAGTTTTGAAATTATACATCACATTTGTCAATCAATCAAAACAGAAACACAACATTTCATACCAGTTTTAGAGCACATAGACGAAACAGATAAGAAAGTTCTACCAGTTATATGATAGAAAATGAACATAGAAAAACATGAAACAACTCATATCATAAATATATCAATACAGAACACCGACACATGTAAAACAATCAGTGAACTGAGAGTGAAGACTACCTTTACACTCTGAGTATGATTATATATCAAGCAAGGGAACTGTGTAGGCATATTGTTTTCAGTGGTAATGATCATATATCATATGTATTCTCATTTGTAATCACAAGTCACAACCTTACCCCTTGCACCCACCAAATTCGGAAACTGATATGTAATACCAGATTTTGATTTACAATGGTTCTTGACATGATTGATGTACATATATACTCAGAACTAGTTAAATATTCAAGGGCACATACACTACTGAAATATATATTTGATGAAACCGAAAAAAACGAAGTCATAATTTTCACACATATCACAATGATAATCACAAACTAAATGGAATCCACCGGAAAAACAATTAAAAACAAAAATCAAGTGAAACCATTCCACACGAGCATTACCAATCGAGCCACTAATCATCCGCGATAAAAGAGTGGAGGAATCTATATCGAAGTAAAACATCACTCTGTATTTTAATTCATTTGTTTTAAGTAAAGGCACAAATTCTATAAACATTATTGACAAAATCATTTATAACAATAATGAACTGACATGAAAACACACAAAAATCAGCAATAAACAATGCACAAATATCAATGTATTGGATTGTGTACACTTTCTGGATAACACACTGACAAAATCACTCAAAATTGAAAGGAAATGATGAAATTCACACAAAATTGGTTCAAAATCAGCAATGAACAATTTAATATTGTGTATAAAATGCTAATATGATATAGTAATTAAACAGATATGAGAGATAAATAAAAATAGATATATACATATGTAAATGTAAATATATACCTGCTATGAATGTGATACGGTTGATGTTTAATGAGAAGTAAGTGGAGGCAGAAGCAGCAAGCAACTGACTAACCACCAGCGTCCGACGATGAAGATTAGTGGCAGAAGGCGACGGACGGAGAAGGAGGTTCAATCGCCAGAAATGGTAGTGGCTGAGTGAGCGAGGGGGATTAGGGTTTGCCGCGCTTTTATATATATATATATATATATATATATATATATATATATATATGGGAATATGTTAGCTCCACTTTGGTGTAGAGCTACATCAAAACGTCAATTTTAAGTATAAAACTATAATTTTTTATGTCATTTTGTAACCTAAACTTGTTAATATCCCTAATCTATTAAAAACAACAACTATGATTGACATTTACATTTAAGATAATTACAGTTGCAAATGTAAACTATTTGAAACCATTTTCGTGAAGGGAAGTTGATTAAAGAATCAAAACCAAAAGACACTAGCAACTATATTAATGAAAGATGTTAGAGGTGATTGATTAGAGATATTAACAAGTTTATGATACAAAACGACATCAAAAATTATAGTTTTATGCTTAAAATTGACGTTTTGGTATAGCTAAGTTGGCTACACCAAGGTGTAGCTAACATATTCCCTATACATATATATATATATATTTACACAGGAAATCATAATCTAATTCAAAACCATTGTCATTTTTCTTTTATATCCGTGGGGAGCGAGGATAGCAAAAGCCAAATAATATTTTCAACCTCCAATTTGATAAATCCACAAAAAGTATGCATTAATAAGTTGTACTGTACAACCTATTAATGTATACTTTTGATGGATTTATCAAATTGAATGTTGTAAATATCAACTCCCATAGCAAAATATGATATCATTGGAGCATTAATTATAAAAAAGTTAATGATAGATTGATGATTTTTCTAAGCATAGCTTTGGAATTATCGTTAGTATGTATAAAAGTATTGCATATAGCAGTTAATTGTTAAATTTAGGGCGTCGGTTATTTTATTGTACTAATACCTTTTTGCGTGTTAATAATAATCTAAGGACTGAATTTAGAATAATTCGTATCTCTATTTAGTAATTAACACGTGTTTTTTTTAATGTAGTATATCATATGTAGTAAGGGTAGGGTTCAAATGAGACTAAAAATTTGTGTGAGACTAAGGGAACCAATGATATCATGCCACATGTACAAAGAGAATGTTCCATACTACAAAACCCATTTACCCCTTAAGTTAAATATCTCACAAACGACAAATCGAAAAATTATGAAAATTGCACCATTAGATTCAGCGTTTGATCCTCTTCGATTTGCCGTCCCTCAAGGCATATTTCCGACGAATTTTTTTTTTCGTTTTTTGGTGGGTTTCATATGTTACTAACACATGTGTTAGAGTGTTGCGTTTAGGGTTTAGGGTTTGGGGTTTAGGGGTTAGGGTTTAGGGTTGGGAGTTTGGGGTTTCGGACGAAACCCCAAACTCCCAACCCTAAACCCTAAACCCTAACCCCTAAACCCCAAACCCTAAACGCTTTATAAAACTCTAAACCCTAAATCATACTAAACCCTAAACCCTACTAAACCCTAACACTAAACCCTGCTAAACCCTAACACTAAACCCTGCTAATCCCTAACTCTAAACCCTAACCCTAAACCCTAAATCAAATGTATAATCAATCACTAACACATGTGTTACTAATATGTAAAACTCACCAAAAGAACGAAAAAAAAAATTTCGTCGGAAATATGCCTTGAGGGACGGCAAATCGAAGAGGATAAAACGCTGAAAAATATGGTGCAATTTTCATGATTTTTCGACTTGTCGTTTGTGAGATATTTAATTTTTAAAAACGTGGATGAGAGAGAAAAAAGTGACACATGGCATATTGTGGTTGGTTCCCCTAGTCTCACACAAAATAAATGGTCTCAATTGAACTCTTCTCTATGTAGTAATAGGGTTCTTATTGTTTGATTTTTATAAGTTGATTAACAAACTCATTTATCATCTTTCTTATCCTTTTACTACTCGATAAATGTTAATTTATGAATTTCTAAAGTCACTGTCAATTAGTAATACATGATTTTTAATTTATCGCGGTGAGAATAACTTATGTTCAACTGTCACTTGATTCAAAATTGTATATAAAGTGTGTTTGTATATGTGTTGCTTGTATATAGTATGTGTATATGTGTATTGCATATTGTGGTATTAATTACTTCTTATAATTCCATTGTCACTACTCACTAATAAAATATCATTGACAATGTTTTTTAATAGTTGATTTTCATAGAGCAAGTGAAAGTAACTGGAGATTAGTGTTCTCCGGATTTATAAAAGTGTAGAGTGAATATAAATTTTTTTGATTTAAAGGTAAAGCTAACACTTGGAAATCTATCTATCTATTCTATCTATATACTTATAAAACGAAGTTTTAAATTGCTTATGTGGCATGTTTAGGAACAAATTAGTATGATGTGTCACATAATTAGAAAAACAATATTGATAATCAATTGTAACCTGTGCCACATAAAAACTTGCCTTGCTAAATACTCGTACAATACAAAGAACAAGCATTATTAAAAATGTCTTTACTAATAAAAAGAAGCCTATTTTTGTTAAATTAAAATAAATAATTGACTTGACTTTTTTTAGAAAAAACGACTACTATTTTTTCTTAAGGAAATAGAAAACTCCTGATAAAAATCTAAATTGGTGAATTGATCAAAATAAAGGTAAAAAAAACTTACATGCTTCTTAACTATGTCCTACGATCCGCTTACCGAGGAATCGAAAGGAAGGACCCGGGGCCAGAGCAAGTTGGGTTGTCATATTATCACATTACATTTTCCACATCATCATAGTAGTTTTTTTATTTTAAATCCTAACTAATTACCAATGTTCGTCATATTGTGAGTTTTTGATATTTTAGGGTGTGTTTGGCACACGAGCTTCTTGGAGTCTAAGCTTATTTTTTTCTATAAGCTTAAGTTTTAGCATCGTTTGGTAGATAAAACTTTAGGAGCTTATTGAAAAAAAAAAAGAAGTTCTGAAAAAAGAAGCTACTTGAAGTAGCTTAAAAAAATAAGCTCCAAGCTTATGAAATGAGAAATTACATAAATACCCCTTATATTATTATTTATCATATATATTTTATCCCTTTGTGTCAATTTACATCAATAAGCTCCAGCTAGTTTTACAAACACTTGTAAACACATAAGCGCAAGCTTATAGCTTATAATATAAGCTTCAGCTACCAGCTAGTTTTGCCACACACCCTTAATCTCCTAACAATTACCTACTATCTTCCATTTTGTGAGGAGTCCTAATTCATTTTTTTTTACTTATAGTTTCCAGCTTTTCATAATCTGACTTATACTATTTAATTACTTAGTTAACAACACTAATTCATTAGGACATTTACAAATAAATATATAATTGTATTTCTAAATGACTGCGCATCCCACATGCTCAAAGTCTCTGTAAATTTTTAACGGTCGTGCATCGCACGGACTCAAAGCCTAGTTAATTATACAAATCAACATATTTCATTATATTAGGGTTAGACCATAAATTGAACTGCGGGATGATGAAGCTTATCTGTTTATAGGTGTTTGACAAATTAGTTGTAGCTTAAAGTTGTGAATTTACATATAATGACAACAATTACATAGTAGTAAATAATGTATAAGGGATATTTAATTAATTTCTCATTTCATAAGTTTAACGATTATTTTTAAAAACTACTTATAGTAACTTACCTTTTAGAACTTATTTTTTCAAAAAGCTTCTTAAGTTTAAGTATACCAAACAATGTTAAAGAGTTGAGCTTACAGAGAAAAAAAAAAAGTTTGAAGCTCCTATAAACTCATTTGCCAAATACACCCTTGGAATTGTAGGCTCTAAAGTTAGTTTTAAGATCAATGCAACAGCCCTAAGTGCGCCACCACGATTATACATGAGCATTGCAATTTTAAGTAGCAGTATGCATTTGCATTAGAATCTGTCAAGTGTAGTTACTGTTAGGTCCTAGTTAGTGGTATTGAACATTGGTATCATTAATTTTAGGAGTAGTAAGTATTAGGCTTAGAATTTCTTATATTTGTATGGTTAAAGGGATAAGAGGAGAATTATTGTTAGATTTACTAATTTAGTATATTTTCTTTTTCCGTTCTTAGGATTTCGACCATCTTGAATGGGACTCTTATCACTTTTGTCATATGTTTAGCATAACATAATTTACGGAGTATATGTTTTAGATAAGAGTAATAAATGATGAATATTTTTATATTGACAGTATACTGAGATTTTAATACTTGATAGATTGAGTAATCTCTCATTAGTTGGATAAGATGTACGTCAATCAATTAGAAATAACATCAATTTTATGAAAACAATTATTACATTAATACTTTTGGACTTTTGGTGAGAATAAGGAAACCAATAGGAATGAGTCACGTGTCACTTAACTCTCTCTCCTCCAAATTTTTAAAAATTAAATATCTCTCAAACGGTAAGTAGAAAAATTATAAAAATTGCACCATAAAAATCAGCGTTTTATTCTCTTCGATTAGAGATGTGACAAGGTATACTTTTGACGAACTTTTTTGTTCGGTTTTTTGGTAGGTTTTGAAATCGAGTAACACATGTGCTAAAAGCTGGTAACACATGTATTAACAGCAACTAACACATGTGTTAACAGCTAGTAACATATGTGTTACTAATGTTGTAAACCCCAAAAAATAAAGTTCGTCGAAAGTATACCTTGTGATATGGCAAATCGAAGAGAAAAAAATGTTGATTTTCATAGTGCAATTTTTATGATTTTTCGACTTACCGTTTCGGAGAAATTTAAGTTTAAAAAACATGTGGGAAAGTGAGCTTTGTGACACGTGGCACGTTCTAGTTGGTTCCTCCATTCTCACAAAAATTCCATTCTCATTTGAACCTCACCCCGTTTAATCATCATCATCATCATCATCATCATCATCATCATCATCATCATCATCATCATCATCTCTAGCTTAATATACCACTAAAATTAGTTATAAAATATTAAAATTACTCTAAACCTATTTAAAAACCATCATGGTTTGTTTAGGATGATTAAATTTATAGCCATTATTGTTTGTTTTAAAATCATTATCTCTTTGGAAAGAGATAAGATTGCTCAATCAAAAATAGACGAGTGTTCATAAATGGCTCTTGGTCGGGTCAATGGAGCTGGCGGTTTAACCCAAAAGGTCGATCTGCAACTGATTTTAACTCTATGGTGCAGGTAATTGGTAACTTTTCTTTAAGCTCGGGTGGTCAAGACAGATGGGCCTGGTCTTGCTTTTCATTAGGTGAGTTATCCGCTAAGATTCTTAGCAATTTTATTGGAAAAAACCTGTTGGATGAAGCTAATTGTGCTACAAAGTTCAGATGGATTAATGGGTGCCTCGTAAAGTTAAGATTTGTGCTTGGAGAACGGGACTTGACTGGCTTCCCACCGGGGGCAACTTGGTTAAACATGAAATTTCTTTAAACTCGGCATTATACTTGTTTTGTGGCGTTGCTATTGGATGTGTGGACCATTGTTTCTTCAATTGCTCAAAAATTCTTATTATTTGGGTCAAAGTTTGGAGTTGGTGGTCGATATCCCCTCGGAGTTATATGACAATGGGTGATGAGGTGATCTATCTTCGAGTGCTCTAAGATTCTTTAATCATGATGCGGTCAATTCCTTATTTCATGGGGGTTGCTATGTGTTTATTTGGTCAGTGGATTGGAGAAATATATATCTTCATTCTCCGAGAGACAAAATTGATATGATTAGCCATGAAGATAATTTCCCCTCGATTCAAAGGTTGTCTCTCATTTGGAAGAAGAACAGGTGCGTTCGTAAAGATATTTTTTGGACAGATTGGGTTCGAAACCCCTCGGGATATATGTGTGTTGCTATGTAATATCAATTTTTTGCTTGTGTTTTGGTGTTGAGTTATTGAGCTCTTCCTTGGAGTACTCGGCTCGTCTGTTGTAATCGTTGCATGTTTTGATAATTTATACGATATGTTAATAAAATAAATTATGGTGTATTTTATTTGTAGTAATTAGATTATTAATGTAGAATAGATTTTTTTAAATAAAAATGTATTAGCTGAGTCAAAAAGGGGTAATTTAGAAGGGTGTTGATATATACAACAAATTTTGTGATTTATTCACCAAATATATACATTGTAGTGTTGTACAGTATCGTATCAAGATGCGTAAAAGTTGGTATATGGATTAAGATATTTGTTGTATACTTGTATTTATCACTTGCCAATTCAGAATTGTTGACTTTATTTTTATTTTTAATATAATAAAAAGTTACCTTGTATACGCAGTAGTCTAGCACAGCATGTATAGATAGAGATTAAAAGCGCTAAAGTAATGTAATTCTCATTCTCATCAAACAAAAAAATTAAATACCAAGTGGTCCAAAACTCCAAATCCGATAAAATCAATTTTACTCCTTCACAGGCTAAAACCCTAAACCCAGTGCGTATGATGGAAGAAGGTTCTTCTACTTTCGAACCAAATACTTCATCGGATGATTTCATCATCACAAGTATGCAAGAAACCATCGATTCCCAGGTGGGTTTGATTCCCGATGTCAGAGAAGGTAATCAAGAACTTCGCGAAATCAATTCATTGCATTCTGTAGGTCAAATTGATGATACCCATGTCACAAATGCCAGCAATTCATCAAAAAATGAAGTGATTGATAGTGTAAAACAGGAACAAATTGGGGTTTTAAAGAAAGAAAGAAGGCCTAGAAAAAGGGGGAAAGGGATGAAAAAGGATGTGATTAATGATTTTGAAAGGCAAAGTGTGTGTGATTGTGATAAAAGAGGTGATAGGGTAAGAGTGGTATATGTTAGGGAAGAATTGGAGGGATTGAGGTATGCTGGGGTGGAAGAACAAAAAAAGAAATGGATTGAGGTTTACTGTGGGCTGGGATCTACTGTGGGTAAGGAGTATGATAATTTACTTGGTACTAAGCATGATGAGGAGGGAAATTTTGTGAGTTTTGATCCTCGGGCTCAATTTTCCAACAAAAAGGCTGCTGTTGCTGATTATATTGGTATGTTATTGATCTTTTAGTATTTTACTAGATACTAACAACATAGTCCTGAAATGCAGTCAATGATGTTTTTGTCCGTGATATGTGTAATTTTACTACTTGTTATGCTCACATTGTTGATGATACTTTCTTTTTTTTTTAAGGGCATAGCAAAATATTATAAGACTAAACCATGTTGAATTGTTGATGATAAAGCTTAATACCTTGTAACTTTACCACTTGTGCTAAGTTATATTGAGTATAATGATCTTCGGCCATAGAACTAATTCAAGTTTTGATAGCTTCATTGTTAATGTGATTCGAGTTTGAAATTATGTAGAGATGGTTGAAATGTAGACTTGTATAAGAAAAAGGTTTATTTTATTGTGAATTTGTTCTTTTAGGAGTGCAAATGTCATTTGAAAGTTAGCAGAATCTTCCTTTAACTGAAATGCTGATATGTTTTAGGTAACGAGCCTGACAACATTGGAAGTGAAATGCGAAATACAAACGAAATGGATCTGGTATCTGGTGTAAATGACAATGATTTGGAAGAAGAGGAAGATTATTATGAAGATGAAGACAGTGATTCAGATTATGTTAACATCCAAAGGCCTGCGTTTTATGTCTCTGGAGAACCTGATTTTGATTCGGGCCCTCCACAAGATGGACTAGAATATCTTAGGCGAGTCAGGTAATGTGCCTCTTTCCCCCTTTTTATGTGTTTTTGTTTTTATCTAGATGTGTCAATTTTGATATTTGTAATTATTAATGGACCTATATGGGCTGTGTTTTCTCTCAAACGGGTCAAATAATAAAATAATAAAAGAAACAAACTGAAGCGGACTAAACATGTCAAAGCTGCCTAAATTGTAATTATGATGCATATACATGCAACCTGTTAAAAAATTATATTTAGGGTTTTAGATAGTGTTTATTATATATGCTATAAAAACTTTTTATATGGAAAAAAGTATTTATGGGTCAACCCAACTCATTTTGCCACTCCTGGATTAGAGTTCTATTGGTTTAATGTTGCTCAAGAAAACTAATTTTTCTTTGACCTTTCTTAGCATGAAAGACTGTGTAACTTATACAATAGAAATAGCTGCATTGAAGCTGATTACATTAGTATCAGGGGTGGACCTGCATGGTCAACGAGATATGCACGTGTTTAGCTGAAGATAATTTTTTGTAGTGTAAGATTTAAAACTAAATGTCGTTTCAATATATTAATAGCCCTGTTCGTTCACAGATGGGAGGCCGAACATATACCAAAGGTGAAGGTCGGAAAGGTGAATAGAATTGCCTTAAGTAAAGAACAAACGGTTTATATGCCGGACATCCCTGACATTGCAGCATGTCCCGAGCATTTGATGCCATCAAAAGAGTGGGAAGATGTTTTTCTTGCCGACTTTTCAAAATTAAGGCTGGTAAGCGCGTTCTTTCCGTTTACTAATCTTCTAGAGGTGCTAACTTTTTAAACAAATACTAATATATGGGTTGATGTGGGTTACATCTTATCTCTAACAAGTCTAATAGGTTGATGAGATTCAACTAAATTGGTGCATAAAACTTCTAAATCAGTTTATTCACTAAATTAGATTATTGTTAAACTAATATAGAAAGCTGTAGTACTATTTGACAATAAAGACTACTATGGAAGAATTTGGATAGTTTAAGCAAAGAGGACCCATTGACTGAACTTCAATTTTCTTGTAGCTTAGTCATAGAGGTGGCAAATTTGACCCCCTTATGAATATGTTGATTTTGGTTGTGTTTTATTTCAAACGAGTCAACTTGATAATATTAGCTAAAAAGTGAACAACCGAAAGCCAAAACTCACTAAAATGAATTCTTATAGCATACGACCCCTTCTACATTGTTTTATTCAGAAACTTAGATCTCTATTTACTTAAAATAGTTCTCGTGATCATATTTAACACTATTTCTATTTCTATAGAATTTAGAAATAGACAGAATTTCATGTTTTTACTCATTGACCAACTGTTTTGTCATCTTTAGTATTGCTTCTTTGAGCAACTTTGATCATTAAATTTATTTATTTATTTAAATCTCTATAATTTCAGATATTATCTCAGGATGAGAATTCTTCTTTTACATTCTCTGGCCAAATTGAATCACTCCCTCTTGCACAAAGCATTATTGAGAGTGCGATTCAAGAAAATCTTGCTTTCTGTCAGACAGATGATGGCACCAGTGCTATTCAGGAAAATATTGAATTAAGCCAAACAGAAGACATGACCACCATATGTGACTGGCCTAGCTTGCAAACAATTTTAGAGATGGAACCTGTGGCTCGAGTCACAATGCTGAGGAAACGTATTACATCAATGGAGACCAAGAGCTCTTTATGTCGAGCCGATTGTGCATGGTTGTTTGCTCTTTGTGCAGCCATTGATACCCCTTTAAATGCTGATACTAGTGCTTCACTTCGCTGCTTGTTGAGAAAATGTGCAGCATTGCGGGCTGAGAAAACGAGTCTTGATGATGAAGTTATAATGCTTAATATCTTAGTGACTATTTCAGGCAAGTATTTTGGACAGTTGGAAATGAAATAGTCGAAACATGGATGGGTTGTTGATTGTTTCTGGAAATGAACAATTGAGTTTTGAGATGAGGTGATATTGAGAAATATGATGTTTTGCTATTTGGATGTCTTTAAAGATCAATGTTTTTTGTACAGTTGATTCAATGATTGCTAATAGATCTTCAGTTTCTTTAATTTGTAGTTACCCTTGTTATTTCAGAAGAAAAACATATATAGGCTATGTTCGGCAAACTAGCTTGTAGGAGCTTGTTGGAGCTTGAGCTTATTTTTTCCAAAACAAGCTTTGTTTGGCATACAAAAGTGTAGGAGCTTATTGGGAGCTTATTGAAAAAATAAGCTCTAGAATAATAAGCTACTTCAACTAGCTTTTAAAATAAGCTACAAGCTTATTGGGTGTGAAATTACATGAATACCCCTTTCTACATGTCTTTGATTTAAACTTTTTGTCCTTTTATGTCTATTCACATATTAAGCTCCAGCTCCAGCTACTTTAACAAACACTTCTAAAAATTTATATAAGCTCCAGCTTCCAGCTCCAAAAATAAGCTCCAGCTACAAGCTCCAACTACAAGCTTCCAGCTCCAGTTACCAGCTAGTTACGCCAAACACACCCATAGTTTGGGTGCCTTTGGACTTCTGGAATTACGGTTTGAAAGTAGCTATATGATTTTGAATAATTGGAATCAAGAAACTGAATAAGGGATGTTGCCTGCAGTTATCTGAACCTGTTTGGACCGATTTTAAGATGGCCTGTTTAGACCTAAACTTATTATGCCCAAATCTATTTTGACCCGTCTCCCCCCGCCACAATTTTGCATCTAAGGAAGCACTATGTTAGGGGTTTATTTTGAGTCTTATGTTTCCAGTAACCAATCTTTAAGTGAATGTATCCCACCGTGACTCTTTGATCATTGTTATATGGGCAGATCACATACATGTGTATGTTATGAGCTGGCTGAACTTGGAGATTTAGTGGCCTGCTATTATAATCTGTTTTATTACTTTTAATTAATTAGGATGTTATCTTATAATTAATAGTTTTGATTAGGATAAAGTGGGAATAGCCCATGATTATCATTTAGCTGATTATCAGGAGAAGTTATCTGCCGTATGAAAGTAGTTTTTAGGGAGCAGTTATTAAACTTTTATCTACATATGTAACCCACGGGAAGTAATGAAATCAGTTAGAAAATTCAGAATTAAGTTTCAACTTTCAAGTTTGAAGAGATCGTTGGGTTCTCTCTATTGATCCCTTATCCTATCATAATTAAAATAGGCATAAAATCATATAAACAAACTGCTATTAGAACACCTGTAACTCGATCACAAATTCGGGACCATAACAACTTGGTATCAGAGAGTTATGGGTGCATAGCAACAATCTGGAGAATAAGTTTGAAGCATTCTTAAAGATGTACAAGGAGGATCGTCAAAAGGACCAGGTAGAACGAGAGTAGATTTTTGGCAGTCTCGAAGAGTTATCACGAGGCATGGCAGCCCTACAAACAGAATCTTCACAACCAGAATACGAGAGTGTCAATCAGGGAGATCAAACACATATTAACAACCGTCCACGAAATCAATTCCAAACTCCCCGGTATGGCAGGTTGGAATTTTTTGTGTATGATGGTACAAACGACCCTTTGGTATGGTTGAGTCGTTGTTATAACACCCCTCTCATTTGTACCATTATTTTAATGAATTTAACTCGGAAGCATAGATTTAACACAATTCTCTTTAATATACATCATATAATATGTACATAAGATTTTCAAAATACAATACACCAACAGATGAAACTGTTTATAACCAGATACTACAACTAGGTGTTATATAATTACAACATCTTTGTACTATCAAAAGTATATCAGAGTTTAAAGCGGGTCAAACATTCCTTCAAAGCATATAATTCCTGCCTGCCCTTATTTCAAAACATAACCTGCAGGAGGTAATATAGTGGGATTAGCACGAAGCAAAGTGAATGAATAAGTCACAAACAATTCAACTTAGCTTAACTATCAGCTTACATCAAATAATTGTAAACACACTTTAATCAATGAGGATCGGTGGTCATTGAGGCGCCCTGAAGCCCAGGTGGCCTCAAGTAACACTTACCGTCCTTCTGTATGGCCAATACAGAAGAGACCAATAGCTAGTTGTTATTATCACCAACACCAGTTCTACACACAACACATGTACAAAGCCCTGGTTATAACACCCTGCTTTTACTGAACCATTTTAATAATGCTTTTCACTCGGAAGCGTAGATTTAATCATATATTTCATTACTTTGTAATATATAAAAAGTGTATAAACTTTTTCTTTCAAACATAATACACCACATTCCAAATTTGTTATAACAATAATAGAAACGAAGCGAGGTGTTATATGAAGTACATATCATTATTATCAAAATATATCAGAGTGTGATGCCGGTCAAACATTCCATCTCATTCCAAAGCTTCCTGCCCACCCACAATATTCTAATATTATCATAACCTGTAGGAAGAACTGTGGTGGGGTTAGCATAACGCTAAGTGAGAAAAACTATAATCAATAGTTTAACTCAGTAATAACAAATCTTACAACCAGATAGTCATAATTACATAATATCACTGAGTATCTATGGTTCTTGGGGAAACCTTCAGCCAAGAACACACAAACAATTCACATACGTTCAATGAGGATCGGTGGTTCTTGAGATATTATAATACCCGGGGATTCTCCAAGAACACTTACCACAATCTGTAAGGCCAATACAGAATAGACCGATAGCTTGGTACTAATCTCATACGACCTAATTTTCCTATTAACGTTATGTACAAGGAAATTCCTGTCGTCATCAATAGTAACCAAGCCCAACTATCACGTTGACCTCAATACCAATACCCGAAGGTCAAATATCAAGTGATCACATATTCACATAATTAATCAAGTCAACATATCAGACTAAACAGTCTATTTCTACATAACTCAAATCCTCATGGTAAACAAAGAATTAATAATGCGTTTACCAGTTGTAACCAAACTTGTTACTAGGGATGGCAAAAACATTCGAACCCGATGGGGAAAACCGAACCCGACCCAATTAATACCCGTACCCGTATGGGTAGATGGGTTTGGATACGGGTTTGGGTACAAGTTTTTCTTTCTTCACGGGTTTGGGTTTGGGTACGGGTTTTAGTAATACCCGCTCCGATTACCCGTACCCGTACCCATACCCAATTACCCGTACCCGTATCCGCATAATTGTTATTCTTAATTATATGTAATCTATAATATATATAATATAATTAAAGCATAATTAATTTGTGGATGAAAATTGAATAATGAAGATTAAGAATGATCATATTATCTATATATTTTGCATCTATTATTTTGAATTTGAATGATCATGACATTTGAATTTTGTACTTTCAAAAATATATAATTGTTTCTATACAACATCATTTCCAATATCATAAATAACCATATTAACACACAATTCAAACTCACTTATTAAGTTTATGATCATTATGATCACCACCTCATTTAATCAACTTTCATTATCACCGTTAACATGGTTAAATCTTTAATAAGATCATTATCATCAAATATTACTAAGTCATTCAAAACTTCTAACGCAAGGTTTAATGAATACTTAGACAACTTAGTTGCAACTTTACTCATAATTTCTCAATTAAGTGTTCTAATTAGAAATCAACATTCATTTCATCATATCACTTATCATAATCATCAATTCTCTAGAACACCCCATGAACACTTAATCCAATTCTTTAATTTCATGTTATAACTCAACTTATAATCACAAATTAGGCAATAACTAACAATTATAACATAACAATAAGCTTTACTTCATGAATTATCAACTAAATCACAACTTTTATCATGAACATACACCAATTTCTTCCCCTCTAGGTTAGGGTTTCACTTATAATTATGAATTACCTATTAACTAACAATACTATGATCATCACAAGTTTCCATTTCACTTTAACCCACTTAATTCCATCATTTACTCAAAACCCATTTCTAGGTTTATATGAAAATCATGAATTAACAATTACAACATGTTTATAATGATGATGAAATGATTAATACATGTTATTGAAGCTTAACTAACCTCAATTTACACTTTTAAAACACTAATTTTGGATTTTGATCAAGAACACCAAAAAACCCAAATTTCAAGTTTATAGAAATCAAGCAATTAAGGCTTACAATATGATTAGGATGATCAAGAGATGGTTTACTCACGTTTTTGAAGCTTGAATCAAGGTTATATGGCTTCAATTTAACTTCAGAGCTTATTTGGTAAATTACAAATCGTTCCAGGGGTTGGTTCTGGTTCGGCCAGACCAATTTCAAGAAGAAGAAGAACTTTATACAATTGATTTGATGATTATTGAAGAAACTAGGGTTTTGAATCTTTCTTTCTCGCTCACTCGATCTCTCTGGAATAATTTTGAAAGTTTCGTACGTATTAAACACATATATTAGATAATATGTGTACTACTTTTGTTCCCCGTACTTATCATTGTCTGGAACTTAAAAACCATTTGCGGGGAAAACATTATTTTATTTTACCGTCAACTGAATTAAATTAAAACAGTTAATAATTTATTAATCACAATAAATTATTCGACTCTTTTCCCATTTATTTTCCAATTAACATCACGTACCTATTTTCTGACACATTAAATAATAATTCTACATCAGAAAATATTAAAATACTACTAGACCCGATGAGTGGATGTTACAAATCTCTCCCCCTTAAAGTGATTTCGTCCTCGAAATCTGATCACACTTAGTCCATTTAGTGTAACAGAATCACATAAACATATACGTTATGCTTTTAGCATATTTCAGTTTACTAACCCAATATGTAATAACCATCAAAAAGGTAGCATCATCAACTATTTAATCACAATAGATTCACATATTCTACGTCACTCCCTTGAGCAACTCATAAATCTATATACATATATTCAATTCTTTCCACATGCACATAACCGAATGTACATGTTTCTATCTTTTTCCCCTGCACATATACTATGCATATATCCTATCTTTAATAATTTAACTGACCACTTACATGACCATTCATAATTAGCCATGTATACCATTTAGAACACACAATCACTTAATATAAGTGAAACACATATAATCACATGAATCATTTAGCTTTACAACCATAGCAATAGTAGTAATAAATACTCAACCCGCACCTTAGCAACAAGGTCAAACTCGATTCATAATTAGCAATTTAGCTAATAATCATATATATCTTTAGCTAACACATTGCTAGAAATCTATACTTTTGCAACTAGTTCATTATAGGTTCACAACATGTAATTATAACATCACTAGATTATATGAAACCCTTTTTTACTTAAATGAAATCTACCATCATATAATCTTAGACACATAAGAGTAAGCAATACGTAGAGGTCAAGTCTTATGGTTAAAAACCATTTTTACTTAATCAATTAGCATCCTATCACATCTAATAGGATACTAAATCAACACCAGTTGATACCATGCTTTATCAGCATAATTCTTTCAACACATCAACATAAGGTGTTGTCATTAGTCACATATTCAACAATATATCAACATATTGTTATTCACAGTCAAATAACCTCTACTTTGCTTAAATCATCTTTTAATTATTACTAGTTGCAATTAACCATATACACATTTCTTGTACTATAGGTACCACAGTAAAACAACAATTTAGTGGTTTATTACTCTTTCATTTCAATCAATCATTAACTATTTCTCCACTACAGGTCAACATATCTTACTTGTTATTTCAAAATCACTTTAAGTTCTCTGGTACTTGGTAACCTCAACAATTCCATGTAAAATGGCATAATATAATTACGTTGGCCAGACGTCGTCATATTATGTCAGGTACACTTTATTTTCAGGTCACTTCATACCCTCAATCTTCAAAGTGACTAACTTTTACTCTCACATTTCTTACAAGGTGATATCAATAATTATCACTCGTATAATAACACTTTGTAGCAGTTATATGACCACTTATTAACTTGCTACCAATTTCATTTATCATTTTGAATGAACAACTAATCACATAATCAGGTAGATATAATTCTTTCCACTATTTCATTAACACAGATGTAATGTCCAACACAATTACATCAATCAACCTCTTTATTACCTGATTCAATTTAATTCACTGGTATAACAATTAATATTTATAGTACATTTAGTACTAAGCACTTTGTCACTACTATGTGTATTATTCAACACATATTCATCAATCTAGACAACTTTAGTTGAATTACAATTGAACATTTCATGTTCAACTATCACATAATATAAACTCATATATTTATTCTCTTATCTCTTAAAATGCTCAATTCAATCGATTTTTAATACTGTATATGATTTAAAAGCTTTATCATATTTCAATTTAACTACATAATATGATTCACATAATCTCTTATTAAGTTCCAATCACACTCATTTCGTTCATTAATAATTAGTTAGACTCACACTAATTACCACTTGTTTGTCTTAACTCAACAACTTCAAAATTTCCTTGTACCAACACATTTGCACATAATTTAATTATTTGAATCATTGCAAATTTCATCAAAAAGACATTACCATTGGAAAGTAGACTCTCTCACGTTTCTGACGATATAAAGAACGTCAAAAACGGAGTTACGGTTCATCTTTTATGAACATTTTAAAATTAACCTCCTGATACCCCTACGAATCCGCCGGATTCATTATGAATCCGCCGGATTCATTATGAATCCGCCGGATTCACCCCAATTTTGACAAAAAATCATTCTCAGAACCTCTTCTAACCAATCCGGTCCACCCAATCCGCCGGATTCATCCTGAATCCGCCGGATTCATCCTGAATCCGCCGGATTCAACCTGAATCCGCCGGATTGGACCCAGTACAGCAGATCTGCATAACCTTTTGCAAAAGTATGAAATTCAAACGTGCATATCTCCTAAACCGTAAAGAATTAGACTCTGAAATTTTGCAGACACCTTCATATAATCAAAATGCAACTTTCCATTTTCCACTTTTTCAATTTACACGTTTTACGAGAAGATGAACATAAGACTTATTTTCGACCATTTTAGTGGACATACCATAATCCAAACCACTAGGATTTAGACCTGGACACTTTTACCACATATCTATTATCACATTTGGAGTCTAAAGCCACTTTTACATTGGTCATAATTAAACCACCACTCATTTTAACCGTTTAACCATCAAGTGATCCATTTGGGCACTTTAATGACCCGTTTGAGTTTTAACCCATATAACCACTATTCCAACATTCAATTTACACTTCATTGACTATTCTAAGACAAATAAAGCTAATGTTTCTATTAAAATCTCATTATAGCTATAAAATCTCAATTTTTCCATTGAACCCATTTTAAACCAATTTGGTTGACATGTCAAATTTTAATTCACATGGTTTTTTAATTCAACATTTTACCAATATATTTATATATACATTTGTGACGTGTAGGCATACTCGTCACCCCCATACATTCATTTTACCATGTATCGACTCTTTGACCCGTTTGAAGGTCTAATTGGGCACCTTTACCAAATTCAACTGTATTAACTACATTAATACCAATTCCGATCTTTATCAACTCCATGTCATGGATAATATGTCGAGACGAAATATTTAACTCAACATACCACTTTTGACATATAGATCATAATTCAACCAAAATCATGATCAATACTACACACAAACATCTAGCCACATTTATCACTTTATAATATAGTCATTACACAATTTGACTCTACCCATTTCAACTTTGACTTTTCCTAGTCAAAGGAACACATTCCAATCAATGGACACTTTCTAGATTAAATAACAACATGACTCCAAAACTATTGATTACGATATACCAATATCTCATCAATTTCACTATAAGGGTCACATTGATTCAATTTATCATGTAACAATTAATTCCCTAGCAAGGATTCATAACTACACCTTGCATTTATCAAATAATAATTACACAATGATTTATACTTTATTTTCACATTGTAGACACACTTAAATCCAATTAATACAACTGTTACACTTTATTCAACAAGGTGTCTACAAAATCTATTTCTAGTTCATTATGAACTACTCATGATGCTAAACATCTCAACTAATATTCCTATCATCACATTAACAAGTAATAATCACCAATGACTCATAACTGGGGAATCATATCAGTCTGACTCAATCACTTTACTACTAATCATCATTGTAAAACAAGCAATTCCAATTAAGGTAAATCCAAGTAAGCTTATCGAGGATTACCTGATATAGCCGAATTGCCGAGAGTACCAGTCAGTACTTGACGTGGACCCAATCCGACACGGTCGTCAACGCAACGGAAGGAGGACACGGCAGTGGAGTGTTTTAAATTTGTAGAGCTGGGGACCTAAGTTTTACTACGGCTGTATAGCAGCAGTATGACCTAGGATCGTTCTTCAAGCTAATCGTATTGTGAAACGGGAGTATCAAGACAAGTTGTTTATTTTAGTGATGGGATTTTTAAAACAGAGTTTGAGTGGGTTTTTGTTACTTAGGTCCGTAATTTAAAGCAATTAAATAAAAAGTAAATAAATGAAAAATAGAAATAGGGATGAAATCAGTATGGAGGAGATGTGTTTGTTATGACTTCGTTAGCTTATGCGGGGGTGATGCTAAGGTTTTTGATATGAAAACGTCTTTTAAAGGTTTGTGTCTTATCTGAGCTTAATTGTTCGTAGTGTAAACACTAGTACCCTACTGATTGGGGAAACCAATCTATATGTCACTGAGTACTAGGCCAAATTGAGTCTGATCGGAGGAGGATGCTCAACTCTTCAACGTTATCCAGTGACGGAGTAACGACCCTTCTTGGAATGTTAGTTCCTGGGTGCATGAGATAGAGTAACATACCCACTAAGGTTCCGATATTTCTTAACACTACGGGGACAACAAAGTCAAACAAGGCATTTAAGATTAAGACTTGGTTTGGTAACTATTAACTTTATATTAATGGTTATATTTTAGTCTAGAGCTTTCATTACGGTGTACCATGCGATTATGCATTTCCACAATTTTCCAGACCCGAGATGTACTAACGGTGTATAGTGCAATTAAGCAATTCCACAGTGTTTCAGATCTTTAGGTGTACTAACGGTGTACAGTGCGATCAAACATTTCCACAGCTTTGAAATTAAACCAGGATGTGACACAGTCTTCAACCATCGACATTTCCTTAGCTTCTACGTATTTGTACTTCACCGAAGGTGTTTCCAACGTTACACGAAGTACAGTGCCGTTTACCGTGGTCTTTCCGGGGTCACATACTTTATGATCACTCTAGACTAGTTTAAACTAAATTTGTATTAAAGCCCGACCATCTATGATATAAACCAGCCCTCACTATTTCTCAATAAATCCCTGATTGATTCACGGTGTACTATACGAAAGGTTTTAAACAGTATTTCCACAGCTACACAATTCAGACCATGTTTACAGTTTCAGAAAACATAGATAGGTAGTGACCGTTTGATCAAGGTTCGCGACTCCTTGTCATAAAGGTTCTAACCACGTTTAATTGGAGGAAAGGCGATTTGGTTTAGAAATTCATAAATACAAGATTAATAGATCACCGGTTTTCATTTATATAATATAACTGGAAACATTATTTCCACAACGGATTGTGCCCACGACTTTCATAGCTTCCACGTTCCGTACTACACACATAAGTGATGATTCCGGCGCTATACAAATGAAAGCCGTATAACGTTACCTCCGTTATTTCATAATGTTATCCAATTATATGTTTAAAGCAGCATCACCCCACACATATATAAACTAACTACATCATAACAAACACACAAGGAAACTACTCACTACGCATAATAACAGATCCTAAATCTAGCATAATAACAATAGCAATTATCATTATAACAGATAAGGAAAGAAGTAACCGTTAATAAAGCGTAGATTGAATAAGCGTTTAGAGAGAGAGTACAAGCAGAACTTCCGCAATATCCTTGACAATATTACAATAAAAGCCCCTGGACTATTCCCTATGCTATTACAAAGGTAGCCCCTCCGTTAGTTTCAGTTAAATACTAACTGAGAACTAACTGGATCAAACCCTAATTTCTAGAGAGAGAAAGAAAGAAAGAGAGTTTAGAGAGAGAGAGAGTGTGTGTGAGAGAGAAAGTGGAAATGGAGAAATGAATGGAATGTTGAAGTGTGTTGAAGGTTGGAGGGGTGGCCTCCTATTTATAGGCAAAGATTGAAATCAGCCGTACAACTCGCGAAGCACGCACGTACAAGCAAACGAAGCATAAACGGGCAGCATATGGGGTACCAAAGGCCGTATACGGCCTTCATAGGGACGTATACGGTGTATAAAGGGCCGTATATGGTCTATGAAGGGCCGTTTACGGTGTGCAAGGCCGTATACGGCTTCCGTCTGATTTCGTTCGTTGCTTAAAATGTCCGTATCTCCTTCGTTATGCGTCCGTTTGACCTGATTCTTTCGCCTGTGTCTTCGTAATTCCGTTACGCTTCTAATGGTGCCAATATCACTGAATTTGGATGTGTACAACTTTAGCATAGCCGAAATCACTTTATAGGAGTTTGTAACCGTCCAGTCTTTTCCATCCTTTGTCTGATTTGCATGATTCTTGATTTTCTCGTCTCGATTTTACCTATTACATCATATAACAAGGTTAGATTCTGCTTATCATAGGATAAATGAGGGTGCGAGAATTGGTTGCTGTTTATTTGCTCCGTTTTGCTCGTTATTCGGATGTTTTTACTGACTTTTGTAGCAACGCCTATATTTTGAGCACTTTAGTGATTTTTAGTAAATAATGATTGTTTTGGAATGTTTTCACTAAAGATGTGCCCAAAAAGTGTGGAATAATGGCTTTGAAAACATGACTTTTTGCGTCACATCAAGTTATCCCACATTTAGACGTTGCTTGTCCTCAAGCAACACTCAGTTTTTGAAAACATTTTAAAATATTTTTTAGAGCGAGCTTCAACATTTTTAAGAGTTACCACTGTCAAATGTAAATAAGATAGTTTCAGGAATTTAGGGGAAGGTAAGATGATCCTTCCTTAAACAAGAAAAGATTCTCTTTGGCATACATCCAAATCTCATGATCTTGGAGTACACATGACTAGGCGATCTCACAAAAGGTGGTCACTCAATTCACTCAAAGTGTATCGGGTTTCCTATCAGTCTAGAACAAAAGAGATCGCTCAAATAACCAGTCATGCAGCACTCATCGTCATAGGCTTGATCGAGAATCGGATCTCCACCACTTAGGTGAGGACGGTGCTAATTATCCCAAGACATTCATGAGGGTTGTAGTGTTTGATGAGGGGTAAAGGGTATGGATAGTGGTATTTTTGGGTTGTAAGGGTTGTTTATCTTAAAACAACTGAGATCATGAACAACTTTATTTCAGAACGGAGAGAGAGGTAGCTTTTGGTCTTCTATCAGAATCTTCTTGTGAGGATGATACTTCAAAGGACTTTAAGCTTTATTCTTGCGGAACTATTTTTCTTTCTTTTCTTCTTTTTCTTCTTTTTATTTTCTTTTTCTGCTTTTATATTTTTATATTTTTCTTTTCTTCTTCAGAATTTCTTTGCCAGAGAATTTCCAAGGATATTTTTCTTCTTTTGATTCTTTCAGAAATCCCTTATCTTGAACATTCCGAGTCTTTTTGCGGTGTCAATTTTTCACACCAAGGATTCTTCAATCTTTTTGAGAACACGAAGGGGTAGGATAAGTGAAGCGGATATTCTAAAAGATGTTCTTCATAACCTCAGAAATTATAAGATAAGTTTGGGGAAATTTTTTGGGAAGTAGGGTTTTATGAAACGAAAGGTTTAGGCTCAACAGAGTTTACTAGGCGGATCATCAATACTAAAAATGAGTATCGGAAGGGTTTTGGGCTTGAAGAGATATGTGAAAAGGGGTTTAAATCCTAGGGAATGTCAAGGTCATCTAATTGCACCTATACCGCGTACGGTACACACCAACGTGGTCTCGAAGCGTATGTCAAGAGCAAGTTCTAATTCAGAGATGCATGCATCGGCACACACAAGAAATGATTAGTGAAGCATTAAAGATGAATGCTATTAGGCTCAAGATACCTCACTGCAAATAGGGTTGTATGTGCTTCGTCATGCTTCCATCAGATTATTATTTCTTGTTTAAGCAATTTCTACCTTATTTTCCCTAGACTCTGAATTATAATACTCACATCTGAAAATAGCTCATCTCAGAAGATATTTTAGCTCAAAATTAGCAGAGTTAATCAATAGATTTAGCTCATACTTTCAATTTTCTTTGAAAAATTTTGAAAAAATTGAGGAACATTTTCTGAGTTTACTATTTCGGACATTAAAAATCAAAGAAAAACTAACCAAGGTATTCTATACCTGCTATCCCACACTTAGAGGAACATTGTCCCTAATGTTCTCTTTAGTTGAGATTTACTGGAAGTAAAATTCTACACTTAGAGTTTGAACATGTAAGAAAATGTTTCTCAAGTGTTTGTTTTGGGCTGGAATCCCACACTTAGTGATAAGCTTAGGATAGAGTATAGACTACTTTAACAAACTAACAAAGCAAATAATATACAGAATTATAAACAAAAGAGAGTAAAGGTTAAGACACTCCCCAGATAGCGAGCAGCAAAGAAGCTGAGAATCTGAATTTGCTGAAAAGAGATGTTGCCAAGATCTTTTTTTCTGCATTCATGAAGAGCGGCACAGCTTCAAGCGTCTTGCTATTTGGTTTTCTTCTCCATCCATTATTCCCTTTGTGAATCAATCTCGTAAGTGTGATCACGTTGGTCGTACCAGTTTACAAACTCAAAATATTTGCAAATGAAAAGATAAATCATCGTCTCAGAACTTGAAAAGATATTTTCTACTACAAATCATTTTTATAAAACATGTGTTTTTAAACGAGTTCGAGCATAATGCATAAATATAGTATGCAAGTACCTCAAATGCTCGAAACACATGAATTATCATTTTTCAAATTGATTTCTTTATTTCTGAGATGAGTGTTTTATTTGCAAATGAGTTGTAATATCAGAAAAGTGTTTTGGTGACGACCAAGTGTGAAGGATAGTCAGAGATATATCTTCACTTATTGCCACTGTTCTCTCTACACGTCTTATTGCACGGGTTGCCTCCCGAGAAGCGCTGCTTTTAGAGTCGAGAGCTCGACTTTGCCTTCCTTCAGATTTAGTTGGTGCTGGAACCACCAGGACCGGAAGTGCTCAGTAGTGGAATCCTGGGGTTGCGTGGGTATATTCTCAGAAAATGGCGAGCGATGATGTCGACGATGTTTGGAATCTCAGATGAAAATATGGGGAAGCTCTGCAGATGCTGCTCTGTAATCTTTTTTATGTGCAGCAGGTCCCAAGTAATCTCCTTTACTGTGCTGGAGATAATTCCGCGACAATTTACAAAAGAGAATCCATCAGCTTCAATCATCTCTCGTTCAGGATGGTATTGTCTGAGCGAGTCCATAAATCCAAAGAACTGCAGGTGTAAAGTCTCGTGATCTGCAATACTGGAGTTTACTCCAAGTTCTCGGATAGATTCATGAATACCCTAGATGAGACTGGTCTGGTAGTGGGAAAACGTGAGGTCGGAGTTCTTAAAGGTATTGTTCATCATGTCGTAAACCTCACGTAATCCGTAGTTGAATATTTGACTATGCTCTTCATCAGGTACTTCAGCGAAGATTTCCTTGATTCGATCAGTGAGGAAGTTTGCGATGTTAACCATCGAACCTTCAGGTATAGAAGAAGGGATGACACGCGTCCTCTCGTCAGAATTCTCATACTCGAGATCTTCGGCAATCTTGTGAGCATGGTACTCGATGGTGCAGTCAATGTAGAACCTATGAGGAGAAGTCTCGTCGATATGATCATTCCTAGCCATAGAATCTAGAAGTCCCCTAAGATTATTCATCAATCGGATGTCTATGTCTGCGTCGGGATTCCCAGTAGCATTGTACATATTGCTGCGATAAGAATTTAAGAACTCGTGTTGCTCAGCAGAATATGGAAATGTGGATCTGAACAGCGTGTCATAGATCTTCCTGTACATGCGTCTTTGGTCTTCAAAGAACTCAAGCTCCTCAGGTGTTGGTCCAGCAGTGTGGTGCTCTCGTAGCAGCTGAGCAGCAAGGTCTTCGGCAAAGGTATTTAGGCGGTTGTGGAAGAATCTGTAATCTTGGGAATTCTAGGCTTGGTTGACCTCAGATTCGGCTATGATTTCCTCAATCAGGTTCCTTTGGTGTGGAGTGTAATCATTGGTGGAGTTAATGATAATGCTTTTCATTATAGGTATGTCGTTTTCAAATTCTTCAATAGCACTTATCATTTCCTCATGGTTGGAGATAGTCGGAATTTGGGGAGAAGCGGGAACAGTCGAAGATGCAAGAAGTCGGAGAGACCGAATATCTATTGGAACATCAGTATAGATGATGTCATCATCATCACTCTCCTCAGCTGGAGTATCCCTAGCCTGGAAATCAGGGAACTCAACACTATCGGATGGTGGAAGGGAGTCATCAGTAATCTGAGATATCGGCTGAGAGGAATCCATCTCGATGTCTTTTTCCTCCTGAGAATCAGAATTACGGCTAGATCCGAAAGTACTTCCCTTCTCGAACTGACTTCGAGGTGCAGATGTGTCAAAGGTTTGAATCCTTTAGGGAAGTCGGGATGCTTTATATGCTGCAATCTTTCTCAAGAGTTTGTCTCGAAGCTCCGGGTGCTGTGCGGATAAAGCTATAGTCTTCTCAATATTCAGTAGAGCGTCAAGTCGGGGAGACACGAGAGGTTTGGTGGGATCAATAGCTGATGCAATGAGTTTCTCCATGGTGAGACCAAATTCTGCATCGTGAGAGTAATCAGTCGGTGGATCTTCATCTGATTCATCTTGTGACAGAGGGATGAAGTTCTCAAGGTTCTCGATCTGCATAATCTCGGATGTTGGTAAATATGAGTCAGGAAGATATTGATGAGGTGGTGTGGACTGATATACTTCCTCGGGCTCTGATTCTTCCTGTTCTTCCTCGGATTCTTCCATTTCTTCTGGTTCCGTTTCTTCCATCTCTTCTTCCTCTGGTTCTGTTTCAGGTTGTTCCTCTTCTTCTTCATCCTGCTCTGAGCCTTCCTCCTCTTCTATTTCTTCCTCTGGTTCAGATTCTTCCATTTCCTCGTCTTCTGATTCTGACTATTCAGTAGCTGAGATAAGACAAGTATGCTCGTGTGGCCTGTATGGTTCTGGCTCTGAATCAGAAGTGTCATCATCTGAAGTAACTCTGCCCATGGATATTGCGTATATCTCTGCATGCTCCATTATTGAACAGTCGGTCTGATCAATCTTGTATGATATTGTTTGTCCATGTGCTCGTAGACTGATAAC
Organism: Helichrysum umbraculigerum; assembly: GCA_949592205.1. Lineage (NCBI taxonomy): Eukaryota > Viridiplantae > Streptophyta > Magnoliopsida > Asterales > Asteraceae > Helichrysum > Helichrysum umbraculigerum. The sequence continues at coordinate 236,418,749 of CATIUR010000001.1, forward strand.
CTGAGAGTATACATCAATAATAGCACGTGCAGTATTCATGAATGGCCTACCTAGGATAATGGGTATGTTAATGTCTTCCTGTATATTCATCACTACAAAGTCAGTGGGGAAATAGAACCTGTCAACTTTTACCATGACGTTCTCAGCAATGCCTTTCGGGTATCGGACTGATTGATCGGCAAGCTGGACGCTCATTTTAGTGGGCTGGAGAGGTCCTAATTCTAATCTGGAGTAGAGCGAGTAAGGCATCAGATTGATACTAGCTCCAAGATCGGCCAAGGAGCGTATTGTGCCTGAGTGATAGATGGAACAGGGTAAGGTGAATCGACCCGTGTCTCCTAGTTTTTCCGGTAAGGCATTCTGGATGACGGCTGAACATTCGGCGTTCAGGGAGACTTTAGGAATGGCAGGAATCTTGTCCTTAGTCGCCAGCATTCGTCGGATGTATTTCGTACTAGAGGGGATTCTAGACACGGTGTCTAAGAATTTTCCATCAAGTTTGAATGACTTGGCATTGTACTTCTTGTGCAGGCGGTTAGGGAAAGGAATCTCAACCTCACTATTCGGCGTGGGCATTGATTTGGTCTCAACTGTCGGCGGGACAGGGGAATGTTCCCTTTGAGAAGCAGTCATAGAAGGAGTTGGTTTATCAGAGTTTAAGGTCTTGGCTTCCTCGACGTGGGGGTTCTGAATAGTATTGCTTGGTAAGGTCCCTTGCGGTCGGGTATCGAGACGTTGGGCTAACTGACCGATCTGGTTCTCAAGGCTTTTTAGGACCGAGAGTTGATTTCGAAGGAATAGATCAGTTTGGTCTTGTCGAGCCGTAGTCTTTTGGTTGAAAGCGGTCTGACCTTGGATGAATTTGTTGAGGCTGTCATCAGTACTCGTGACTGGAATGATGGTCTTCGTAGGCTCAGCAGGCTGGGTATCCTCAGTGGCGGTTAATGGAAGTGGTTGATTGTATGGGAGTTGTGGTTGTTGCGGGTATGTCGGATATCGTGGCTGAAACCTGGGCTGGAAAGGGGGTTGGTTGTTCCGTGGAGGATATTGGTTTCCTCGAGTTCGTGGTGGTGAAGTTCTAGCAGAGCCAGGCGGATTTTGAGGTCTGACAGGAAACTGGGCATAGTAGACTGAACCGTCAGTAGGATCTTCGTATTCAACCTCGTATTCTTCAGCGGGATGGTTGGTACAGTTCTGGCAAGCCTGAACTTGGTGGACCTGCTGTGGTTGTTTCTTCAGATCTGCTATCTGTTTTGTCAGAGTCTCAATTTGTTCGCTTAGAGACTTAATGGCTTCAGTTTGGCGGGTGTTATTTGCGGAGAGGGGTAATGATGAGGATTGCTCATCAGACTTCCAATCGTGGTGATGCATCATCATATCCTCAATCAAGCTCCATGCTTCATCATCAGTAAGTTTCATGAAGTTTCCTTGAGCTGCTGCGTCAAGATTGATGTGATGGTTAGGATCAAGACCTCGGTAGAAGGTGCACACCTTGTCAGTCTTTGTCATTTGGTGGTTTGGAAATTTCTTCAGTAAACTCTTGAATCGCTCCCATGCTGAGTAGATAGATTCATCGTGGGCTTGTTGGAAGTTTGCGATGTCATTCTTTGCCTGAGTTTGTTTGGACGGTGGAAAGTATCTAGCGAGAAACTTATTACCCATGTCGGTCCATGAGGTGATTGAGCCGGTAGAAGCATGTAAAGCATGTAAAGCGATAGAATAGGGGAACAAATATAAGCGGATGATATCCTGCTCAACCCCATTCTGCTTATAGGAGTTTGAAACCTGAATGAATTTGTCGATATGAGCGTTGGAATCATCACGGGGTAGACCGTGGAATTGGCAGTTATCTTTTATGAGTTGTACGATGTGGTGTTTAAGCTCAAAAGAAGCTCCGTCAATCACTGGATAGCTAATCGGTTGTGACACCCGGTCAAAAAGGGCCAAAATTAGCGGCCAATTTAAACTTTAATTACTCATACTCGGTACGTGTTAAAACAAAAGTATCCGGATATTATATATGTATTTATATATATAATACAATGAATACGTAATAATCATATACAAACAAATCTGAAAGAACACGAAATACTTATATGAAAGTTGGTGAATCAATTATTAAATAATACGAAATTATTTAATAACATTATTTAGTAATTTATATTATGTTGATAATATAAAACAAAAGTATACGTTTATTTAAAACGTCATATTATCAAACAATTGTGTAACAATTCAACCGACATCCAAATGGAACCAATCAATATTTGGACAACTTAAATATATTATTTTGGACAAAACTTTTACTTAGAAATATCGAGTTTTAAATCATTTATGAAAACTAGTATATAAAACGTTTAACGTTTATACGAACGACGAAACGACCGGGGAAACGAGCACTGCACGGAGCGCAAAATTGAGGAAACAAATTTGAGACAAACCCACACCAATGGAGGGCCCCACACAGCTGGTTTTACCAGCCCAACACACCTCCATAATTTTAGGATCTTGCTTGTTGATTGTTGACTTAAAATCTCAAACCAAAACACTTTTCTTATTTCATTTTCCTTCCCTTTTTCTATCAAATATCTCGGCTCTCTCTATCTCTTCACAACAACCATCATCATTCTCATGATCTAGCTTCAAAACTTGGAGGAAAATCGAAGGAGAAGCAAAGGAAACAAAGAGAAAGCAAAACCGAGCACGATTCCATCATCCTCTCTAGAACACGATTTTCTTTGGTATAAATCTCAAAATTTTCATTATATTATTTTGGATTAAGTATATTTACTTGTACACAAGCTCACTCAACTCAAAAATGTCCAAAATAATGGTTAAAATACGTTTTTACACACTTACATAATTTCTGTTTCGGTTCCAGAAAACTGTCCACGATTAAAATCATATAAAATCGTATACAAGGAATTAACGGATGAAAGACCCATCAAAATTTGTGTATTGAAGTTGCCTACAACTTTCGTGTTATGCTCAAGAACTGAAAATAGACATATTTTAGTGTAGAAGCCGATATGTAAGACATAGGTAAATCTGGCCGAAAATAGAATGAATTTATGTTTGATTTTTGTTAGCTATGAAAATGGACTTCTAAATTCTTGAGAAATTTATATAAGATACTAGAGATATATATGCTTAAGTCTGATTTTTGTTGGAACTTAATTCGGATTAGAAGTAATAGAAAATGAGAGGCGAAACAAGTCGACAAAACCGAAATCACTAACTTTTGACTGTTTTTGTAAGTTTCTTAAAAACGACACTTTGGACCAAACATAAAGCATTACGGTAACTTTTCCGAGGCCTAGAAACATATTTAAGGATATCCTAAAAGTTTCGGGTCAAACCGAGTCCGTTTGACCAAGTCAACAAAACCGAACCCAAAACGATAAATGCGAGCCGACTTGAGGAACGATAAGATTTCGGATCAAGAATGAACTTTGATAATTTTATTTATGAAACTTGGATAAAAACGGCAATATATATATATATATATACGGTACAATATACGGATAAACAAGTTATTCTCATATATCTATACTTTATACTTTGATAAGTATACATTTTAAACACACGGAATATACGGATAATGGATTCAACATATACTACGGATAATAAAATATGGAATATATTTTATAAGTATACAATGGAATATATAATAATACTTAAATTATTATCATAAATCGTCATCAACGGGTCGTACACTTTTATAAAATACAAATTCAATCGGTTTCAAAAACATACAATCGGAGTAAATCGGACATTTAATGGTTGAGTGAACACATTTTGGGAATGATCTAAATAGACATTCGCTCATGTGTATAACCTTATATGCTTAGGGCATTGAAGGTTTTGGGCTGTTCATTCCATATCGGATAATTATTGCTCGGTGACTCAGGTGAGTCTCACAGCCCCATTTTTACTGTTTTTTTTTTAAATATTGGGGTGAGATACAATGCTTACTTGTTTTCGTGATCATATGTTATTTGATTAGTTAATTTTGATTATTAACTCATGGAATTAAATGATTATTTAATTCAGTTAACTATATTAGTTACATTGTTTGGCTACCATTATTTGATCTTGATTTTCCTTGTTCGAGTATTGCACAAGTGTTTTAATTCGGGAAAGTCCTCATCATGTATGGTTCATTAACTTAATAAGGCGCGGTTACTAAAAGATAGATCTATCATGGGAGTGACGTCCCCGTCCGGGTTGCTAGCTACAACCAAGTTAAAAACGGGCATTTTAGTAATTGTTATGGGTGTTGACACCGTTCGGGAGGCAGAAAATCGGGTTAGGCCTTGAACCATAGCTTAGTGCAATGCAAAATCATAATAGAACATTGTTCAAAAACCTGCGTTGGTTTGTTCAATGTTACGAAACCTGCGTTGGTTTCACCCTTGTTTAATTTCATGTTGTTCAAAAACCTGCGTTGGTTTAAATCATTGTTTAGTGACCTTATTTGGTTAAAAATCATTGTTTGAGTAAATTGCTTAAACCATTGTTCATTTATAACATTTTATTATTGTCAGATAATCATATTGATCACATCAATGTTCATGTTAAACCTGTGAGATTCACCAGCTTTATAGCTGACCTTTTTAGTGTTGTATTCTCAGGTGCTCAACAGTAGGATGGTCCGCAGGATACGCTAGTTAGTACGAGTCACATGCTTACAAACATATGAAGATTTTCTTGCATTATATTTTGTTAAACGTTATGTATTAAAATCTTCGAAACTCATTTTGCGAACTCACTAGTATATTGTAAACGTTTGACTTATGACTTTAAAACATTGCACCACTTTTGTAATATATTATAAACGTCTCATGTAGAGTCGTTTGCTTGTACTTTGGTGCTTTGATTATTGATTAGTAACACCCAAAACTCGCTTCCGCAAACCATTAAATTTGGGGGTGTTACATCGGTCCTCCTCGTCCTTCGATGGATGGTTTGGTGTTGTCGGCGAGAGTAACACGAGCGGCCATTTGTGGAAAACGGGAACGTCTTTCTTTGCGGATGGTACGGATAATCGACTCAGGATCGGGTACGAAAATGAGAGATTCAGATCCGGATGATCTGGTCGAATATCGTTGTGGGATATGGGAAGATATTGTCGGTTGGAACAAGGAAAAGAAAATAAGAATGGGAAAGAAGTATCACTAAATAGAAAACTCGTCTGGATGCTTCAGAGTCTTACGATTAACTCCCCGGCAGCGGTGCCAAAAACTTGACGTGGACCCAATCCGACACGGTCGTCAACGCAACGGAAGGAGGACACGGCAGTGGAGTGTTTTAAATTTGTAGAGCTGGGGACCTAAGTTTTACTACGGCTGTATAGCAGCAGTATGACCTATGGTCGTTCTTCAAGCTAATCGTATTGTGAAACGGGAGTATCAAGACAAGTTGTTTATTTTAGTGATGGGATTTTTAAAACAGAGTTTGAGTGGGTGTTTGTTACTTAGGTCCGTAATTTAAAGCAATTAAATAAAAAGTAAATAAATGAAAAATAGAAATAGGGATGAAATCAGTATGGAGGAGATGTGTTTGTTATGACTTCGTTAGCTTATGCGGGGGTGATGCTAAGGTTTTTGATATGAAAACGTCTTTTAAAGGTTTGTGTCTTATCTGAGCTTATTTGTTCGTAGTGTAAACACTAGTACCCTACTGATTGGGGAAACCAATCTATATGTCACTGAGTACTAGGCCAAATTGAGTCTGATCGGAGGAGGATGCTCAACTCTTCAACGTTATCCAGTGACGGAGTAACGACCCTTCTTGGAATGTTAGTTCCTGGGTGCATGAGATAGAGTAACATACCCACTAAGGTTCCGACCTTTCTTAACACTACGGGGACAACGAAGTCAAACAAGGCATTTAAGATTAAGACTTGGTTTGGTAACTATTAACTTTATATTAATGGTTATATTTTAGTCTAGAGCTTTCATTACGGTGTACCATGCGATTATGCATTTCCACAGTTTTCCAGACCCGAGATGTACTAACGGTGTATAGTGCAATTAAGCAATTCCACAGTGTTCTAGATCTTTAGGTGTACTAACGGTGTACAGTGCGATCAAACATTTCCACAGCTTTGAAATTAAACCAGGATGTGACACAGTCTTCAACCACCGACATTTCCTTAGCTTCTACGTATTTGTACTTCACCAAAGGTGTTTCCAACGTTACACGAAGTAGAGTGCCGTTTACCGTGGTCTTTCCGGGGTCACATACTTTATGATCACTCTAGACTAGTTTAAACTAAATTTGTATTAAAGCCCAACCATCTATGATATAAACCAGCCCTCACTATTTCCCAATAAATCCCTGATTGATTCACGGTGTACTATACAAAAGGTTTTAAACAGTATTTCCACAGCTACGCAATTCAGACCATGTTTACAGTTTCAAAAAACATAGATAAGTAGTGACCGTTTGATCAAGGTTTGCGACTCCTTGTCATAAAGGTTCTAACCACGTTTAATTGGAGGAAAGGCGATTTGGTTTAGAAATTCATAAATACAAGATTAATAGATCACCGGTTTTCATTTATATAATATAACTGGAAACATTATTTCCACAACGGATTGTGCCCACGACTTTCATAGCTTCCACGTTCCGTACTACACACATAAGTGATGATTCAGGCGCTATACAAATGAAAGCCGTATAACGTTACCTCCGTTATTTCATAATGTTATCCAATTATATGTTTAAAGCAGCATCACCCCACACATATATAAACTAACTACATCATAACAAACACACAAGGAAACTACTCACTACGCATAATAACAGATCCTAAATCTAGCATAATAACAATAGCAATTATCATTATAACAGATAAGGAAAGAAGTAACCGTTAATAAAGCGTAGATTGAATAAGCGTTTAGAGAGAGAGTACAAGCAGAACTTCCGCAATATCCTTGACAATATTACAATAAAAGCCCCTGGACTATTCCCTACGCTATTACAAAAGTAGCCCCTCCGTTAGTTTCAGTTAAATACTAACTGAGAACTAACTGGATCAAACCCTAATTTCTAGAGAGAGAAAGAAAGAAAGAGAGTTTCGAGAGAGAGAGAGTGTGTGAGAGAGAAAGTGGAAATGGAGAAATGAATGGAATGTTGAAGTGTGTTGAAGGTTGGAGGGGTGGCCTCCTATTTATAGGCAAAGCTTGAAATCAGCCGTACAACTCGCGAAGCACGCACGTACAAGCAAACGAAGCACAAACGGGCAGCATATGGGGTACCAAGGGCCGTATACTGCCTTCATAGGGCCATATACGGTGTATAAAGGGCCGTATACGGTCTATGAAGGGCCGTATACGGTGTGCAAGGCCGTATACGGCTTCCGTCTGATTTCGTTCGTTGCTTAAAACGTCCGTATCTCCTTCGTTATGCGTCCGTTTGACCTGATTCTTTCACCTGTGTCTTCGTAATTCCGTTACGCTTCTAATGGTGCTAATATCACTGAAATTGGATGTGTACAACTTTAGCATAGCCGAAATCACTTTATAGGAGTTTGTAACCGTCCAGTCTTTTCCGTCATTTGTCTGATTTGCATGATTCTTGATTTTCTCGTCTCGATTTTACCTATTACATCATATCATAAGGTTAGATTATGCTTATCATAGGATAAATGAGGGTGCGAGAATTGGTTGCTGCTTATTTGCTCCGTTTTGCTCGTTATTCGGATGTTTTTACTGACTTTTGTAGCAACGCCTATATTTTGAGCACTTTAGTGATTTTTAGTAAATAATGATTATTTTGGAATGTTTTCACTAAAGATGTGCCCAAAAAGTGTGAAATAATGGCTTTGAAAACATGACTTTTTGCGTCACATCAGTACTCATGTGTTACCGTCTCTGTATTCAAAACAACAATCTCACAAGTTGTTAAGCGTTAGTACATATCACACTAACTAATTCTCATACCACAACTAATCCCACACTCATTGGAATGTTTGACTTGACACATATCAAAGTTTGGGATTGAACATTTTACAATGTACAATTCACCCAAACTTATGCTCTGATACCAACTTATAACACCCTGCTTTTACTGAACCATTTTAATAATGCTTTTCACTTGGAAGCGTAGATTTAATCATATATTTCATTACTTTGTAATATATAAAAAGTGTATAAACCTTTTCTTTCAAACATAATACACCACATTCCAAATTTGTTATAACAATAATAGAAACGAAGCGAGGTGTTATATGAAGTACATATCATTATTATCAAAATATATCAGAGTGTGATGCCGGTCAAACATTCCATCTCATTCCAAAGCTTCCTGCCCACCCACAATATTCTCATATTATCATAACCTGCAGGAAGAACTGTGGTGGGGTTAGCATAACGCTAAGTGAGAAAAACTATAATCAACAGTTTAACTCAGTAATAACAAATCTTACAACCAGATAGTCATAATTACATAATATCACTGAGTATTTATGGTTCTTGGGGAAACCTTCAGCCAAGAACACACAAACAATTCACATACGTTCAATGAGGATCGGTGGTTCTTGAGATATCATAATACCCGGGGATTCTCCAAGAACACTTACCACAATCTGTAAGGCCAATACAGAATAGACCGATAGCTTGGTACTAATCTCATACGACCTAATTTTCCTATTAACGTTATGTACAAGGAAATTCCTGTCGTCATCAATAGTAACCAAGCCCAACTATCACGTTGACCTCATTACCAATACCCGAAGGTCAAATATCAAGTGATCACATATTCACATAATTAATCAAGTCAACATATCAGACTAAACAGTCTATTTCTACATAACTCAAATCCTCATGGTAAACAAAGAATTAATAATGCGTTTACCAGTTGTAACCAAACTTGTTACAACTAAATTACACCGAGGTTATAGATCCACTCACCAACTACCTCAGTCGTCCACTCAGTAGTCTAATGTCACTGAGTCTTTCTCCATATCTGAGATTACAATAGAATACACAAATTAGTTACTTGTCTCAAAATCTATACAACATCATTTCCAATATCATAAATAACCATATTAACACACAATTCAAACTCACTTATTAAGTTTATGATCATTATGATCACCACCTCATTTAATCAACTTTCATTATCACCGTTAACATGGTTAAATCTTTAATAAGATCATTATCATCAAATATCACTAAGTCATTCAAAACTTCTAACGCAAGGTTTAATGAATACTTAGACAACTTAGTTGCAACTTTACTCATAATTTCTCAATTAAGTGTTCTAATTAGAAATCAACATTCATTTCATCATATCACTTATCATAATCATCAATTCTCTAGAACACCCCATGAACACTTAATCCAATTCTTTAATTTCATGTTATAACTCAACTTATAATCACAAATTAGGCAATAACTAACAATTATAACATAACAATAAGCTTTACTTCACAAATTGTCAACTAAATCACAACTTTTATCATGAACATACACCAATTTCTTCCCCTCTAGGTTAGGGTTTCACTTATAATTATGAATTACTTATTAACTAACAATACTATGATCATCACAAGTTTCCATTTCACTTTAACCCACTTAATTCCAGCATTTACTCAAAACCCATTTCTAGGTTTATATGAAAATCATGAATTAACAATTACAACATGTTTATAATGATGATGAAATGATTAATACATGTTATTGAAGCTTAACTAACCTCAATTTACACTTTTAAAACACTAATTTTGGATTTTGATCAAGAACACCAAAAAATCCAAATTTCAAGTTTATAGAAATCAAGCAATTAAGGCTTACAACATGATTAGGATGATCAAGAGATGGTTTACTCACATTTTTGAAGCTTGAATCAAGGTTATATGGCTTCAATTTAACCTCAGAGCTTATTTGGTAAATTACAAATCGTTCCAGGGGTTGGTTCTGGTTCGGCCAGACCGATTTCAAGAAGAAGAAGAACTTTGTACAATTGATTTGATGATTATTGAAGAAACTAGGGTTTTGAATCTTTCTTTCTAACTCACTCGATCTCTCTGGAATAATTTTAAAAGTTTCGTACGTATTAAACACATATATTAGATAATATGTGTACTACTTTTGTTCCCCGTACTTATCATTGTCTGGAACTTAAAAACCATTTGCGGGGGAAACATTATTTTATTTTACCGTCAACTGAATTAAATTAAAACAGTTAATAATTTATTAATCACAATAAATTATTCGGCTCTTTTCCCATTTATTTTCCAATTAACATCACGTACCTATTTTCTGACACATTAAATAATAATTCTACATAAGAAAATATTAAAATACTACTAGACCCGAGGAGTGGATGTTACACTGGTGTTGTATACACAATAACAAACTAGCCCAACAAAACTGTTGACCTCAATAACAACTGATGCCCGAAGGCCAGATAGCACGTAGATTCATAATTAATAATTCAGACTAAACAGTCTAACAATTATATCTACGTTTACTTATTGTAACCAAACAGTCACAACTAAATCAAACTGTGAGTTCCAGATCCACTCACCTGTTTGTCTCAGTTTCCAAACTCAGAGATCTTATGTTACTGAGTCTTCGGTTGATCTGAGAACACAACCAAAACACAAGTTAGTATCTTGTTCCACAATTGGTTATAACTTTACTTAACTACATAATAGTATGCAACTAAGTACCTATTACTTAACCCATTATACAGCTTACATGTTAAAGTAACTTATCACATATAACAACATACAAGCATAAACAATGTACATATAATAATTAAAAGTCCCTTATATAATTTAACTAGAATGCAAACAGGTTAACAAACGATCCGCCGAATAGGATCAGGATCCGCCGGATCCATCACTAGATCCGCCTGATCTTGACCTGATCCGCCAGATACAATAATTCAAATATTCCAAAAATATTATTTTCATATGTCAAATTAAAAGTGTAGTACCGACCACGGAGTATCCGTCGGATCCCTCCCAGGATCCACCAGATCCTCAATTAGAGAACTTTATGATCCGCTGGATCCACCATTGGATCCGCCGGATCCCCAGCAAAATGTCCACGATCCGTCGGATCACAACAGGATCCGTCGGATCCGAATCCTGGCTCTTTCCCTGCGACCTGAACTTACTGCAACATATTCAAATTCCAACCTAAATTCAATTCTACTCATACAACAGCAACAATTTGCATCAATTAATAATAACTACAACTATTAAATCATTATTCAAGCTTCAATTGCACATATGCATCATGAATCCTAATAGCTTCTACCATAATCACTAAAAATTATATTTAGGTATTGCCAAGAACAACAAAACACTTACAATTTGATGATAGAAATCTGATGATGATGATAAAGTCAGATGCTTATGCAATAATCACAACCCTTAAAATGGTAGCTTTGGTTTCTTTTTGTGTTTTGTTTCTAAGTTGCTCAAAAGAGAGATAACAAAATTTAGGAAAGTCTAGAGAAATAAGGTCGGCTCCTTTCTAAGTCGACCCAATACCATTTTAAGTTTTATCCCCGTTAAATCTTATTGTCTGAAACCTAGAAACCATTTACGAGAACAATTACTTTATTTTACCGTCAACTGCAACTATTTAAAACAGGTAATATTTTACTATTCACAATAAGTCATTTGACCTATTTACTTAAGTTTCAAAAACAAACAAATAATATCAAATTATTTCTAACACATTTAAATAATCAATTTAAAGTTAAGAAATTACCAGACCCCTAAGGAGGATGTTACAGTTGTGAACATTATTTTCGTCATCAACACATTCCAGAGGCAGTGAAGGTGGAGATAGCATGCTACCAACTTGATGGAGATGCCAAGTATGTTTTCTCAAATTGGAAAGGGATAATCCAGGAATTTGTTGGGAAGAATTTAAACGCCAATGTCATCTTAGATTTGGGCCTGTTGTGCTTGGAAATAAAGTGGGAGAACTTTGCAAACTTCAACAAACAGGTACATATGAGGACTACCAACGCAAGTTTGAACAATTCGTTACAAGATCAGGCCACCTCAATCCTCAACAGGAAGTAGATATTTATATTAGCGGGTTACAGGAAAGTATTGCAGTAGAAGTTGAATTGCATGGCCTGCAGACTTGACCCAGGCTATGCGTCTAGGCCGTTTATATAATAAACGTTGTGGTTCAAGGGAAATCACAAACTCTGTGTCAAAAGCATCATCTAGTTCCACACCACCATCTTCTTCCAACATGAAGATTTTTAAAAGTCTGTCACATTCGGAGATGGAGGAGAGGCGGGCCAAAGGACTTTGCTATAATTGTGATGAAATTTATACGAAGGGACAACAATGTAAACGGCTGTTCTGGCTAGAAGGGGTTGATGAAGATGAAATTGGTGGTCAAAGCTCTGATGAGTATGCCCAAAAAGGAGTCACTTAACATTTGGGTCATGTATTAGTAGGTGCTTGAGGATAAGTATAATCTTCATGGGGGCAGTGATGTTATGAGCTGGCTGAACTTGGAGATTTAGTGGCCTGCTATTATTATCTGTTTTATTACTTTTAATTAATTAGGATGTTATCTTTTAATTAATAGTTTTGATTAGGATAAAGTGGGAATAGCCCATGATTATCATTTAGCTGATTATTAGGAGAAGTTATCTACCGTATGAAAGTAGTTTTTAAGGTAGTTTTTAAGGAGCAGTTATTAAACTTTTATCTATATATGTAACCCACGTGAAGTAATGAAATCAGACAGAAAATTTAAAATTAAGTTTCAACTTTCAAGTTTGAAGAGATCGTTGGGTTCTCTCTATTGAGCCCTTATCCTATCATAATTAAAATAGGCAGAAAATCATATAAACAATCTGCTATTAGAACACCTGTAACTCAATCACAAAGTCGGGACCTTGTGTATGTTTCCCAGACTTGTATACTTTTTGAAGATTTATCTGTATGGAAATAATTTTATAGGTGTTTTTATTCTTAGATGTGTATGTTGTTGGCTCAATATAGAATGGTTTCTGGAATTTAACTTTCTTGATGTCACAATCAAGTCGAATTTTAAAGAATTAACATTTGGCTTGTTTAAAGCTCGAACTTGACTGTGTTGAGTCTAGTAGTTCTACTTGCTTTTCATTAGATACAATACACAACTACACAACCACTTTTCCCTTATAATGGAAAAAAGTAGAGTTTAGTAGTATTAGTCTTCCAAATACAAAAAATAAGTACCTAAAATTATATTTTATACTAAACAACGCCGCGGAGCTAGAAAATTCAAATGGAGGGATCGAAAAAAATATATTTATATTTCCTTTATAGTTATGTGGAGACGAAAATTTTAAAATGTCATTAATACCTTAAATATATTTCTTTTTAAGTAATTTAAAATTTCGGCTACCTACACTACCCCGTCCACCCCTCTATACACTTATGGTAAGTATCATAAAATACTCGATTTTTAAGTTTCTTTATTATTATTATGATTAATTATTATTATTATTATTATTATTATTTACAAAAAAACAATAAAACAAAGGGAAACTGAATAGTTTTCATTTATATTAGTCCGTAGTTACTGTACGAACCAAGGTGTAAAAAGCGCGGCAAAACCCTAAAATCACTCGACCACTCCCATTTCTGGCGATTTAACTATTGAACCTCTATCTCCGGCTGTCGCCGTCCGTCGCTTTCCGCCGCTAACTCAGATCGCCGACCGCTGATCGTTGATTGCTGCTTCTGCGTTTCGATTTAGTTATCAAAATAAGTTATATCAGTTTCATAGCAGGTATATTCGTATCTGTTTAATCACATCTTATTTCCTTTTCATTCACGAGACTAGAAAGCTCATTGCAGATCTTGAAGCAATTTTCTGTGAATTTCATACACAATACTACATTATTGATTGCTGGTTGATTTTGTCAGTACTGTTTGTAAAATATGTGTGATAAATTTTTTTATCTAAATTGATTTATAAATATGGAAAAATACAGAAAAAGGTACCATATTTTACCCAATTTCCTATTTAAGGTACAAAACTTTGTTATTTCTTCTCAACTTAAGGTATCAAACTATCAATTTGTCATCAAATTAGGTACAAAACTTTATAGCATGAGTCAGTAATACAATTTATCAGTTGTCACAAACTTCATTATTAATTACTCCACTCGTTTATCCAGAATTAGTCTGTGGTTCGATCGAAAATGCTCTTCTGGATTGATTTAACTCTAATTTGATGGGATATAAATGTTCTTACTTACCTGGTTTTTTCTTCATTTATAATGTTTAATTGATGGATTCCATGGAGTTTGTGACTATCTTTTACTCTTTAGTACTTTAACTTAAGTATCTTCCCTCTTTGAATGCGTTACTTAACTTGAAATTTATGTGTTGTAAGTTTTATGTTATGAGACATTTCATGTTTTCTGTGCTCATTTTATATTATTAAAAGTTTTGTCGTTCCATATGTATGGAAATTTTCATGTGATAGAACCGTAGAATTTTCTTATCTTTTTCGTCCTTGTGCTCTAAAACTATTATGGAATGCATATCTGTGTTTCCTGTTTTGAACGATTGACAACTCTTATGTTCAATTTCAAATCTTCTATACATATTTTGCTTACTATTATTTCAAATTTTAACTATTATCAATCAGGCTTATTTTGTAGTTGTCTAAATAGACTTCCACTGTAGGTAATGTTGCAATCGTCGAGAAAATATTATGAGATGGATATGATCAGCAAGCTTCCCCTGAACATACTTGAAACCATCTTATGTCTTTTACCGATTCAAGAGGCTGCAAAGACTAGTATCCTCTCTAGGGAATGGAGGTATCATTGGATCAAAATCCCTAAACTTGCGTTTATAGAGGATAGGTTTCAAGTAACTGATGAGGCTGAGCTGTCCGTTCTGGAGCAAACGTTTGACGGACCAAATGAAAGGAAAGGAATGACTAAGAGGTGTAGAATTTTCAATGCTATATACCAAGTTCTGTTAATGCACGAGGGTCCAATACATGAATTCACCCTTAAAATAACCGCAGATAACTCTTGTGTTGAGATTGACCATATACTATATCATTTGTCACGGAAAAATACTGTCAAGAAATTAACACTTGACATTTTTTGGAGGTATAAGTTACCCTTATCTCTCTTCTCGTTTTGTCAGTTAACGGACCTATCAATTATAAATTGTGTTCTTGACCATCAACCAACATTCAAAGGATTTTGTAACCTTACAAGCTTATTTCTGCAAGAATTAATGACCACTGAGAAAACGCTTATGCATCTCCTATCCAATTGTCCTTCACTCAAGAGCTTGAATCTGGTAAGTTTTTATTAAAACATAATATCGACCCTCATAGGCTTTCACAACTTATCTGAACATTGCAAGCTGTTGCAGAGTAGTAACTGTTCAACTATTGACTATAGTGACGATTTCACCATTGCTGACCTATTCAAGTGTTTACTGGTGATTGAAGATTTGTGTATTTGTTTTCCCGTCATTTATGTAATATTACCCACTTTGTATATAATTGCTTCAACTTTGAAAATAGTTATCTTATTTATTGCTAATCTGTTTTGGCTATGGCTCCAGTGTTTTTGTCCAGATAGAATTCCTGAAAAGCTTCCAGCCGCATTAGTTCACCTCAAATACTTGTGTATGGAAAGTCTATGTTTTGTTCACAGATATGGGTTACCTTTTCTCGTTCTTTTGATTAAAAGCTCCCCAAACTTGAAGAAACTTAAGCTACAGGTAAATAACTTAATTTATCTCGTATCTTATATGTTTCTATTATTGTACCAAATTACAGTCACACAAGAAATGACGATACTACGTGTAGCTTTTCGAGGATTCATGTCTTGATGAAATGGAGATTGGCTCCCTCAAACTAGAAGATTATTCAAATATTTGGTTGGAGCATTTAAGCGAATTAGAGATTTTGGATTTTAGTAATGGGGAGAATGCGTTGGATTTTGTGAAGCTTATCTTGATCAAGTCACCTGTGCTAAAGACGGTGAGGATATTCCTTGACGATGATATTGATAAGGATGAAGAATTGCAGATTCTAGGAGTTCTCTTATGCTCCCCACGTGCATCAAGAGTGGTGGATATCATTGTTAGACAGGTTAAAAGCTAGTCATAACAGTTTGTGTATTTACTGACTTTTTGTTGGAAGAAACAATTGAGTTTTGATCTGAGTTTCAAGTAACCAATCTTTCGGTGTCTAAACTATGCCACTGTGACTATGCGAGTATTGTGGTTTTATGTGGATGTGTATAATGCTTAGATATTTGAAATTCATCAAGTTATTTTCGATTGTTTCATAGTGTGTCTTGTTTTATGAAAGTTGTTTTAATAGTGTCTTTAGTCTTGGATTATATTGGCTCAACATGCATCAGCTTTTATTTTTATTTGGACATCTTCAGAATGGGTGATGATTCCATCATCACTTTTTATCTATCCGTACTCCACTTAATTTAATTTTGTTATTTTTAACTTGAATTCGTTCTCGCCCCTTCACTCTTAGAAAAATCCAAATAAAAACACTAATCTTCACTCACGTTCTGACGTTCCGTATTTCTTCGAAAATCAACTCAATTCAGTGAGACTTATAGTAACAACATATTAATCGGTATGTTCATAGTTGTTAAACTCTTACGATTCACGAGTCGGGTCAAAAATTCAAAAAACCAGGCGACTCGGACCCTGACTCTTAAATGACTTTGACTCTTACGAGTCGTATATTGACTATTCCGAGTCGTGTGTGACTCTTCCGAATCTTATGCGACTCTTACGGGTTAGAAAACCCAAAACTTTTATTGTAACGTAATACAAGTAAAGGACAAAAATAGAAAAGGAGATGGTAAACATTTGTGTTGATTGACGATTAATGACTTAATTATCGACTTTCAGAATGCTCTATGTCACTTAAAACAAATATTTTAAACAATTATATACATACAAATATATATATATTTATTGTAAATTAGTAACTCTTACGAGTCGAGCCGGGTCATGAGTCACGAGTTAAAAATCGAGATTCGTAGTCATGAGTTAACAACTATGGGTAGGTTACCCTCATAGTCATACCATTACGCCAAAAATCATTTGATGAAAATTACTTGATGTATCTTTTATGGATTTTGCTAACGTGTGTCCCCGTGGTACACGTTAAGATGTATTTAATGAAGTTGAAATTTCCTTAAATATCATAATTTGTAATTCATATGTGTATAAAAAAGGTAAATATTAGATTGCATTAATGAGTATTAAATGCAAATGATAATATTTAAGGAAATTCCGACTTCATTAAATGCTGCTTAACGCGTGCTACGGGGGCACACGTTAGCAAAACCCATCTTTTATTGATGATCAGAATTGACTTTTACAAATTCAATAATTAACATTTTTCAATTAGTAGAAAGATGTGAAAAACAATAATCGACCTTATTAAATCAACTTAAATCAAATTATCAGCAAGATTAATAAATATTTGTTTATATCGAAAATTGTCCAAATCCTCTTTGTTTTTGTCAAAAAAAAATTACAATTTTCATCCTGAATTTCACGAAATGTCACCAGTCATTCCAATAATTGGTATTTTCGCTCACTAAATTGTTCCGCTTAACAAATTTCATTAATTTCCCCGTTAAATCATAATGAAAGGACTATAATACCATTCTTCTTCCTCAAAAACACACCACATATCATTTTATGTCTTCTCAAACACGGTTCAACTTTTTCGTCTTTCTCAAACCATAACCAAATTACCTTAATTATTTTCATTTAAATTTAAATTCGTTGAATCAATTGATCATATCAGCACCAATAAAACCATAATGAAGTTTTTATACATGGGGTTGATATTAGATCATTTATACACCAATAACCGTCATTTAAATTCGATAACGAATATAACAAATAAAAAGAATTATTGGTGACATTTCATAAACTCATAAATGAAATGTAATTTTTTGTCATTATTTATTTGGTCAATTTTCTATTGTTTATATCATTAAGTAAAGATATCATAATTTTTTTTAGCTTTTGTCTTCCCACACCAAAATACAGTGTAATGTGGTAACCTTTTCTTTTGAAGTAGTAATAATTAAGGGCATGTTTAGTTACGGCAAGCTTCTTCATATTTTTAGAAAACTTTTTAATTAATTAGAAAACACGTTCAAATTCGAATTTTTTTATAAGAAAACAAGTTTATTTTGACGCAATTAGTTACGGAAGATTCTCCACTTTTCTAGAAAATTTTCCATGAAAAATAGAAAATTAGAAAACGTGTTCAAATCTGACTTTTTATAACTAAAAGTTAAAAACTATTTTTTATGGTTTACAAAGTTTTCCATCTCCACTCTCTGTGGAAAAGGAAAATTACACCCTCACATTCAAACGCGTTTTCTAAATTTTCATTGATTTTCCAGAGAGGTAAAACACTTCCCCATTTCCTTGAAAACTGGAAAAGAAAAAATGAAAATTTTTTTTTGTAACTATACGCGTCCAAAGTTTTCCTTCTTATAATTTGAAAATTACTTCTTATGGTATAATGAGTTTTTCATTTCTACTATTTCGTAGAATTGGAAAACTCCATCCCTCACATTAAAACATATTTTCTAAAAAATTTAAAAGCTTTCTTATTCCATAGGAAGACAGATAAAAAAAGGAAAAAATTCCTGTAATTAAACGTGTCATAAATAGTTTTGAATTATAATATGGCTTTTCCACAATTTTAAAAACCCGGTTTTGTTTTGGTTCAACAGCTTCAATAAAACGGTTTAACTGCTTTAATTGAATATTTGCAATGCAAATGTTATTTGATTGGACTACTGCATGGGGTGTCACTTTTATCCGAATTCGAATAATCCATCCAATCCAAATCTAGTTTAGGTTAAATGGACAATATTATTTGGATTACGGATTGCTTAAACTGATTATGAATTACTTAAATAGATTACACGGATAGGATAAATGATCAAAACTAAAATGTTTGGATATATCCGAATAATTTGGATAACGATTAACAAATTAAATAATATATTTTTAATAATATATTAGTTATTACCATATAAGAGTTAACTACAAAGTAGGGATGAACATTAGTACCACAATATACCGTACTCATACCATACCGGTCATGTACCCGTACCGGTACCATACCACTTCAAATGGTACAATATTCGGTACTAATAAAACTTATTTTTTTGGATGCGGTACTTTCGGTATGGTACTGGTATTTTCCCGGTACCGGTATATAATATCCTATCTTTTTGCCACTATATAATTATAAGATAATATTGTCTATTAAGAAATAAGAACGGATGCTGATAACACATGTTATATATACTACGACTAATGAGTTTTTAACATTCACAAAACCTAAATTCTAATCATCATCAATTATTAAGGATCACAATCAACTACAATTGTCATCATAATATGCAACCACCATCGTCACTATCATCATCATCAACAACAACAACAAAGAATATGAAAGTACCTATTTTTTATACGCAATCATATAAAATCCTATAGTTACAATTTACGACACTCTGAGTAATGAGAATCATCTTTTAGGATCATGTTTATTTTATTTGTTTCATATCATAATTGTCAACTTTATTTATTTATGTTATAATATGATCAATGTTGTTGTTGTCCTGTTGATAATTTGGTGCTTGATGAATTAATGTGACAATATTGACTATTGGGTACTTTATTTCGAAACATAAACATGGATATTCTTTGTCCTTTTTTTTTGTTTAAGTTACCATACTTGGTCCAGTTTGGTATTGAGGTGATTCTATGTATTAGTGTTGTACCACTTTTTACAACTAAATATTGTTCACTTTTGTATTTTTATATTTCCGGTATCAAACAGGTATAGTGCCACTTTTTACCGTACCAGTACCCGTACCGTATCGGTACCAATACTACTTCAATTGGTACGGTATTTTGTACTTACATTATGGTCAAAAGGAAAAGCGGTACCAACCGATTTGGTACGGTACGGTACCGGTTCTGTACCACGGTCATCCCTGCTACAAAGAAAATGATAAATTATATTATATACTAATAATTTAGAAACATCTACAAGTCTTAAATGGATTAGAGGCGATGTTTATTTGATTTATAAAATACGAATATGTCTTGGATTAAATTGTTTACAATGTTAAAAGTTGGAATTAGAATTTGAATCTTATAATATGATCTATAGTTGCATCTTATGTTTGTTTATATAATTATTTAAAACGTAAATCATTTGTTAAATTTAGTCAAACTTGATATCGCATGTCCAACTTGAGCTAATTCGGATGAAATCGTTTAATCCGAACACTAATCCGAAACCCTATAACATGTATCCGATTAATCCATTTCTTAGTTGGATTGGATTAAGGGTTAATTTGAGATCGTCTAAAATCCAGTTAATTCGAACCAAATAATTCAGAAACAAAATAATCAAAAACCGAATAATCCGTCCGAATAACATCCCCTACGTGGCTACGTGCCCACTATTCTAAAGCTGACAAAAAAATTACAAAAGGGATAATGGCAGTTTTGTAAATTTGGTATTTAAATGGGGTTTTGAGTTTTTCTATTATATTATTGAACTTTTCCAACGATAGCCCATTTACCCCACTAACTTTAGAATAACTACTCCACTCACTTTAGGCTGTGTTTGATTTGTGCCGAATGAAATGGTTCAGCACTGAATGCTGCATCGGTCAGCATTCAGTGCGTTTGGTAACAAAATTGCGAACCTCTGAATGGTACCTTAGTGCTGAACGAAGTTCTGAATGATTCCAAGATTGAAAGCACTCCTAATCATTCAGTGAACCACATTTTACCTTCCTGTCCTTGACACCTCATCTACCCCTTTTATTTTTCTACTGCAACTCTCGGTCTCATGCATCATATATCATCATGAAATCAAACTAATTAATTTCTCTAGTTTATTCTTTAATTCTCTCTTATTATGTTTATAATATATATAATTTACTTATTATATTTTCTTATGCTTTTTTGAGACATCAATTCCCCCTTATTATTATTTTTATACAAATTTTATTTATTATATTTTCTTATGGTTTTTTTGAGACATCAAAGTAATGTTTTATTTAACACGATGTACATGAAAAATAAGTTTTTAAGAACCCCATTTCATAATCTAGGCTTCGTAGCTGAACTTCTTAATTTGTATTAAAGTTGTTCATCACATTGTAAATACGTAGCTTATTAATACTCAGATTAACATTTAAATGAATACTATACTATAATGTTTTAATTTTTGAATGATACTGGTATTGAAATATATTTACTTTGAAGTTACTATTATGATTTATTTACCATTACCATATTTGAATTTTTAAAAATATTATAATTTTCCAACAATTATCAAACTCTTTTATATCATTTTACACTAAACCATAAATAAGGGTAAAATTGTAATTTTCTATCATTCAGAATGTTCATTCAGGATAGTTATCAAACAGTTATTTTCATTCAGAATCAAAATCATACAGAGGGTGTGTTTGGCAAAACTAGCTGGAGATGGAGCTGAAGATTGAGATGGAGCTGGAGCTGAAAGTTAGAAGCTGGAGATGGAGATTTTATTTGGGGCTGGAGCTGGAGTTTTTAGTTTTTAATATGTGTTTGGTAAACTAGTTAGGGCTGGAGCTTATTTATGTAAAATTACACAAATGGACATGATGATTTAAAATTCTAAATTTTTAATACTTATAAAAAGGGTATTGTAGTAATTTAATAATTAAGAGATTGAGATTCTTTGAGAAGCTAGTCTTAGTGGCTTCTAGTTGAGGGGATTATTATCTAAAGAATCCCTATTCTAGTTTTTATGCCAAACAAGCATTGTGAATTTTGAAAGGATGGAGATTCTTGAAATTAAAATCTCAATCTCCGATAATCCCCAAGAATTCCCTAAAATTTGGTTGCCAAACACACCCAGAGCCTTTGAATCATTCAGGCTTAAGAATTATTCAGTGCTAAACTATTCAGTTTTATCAAACGCGGCCTTAATTAACCATCATAAGCACAAAATTTCCTCTTAAATACAACCCCTTAGCTATTATTAAAAAAATCTTATATTATTTTATGAACAAATCCGTAAAAATTGAGAGCGCGGCAAAACCCTAACCCCACTCGGCCACTCCCATTTCTGATGATTGAACTTCCATCTCGGGTTGTTGACTTCCGTCGCCGATTCTCATATTCGGAAGGTGGTAATCGGTGAATTTCTTGCTGCATTTGTCTCAATTTACTTTTAACTAAACATCAACCATACCAGGTATGTATACACTTGTATATATATTGATTCATATCTGTTTATTTATATCATATTTACCTTTTATACACCATATCAAATTGTTATTTGCTGATTTAGTACATTGTTTATTGCCGATTTTGTGTGAATTTCATGTCATTTCATTACAGTTTTGAGTAATTTTTCCAATACTGTTTATTAAGTTTGAGCCATTTATAATTTATAATTTTGATTTATAGAAATTATCATTTTGGAAGTAATACAGTGTCCTTGTTTTGCTTGAAAACGCTCCGCTCTTTTATCGCCAATGAGTAGTGGTTCGATTGAAAATGCTCCTCTGGATTGGTTTCACTTGATTTTTGTTTATTTTAAAAAAAGTTTATTTGATGGATTCAATGTAGTTTGATTATCGTCGTGATATATGTGTAATTTATGACTTTGTTTCTTTCGTTTTCAATTAATATGTTTAGCTAGCGTATGTGTACCTGAATGTTGTATGGGGATTTGCATGGTTATAGAGTATATTAATCATGTCAACAACCATTGTATATCAATCTGGTGTTGTATGAATTTGGTGGGTGCAGATATGATAATTGACCATTAGCACCGACAACAATATGCCTGCACAGAAATGTGATCATACCCAGAGTGTAAGGGGTAGTGTTCTTTCACACTTTAATTCAAGTATCTCCCATCTGATTATTTTACCTATGTCAGTGATCTGTAATAATAAAATTATGTTATGAGCTGTTTCCTGTTTTATATGTTCACTCTTTATCATAAAAGTTCTTCATTCTGATTTGGTTTGTTCTATATGTATGGAGATTTTATGTGGTACAACTTTCTTATCTGTTTCATACGTGTGCTCTAAAATTAATATGGAACGTATATCTGTATTTCTGTTTTAATTGACTGACAACTGTGATGTTCAATCCTAAAACTTGTAAACACATTTTTGCTCACTATATTTTCAAATTTCAACTATCAGTTATTAAGCTTTGTGTGTGTAGACTCTTGTCTGTAGATAATGTTGCAGCCAACAAAAAAAATATAGTGAGATGGATATGATCAGCAAGCTTCCTCTGTGCATAATAGAAACCATTTTATGTCTTCTACCGATTCAAGAAGCAGCAAGGACAAGTATTCTTTCTAGTGAATGGAGGTACCATTGGATCAAAATCCCTAAACTTGCGTTTATTGAGGATACGTTTCAAGAATCAACTGAGGGTGCTGAGCTGTCTATTTTGGAGCAAACATTTGACAGACCAAATCAAAGGAGAGAAATGACCGAGAGGTGTAAAATTTTCTATGCTATATACCAAGTTCTGTTAATGCATGAGGGTCCAATACACGAGTTCTCCATTTCCTTGGATGCAGACAACTCGTGTGTTGAGGTTGACCATATACTCCGTCAGTTGTTGCGAAAAAATACTGTCAATAAGTTAACACTTGACTTTTCCGGTCAGTATAAGTTGCCTAAATCTTTCTTCTCGTTTCATCAGTTAACGGACCTGTATCTCAGTTGTTGTGGTTTTGACTATCAACCAACATTTTATGGATTTGGTAGCCTTACAAGCTTGTATTTGGATGTATTGACGACCTCTAAAAAAATGCTTTTACATATCTTATCCAAGAGTCCATTACTTAAGAGTGTGACACTGGTAAGTTTATCTTATTAGAATATCGATCCTTATGGGTTTTCATAACTTATTTGAATACTAAATGATGTAACTTGTTGCAGAAATTTAACAGCGATACTGTCGAATGTAGTGATGATCATTCCACCATTGTCAAGTTTTTCGAGTGTTTACCGGTGGTTGAAGATCTGTCTATCTGGTTTCACATCATTTTTGTAATATTTTTCACTTAATATATATATTTAATTCCACTTGTGAATAAAAGGGTCTTGTTTATTGCTAATCTTTGTTCTCTCTATGTTTGTAGTGTTTCATTTCATACGAACATCCTGAAGAGCTTCCTAAAGAGCTCCCAACCGCATTAAGTCACCTCAAATACTTGTGTATAGAATATGTTTGTTTTTTTCACAAATTTGGGCTACCTTTTCTTGCATGTTTGATCAGAAGCTCTCCAAACCTCGAGAAACTGAAGATAGAGGTAAGTAGCATATATCTATGTTGCATCTTATTTGTTTTGATTCTTATGCCAAGATACAGTGACAAAACACTTCCTATAGATTTTGGACGATTCAAGGGAAGATTTCTTTGAGGTATGCTCCTTTGCACTCGAGGATTACTACGATATCTGGTTGGAGCATTTGAAGGAATTTGAGATTATAAATTTGAGCGATGGGGTGTATGAGTTGGATTTTGTGAAGCTTATAATGGTCAAGTCACCTGTGCTAAAGGTGACAGTACTTCTTGACGAACATGTTGATAAGGAAGAAGAGTTACCAATTTTAGAAAGTCTCTTACGCTCCCCACGTGTATCACCAGTGGTATATATTATTGTTAGACAGGTGAAAGCTAATTAGCGGTAAGAGATGATATATTTTCCAAGGGCTAAGGATGAGGTGTTTGGATTTATGTTTTGTGTATGGCGATCATGGTGTCACAAGTTCATGTTTTTCCATATTTTATTCGTGGATAAGGAGATATAAAGTTAGAGGTTATCGTCCAGTTTTGGTCTTATGTATCTGGTAACCAATCATTTCTACCATGTGATTATTGTTTTTTGGCTGACTTCTTTGTACTGATTTCGATGCAAGACTTGTAAACTTTGTGGAGTATTATCTATTGTTTCATATTGTGTCTGGTTGCATGGTATCAACTCTAATTAGTGTTTTGAGTCTTACTTTGAAAATAGGGAAGACTTAAAATTATTACAAATGTCATCGGTATACTTTTTTGCATACTTGCGCTTATTTTAACACACAAGTTTTGTGGAGTTTTGATATGAGATGGAATTTTGAAGTAGTTTGTATTTTGCAACTTGGATTTGTTTGAAAATCAATGCTTTTTGGATAGCTGATTCCATGATTGCTCATAGATCTTCAGTTTTTTTTTTAATCTTTAGTTGCCCTTAAGTTACTTGAAGTATATAGTTGGTGCTTCTGGAATTACGTTTCGAAAGTGAGTCTTTGATGTTGAATAATTGAAATCAATAAACGTTTGAAGTATATGAGATCGTGTTTGAATGTGTTTTGTTGCTTGGTTTTGCCTAAACCCTTCAAGACCTTGTCCCTGAATCTGATCTTGACCTGTAACCCAACCTGATCTGACCCGCCCATTTTGCCACCCAAGGAGACACAAAGTTAGAGGTTTATTGTTTGTCTTAAGTTTCCAGCAACCAATTGTTCAGTGTAAAATATATCACTGTGACTGAGGATTGTGGTTTTATATTGCATGTGTATGATTTTAAGATCAAGTGTTATCTATTGTTTCATACTGTTCTTGTTTTATGGAAGTAATGATGGATTATTGGCTCGACATGGAATTGTTACAATGGGGTATTTGGTTTGGCTTATGTTTTTTTATCTTGTGCGTTATCTAAAAGTCAGTAGATGGTGCTTTTAGCTTTTTAGCTTATTGACCCTTTAAATTTTGAAAAGCTATCACACAAAAGCTCATCCAAATACTTTCAAAATAGCTTTTTAGCTGTATCATAACACAATAAGCCAAAAAAACCTCTTAAAAAAGTCATACCAAACACTAGAGATGAGCAAAGACCAGATAAAACTGGTTTTCAGTCCAGTTCAAAAAAGTTCAGTTTTTTAACAGAAAATTAAAAACCAGTCTTTTCTAGGACTGGTCCAGTTTCAGTCCAGTTTTTTGTCAGTTTTGCCAGTTTTTCTTAGAATTTCAGTCCAGTCCCAGTCCAGTTTCAGTCATTTCCAGTCTTTTTTTTCATGGTCGATAATTTTGTCAATAGTTACAATAAAATTTTAAAACCAATAGAAAAAATCAATAAATGTGAAGTATGATTAAATTAAAATGTATATAATTGAAATTGTTGATGTGAAAATAAATAAAAGTTTATAAATAAAGAAATAAAAATGAATCAAATACAATTTGACCTAAATTTAAATTTTATAAGGAAAGAAAAAAGTTAATAAACAATAAATAAATATAAATAGCTTATAATACATTTCAGTCTTTTTGCCAGTTTTAAACCAGTTTCAGTCTTTAACCAGTTTAAACTGATTTCAGTCCAGTTTTTAACCAGTCTTCTGACTGAAAAGTAGGACTGAATTAGGACTGTCAGGCAGTCCTAGGACCAGTCCAGTCTTTTTCCCGGTCCAGTTTTTATAGGACCGGTCCCAGTCCGGTTCAGAACCAGTTTTAGTCTTAGACTGTTTTGCTCATCTCTACCAAACACCCTCTAAAAATGTATTTACTTTTCTTCTTTTAAAAAATATGTTTACCTTAGCGACTTGTAGGTCCTAAGCAAGTCAAGAATATATCACAATTAACTTGTTATAAACTTGAACTTGGATGAGTTTACTCTAGGTCTACTCTTTTTTTTTTTACTTGCTTTTGTTTTGAGCCAAAAAAAAAAGGTTTTGACAAATTGGGTTTCTACCATGAACAACTAACTATTCGAACTCAATTTTCATTGAATGAGTGTAAACAAAACCAATTTTTATTTTTTCAAATAGCAACTTAGGAAAATATTTAGTAAACTAACAGGAAAAACTTGATTTATAGTTAGTTATTAGTAATCATTTAAATAAATTTACTTTACAATTTATTTATTAACCTTCCAATCGGTACTACTCGACTACTCATGTCATTTTTATTTTTATTTTTAGTTTTTGTGGTACTTTCATGTCATTTTCTTTTATATGTGAGTGTAGATAGATACACATAATTTGCTCACTATTATTTCAAATTATACATATTATCAGCCAGGTTTATTTTGCGTGTATATTAAATAGAGTTTATCCTAAATAGACTTTCACTGTTGCTAATGTTGCAACCAACAAGAAAATATTATGAGATGGACATGACCAGCAAGCTTCCTCCGGGCATAATTGAAACCATCTTATGCCTTTTACCGATTCAAGAGGCAGCAAGGACAAGTATCCTCTCTAAGGAATGGAGGTATGATTGGATCAAAATCCCTAAACTTGCGTTTATTGAGGATACGTTTCAAGTAACTGCTGAGGCTGAGCTGTCCATTCTGGAGCAAACGTTTGACGGACCAAGTGAAAGGAAAGGAATGACCAAGAGGGGTAGAATTTTCAATGCTATATACCAAGTTCTGTTAACGCACGAGGGTCCTATACATGAATTTACCCTTTCCATAACCGCAGATAACTCTTGTGTTGAGATTGACCATATGCTACATCATTTGTCTCGGAATAATACTGTTAAGAAATTGACGATACTACATGTAGCTTTTCGAGGATTCATGTCTTGATGAAATTGAGATTGGCTTCTTCGCACTGGAAGCTTATTCAAATATTTGGTTGGAGCATTTAAGTGAATTAGAGATTTTGGATTTTAGTAATGGGGAGAATGCGTTGGATTTTGTGAAGCTTATCTTGGCCAAGTCACCTGTGCTAAAGAAGGTGAGGATATTCCTCGACGAAGATGCTGATAAGGATGAAGAGTTACAGATTCTGGGAGTTCTCTTACGCACCCCGCGTGCATCACCAGTGGTAGATATCATTGTTAGACAGGTTTATACCAGTTAGTCATTACACATCGTGTATGAGCTGGCTTTTTGTTGGAAGAAACCATTGAGTTTCGACCGGATATGGGGACTAAACATATTTTGATGAATACTACTTAATTTCAATTATAAATTATTGAAATTGACTCTACAGATTCTTAAGTCAAACATGTTTCAGCTAATAAAAATATATGAAAATTGAAAATTTAGGGTGCGTTTAGTTATAGAGAACTCCCCACTTTTCCATAAAAATTCTCTAAGAGAACAAGAAAATTAGAAAACGTGTTCAAATCCAAGTTTTCAAAAAAGCTTTTCCAACAAAAGGAAAATCCTTGTTTTCCTTATTATAACTACAAAGTTGAAAATTACTTTTGATTGTTTTCTAAGCTTTCCATCTCTACTCTTGCTTGAAAAATGAAAACTCCACCCCTTGCAACTAAACATGTTTTCTAGATTTTTTATGTTTTTCCAGAGAGGTAAAACACTTCTCATTCTCTAGAGAAATGAAAAAAGAAAAATGGAGAGATTTTTCTGTAACTAAACGCGCCCTTAGCTTCTGTTTTTCTTAATAGAAAGGCAAACCTAAGATAAATTAGCCAACTTTAAAATTCAACTAATTAAGACATTTGTGATCATGTTAAATTCAATGCAAAAAGAGAGAAAAAAGAAGAATAGTTACAGAACATGTGTCAATTGTTGAATGGATAAATAAGGTCAATATATAGGTTTGTTTACTATGATTACTCGAATCACTCAAAAGATATCATGTATCATATCATAGTTTTTATTCAGTACTCCGTAGTATTTATTTTCCTTTTTTTCTTCCCACACAAAAATACAAGGAAAACATAAATAGTTCTATGGAGTATTTTTCTTTAGTATTACATAAAAAAAAAAAAAATTTAAATCATAATACAGTATGATTTACCATTACATTACTCCGTATCTTATGAACAAATCCTTAAAGTTGAAATCGAAATCCTTAAAATTGAAATCGCGGCAAACCCTAACGGCCTTAAATTAGCCCCACTCAGCCACTTACATTTCAGGCGATTGAACTTCCATCTCCGGTTGTCACCTTATGTCGCCTTCTGCAGCTATTCCTCATTGCTGGACTTACATTTTGAAAGTCAATATATGATGTTGAATAAACTGGAATCAATAAACTGTATATGAGATCGTATTTGGATGTCTTTTGTTGCTTACTGCTTTTATAATGGCACGTTTTGACCTGAACCCATTATGACCCAAATCTGTTTTGACTCGTCACCCAACCCAACCCAACCTACAAAGTTAGAGGTTTATTGTTGGTCTTATGTTTCTAGTAAGTAGTAACCAATCTTTCCGTGTGTGAACTATGCAACTGTGATTCTGTGACCATTGTGGTTTTATATTATATTACATATCTGCATAACACTAATAATTGTAATATTATACATATCTGTACTATCATCTCTTGTTTGATTTGTTAATGGAACTATTTTATAACGGTCTCTTGAATTTTAGATGGATTATATAGAGTAGAATTTGTTTTTCTACAGAATCAAAATAAATTGCTAATCAATCATGTAAAAATATAGAAGATTTTCATTCCTTCTTAATTGATATTATTAGTTTTTCTGTATAATCAGATAAATTATAATGATTTCCATGTACCAAACGGATTTGAACTACTATTAATTTTCCAAATTTAACCCAACTTTACAAATTTATACTCCAATCAGTATAAAATATTACGGTATTGTGTTCATTTTTTAGTTCTTGCCTTCATCCATTTCTGGTGATTTTGGCTATTCATCAGGTTACTTCTCAATGACATCAACCATATCACATTCACATCTGTTTAATCTTCTCATATATACTTTATATACACTATACTACATTGTTCATTGTTGATTATGTGTATGTGAATTTCGATTCGTTTTCTATTAGTTGTCAGTGATTATGTCGATGCTGTTAACAAAAGTGCATGTAATTTTACTTTGATTTACATTAGACAGTAATATTTGATATGGATTGATATACAATAGTACACTGTCTGAATTTCATTTCAGTGATTCTTAATTTTGAGTAATTTTGTCAGTACTGTTTTTGCTTTACGTTATGACAGTAATTTTGATCTACATTAGACAGTAATATTTGGTAGAGCTTTCTCTTATCTATATCATCCGTGTGCTATCCGTGTTTTTGCTTTGATCAATTGCTCAGCAACTGTTACATTCGGTTCAGAGATGGATATGATCAGCAAGCTTCCTCTGTGCATAATAGAAACCATATTATGTCTTTTACCAATTCAAGAGGCAGCAAGGACAAGTATCCTTTCTAGTGAATGGAAGTTCCATTGGACCAAAATTCCTAAACTTGCATTTATTGAGGATACATTTCAAGAATCAACCGATGAAGATGAGTGGGTGGAACCACAGTATGATAATGGACCAAGTGAAAGGAGAGAAATGAGCAAGAGGTGTAAACTTTTCTCTGCTATATACCAAGTTCTGTTAATGCACGAAGGTCCAACACACGAGTTCACCCTTTCCATACTTGCAGACCAAACCTGTGTTGAGATTGACCATCTACTATATCATTTGTCACGGAAAAATACTGTCAAGAAATTAATACTTGACTTTATCAGTCCGTATAAGTTACCAAGATCTTTCTTCTCATTTCATCAGTTAACGGACCTATATCTCAAGTATTGTGGTTTTGACTATCAACCAACATTCAATGGCTTTGGTAAGCTAATAAGCTTGTATGTGGAAGGAGTATGGACCACTAAGCAAATGCTTCTGCATCTCCTGGCCAAATGTCCACTACTCAAAAGCGTGACTCTGGTAAGTTCATTCACACTTTTATAAAATATTGATAGGATCCTCATGGATTTTCATGATTAATTTTAGGGTTTATTGTTTCAGAATGTATGATACGAACTTTAAAAATTACAATTTATATATACATATATATACATATACATATATAGGGGAGAGATCATGAGGGAAGTAGAAAAATGGGGGAAGGAGGGAAGCAATTTTCAGCCACAAATTCTAGTCAACGCAAAAGTCAACGCGGTGGCATTTTTGTAAATAACTTGAAATCACCTCCCAGGCTCGTTAACATGCATTTCAAAAGCATGTTAATCAAAATCAAATTTTTTTCAGCACGTTAACATGCATTTCGAAAGCATGTTAATCAAAATTAAAATTTCAGCACGTTAATATTCATTTGGGATGAATGTTAACTCATATACATTATTATACGCCGATGAATTTTATGTTATCACATTCAATAGTGTGTAATAGCATATATAAGTTAATATTCATCATAAATAAATATTTAAAAATATTAAGTTGATATTTTGATTAACATGCTTTCGAGATGAATGTTAACGTTCTGGGAATTTTTTGAGTTTGTGAGATTCGATGGGAATGACGACCATAATTGGATTAATTACTTGTTTAAATGTTTTGTACGATGAAATTCGTTTAATTTAATTATTTTCATTTCCAAATCTAAATTTCATCAAAAACTCAAAAGTTACACCAAAATTCATAATTTTCAACAAATCCGAATTATGACGAATTGAAGATACGTATGAATGCGCTTGATGGATTTGAAGATTTATAATATTTTTGATTGAAAATTTGTTAAATTACATGCTTTAATTTTGGATTTTAGATAATAAGTGGTGAAATGGATATTGTAGATGAATTGTGAAATGTAAGAGAAAATGAGTGGTGGAGGTTTGCTTCCCTCCTTCCCTCAAATTTGAAGCTTCCCTCTTGATCCTTCCCCTATATATACATATATATACATATACATATACATATATATACATATACATATACATATATATACATATATATATATATATTGTAAGATTCAAAAAGCGTCTATCGTATGTATTTTTGGCTGTTTTTATGCATAAATGGACATTTTTTAAGTTATAAACATACAATAGTAAGGTAAATGTATACGATAAATGTTTTTAAAATTTTAATAAATACAATATAACTCTTCAACGTTCGCCACATACAATTAAAGTTTGCCACATTTTAAAACAATTAACCCTTAATCTCAATATTAGACGCTGAATACTAAATACTTCAAGTTGGTGCAGAAAGTAGACTCTTCGACTATTGAAATTAATGACGATTCAAGCATTATTAAATTATTCGAGTGTCTACCAGTGATCGAAAATCTATCTATTTGCTTTGACATCCTTGAGGTACTTTTTATTAGCATGGTATTCAGTTGATTCAACTTTCGAAAAGGAACCTTGCTTATAATAATCTTTGTTTTGGCAATGGTACGGTTCAAGGTTTTTGGTCAAGACAGAGTCCCAGAAAAGCTTTTAACCTCATTGGTTCACCTCAAATACTTGTGTATAGAAAAGACTTGTTTTCTTCACAAATTTGGGCTACCTTTTATTGTACTTTTGATTAGAAGCTCCCCAAACCTTGAGAAACTTAAGTTTGAGGTAAATAACATAACATTTTTATGTTTCTTTTATTTATTCTTATGCCAAGATACACTGACACAAGGTATACCGACACTTCCTACAGGTTTTGGACGAATATCATCTGAATGAAGATAATTATGGTTCCTTCACACTAGAAAATTATTCAAATATTTGGTTGGAGCATCTTAACGAATTAGAGCTTTTAGATTTTAGCAATGGGGAGTATGCATTGGATTTTGTGAAGCTGATATTGGCCAAGTCACCTGTGCTAAAGAAGGTGAGGATATTACTTGACGATGATATTGATAAGGATGAAGAGTTGCAGATTCTAGGAGCTCTCTTATGCTCCCAACATGCATCACCTGTGGTGGATATCATTGTTAGACAGGTTTAAACGCGTTAGTCATAAACTCATATTACATGGTATTTGGTTACTTTTGGTGAAAGAAACCGTTGGGTTTTGATCTGAGATGGGATTTTGAGAAAGATGATCTTTTGGCAACTTTCATTTGTTACAAGTTGGATGCGTTTATTGCTGACGAATCTTGCTCTGACCTTCAGAATATGTGGGCGTTTTCAATTGATTCTTTAGTTACTTTTTCGGCATATTTATTGTGTTTAAATAATGTCAAACAGTCTGTTTATCTTTTTATATGGAAACCAAAATAAACTTGTTACAGTAGTACCTATTTATTCTTTTAGTCCCTATTTTCAGAATATATATGTTTTTCTTTCTATAATATTTAAATACCAACAATACCCAGCACCACTTCAGACCCATCACGAGACAGGTAATCCAGCTCTGCTAGAGATAAAGATATTTTCATCGATTGTTCTTTTCAAAACATCTAATTACTCGCTTTAATTGAAGTATGCCAAAGCCTTAAAACTAGCTAACTCTATAAGCAATCTTTCGAGCTAAGATATCTAATCAAATACTAAATGCAGTTCAATTATTGACGGGTGGATGTTTAGGTGCAACGGTAAATCTGTAATCAAATTTTAATATTTCGGTTATTGCATCATCTAAAACAGGGGCAAAGCCAGACAATTTGATTAGTGGGGGTGAATATATATATTTTTTATTTCTTTTATAGTTTTGTGGGGGCGAAAATTTTAAAATGTCATTAATACTTTAAATTTTTTTCCTTTTTACGCAATTTATAAATTCTTGTGGGGGCGGCTGCCTACGCTGCCCCCGCCCTGTCTCCGCCCCTGATCTAAAATGGAACTGTCGGATTCACTTTTTGTAAGGTTTTTCGGTTCATTTTCTGCTTACCCCTACACTCTTTCACTCATCTTCATTCTCTTTGAAAATCAAATATATGTGAATGATACAAGGAGAAAATGAATAGTTTTATTTTATTTTTATTTTTTTGTTGTTAAATAAAGGGAAAATATTTTATGTTGTTTAATAACATCCAGTTGCTGTTATATTGAAATAGAGGGTTGTTTTGTGTAAAAGAGAAAGCTAATGGGTTAAATGTATAAAATGAGAATATTTACTAGTCATATGATTGGCTTCGTGAATTTGAGATACGTTATTTTAATCTCGAGGATTATTATACGGGTTGGAGCATCTGAAAGAGTTGGAGATTGTGTGTTTTAACAACGGGAAGAATGACTTGGATTTTGTGAAGCTTATCTTGGCCAAGTCACCTGTGCTAAAAAAGGTGAAGATATTCCTTAGTGAAGAGGTTGCTAAGGATGAAGAGCTCCAGATTTCAGAAATTCTCTTACGATCCCCATGTGCATCACCGGTGGTAGATATCATTGTTAGGCAGGAGAAAACTGATTAGTTGTAACACATGGTATGTTTGTTGATTGTTTAATGAATTGAACATGTAAATTTCGATCTGATATGGGATTTTGAGAATGATGGTCTTTTGCAACTTGACTATGTGACTGCCAAGTGAAATGAAAATTTTGGCTTTCATCTTAGATTGAATTTTTAGAGAAAGATGCTCTTTTTCAGCTTGAATTTGTTAAAATTTGATGCTTTTCTCATTAGATTTCATGATCTGTTGATTTCTATGAACTTTTATTCCGTTCTTTTAAAAATGTTAAAAATGTAAGTTTACCTATTTGCCATTGCTAAATGTACCATCAATCTTGCATCTAAGAGCAACTAACAAATAAAACAGTAACTTATAACAAAAACAGTTGACAAATAAGTTGACAAATAAGTAGTTTTATGATTTTCATTTAACATGTCTACATACAAGTTATTACAGTAAACTTTTTACTCGTATAATACATAAGCAAACTCAAGAAACATGACCTGAACAAATTTATATAAGACTTGTCTGTATTTTCATTGAGAACAAAAAAAATATATATAAATAGTAATAAACCAAAATGAATCTGATCCCATCAACTGGATGTACCACTGGACCAAAATTCCTAAACTTGCGTTTATTGAGGATACGTTTGAAGAATCAACCGATGAAGATGCGCGGGTGGAGCCATAATTTGATACCGGAGTACTGGACTAAATAATAGGAGAGAAATGACCGAAAGGTGTAAAAGTTTCTCTGCTATATCGCAAGTTCTGTTAATGCACGGGGGTTCTATACGCTAGTTCACCCTTCTTATAAGTGCTAATGAAGACACTTGATTTGGAGTGATATATTTTGACATTTTACATCAAATTTGGTACCGTTGTAAAATGAAAGAACAAGAATAATAGATGGGGAGGAAGAGAGAAATATTATTGAGTGATTAGTATCAAAATGAATACAAATGTCATGTATATATAGGTATTGAAGTAGACCCTAATAACCTAGTAGATAGATGGTGGTCTATCCACAAGCCCATGGATCAAGTCCATGGATTTCACAACACTCCCACTTGGATAGTCACCGTTTATAATACGCTATAGACTGTCTTGTTAAAAACCTTATCAAGAAAAACCCAATGGGATAAAAACTTGATGAAGGGAAAAAGAGTGCAGTAGTATAATACTCCTCCTGAGTTTAATGTATATCCTTCAAGCGCCGAATACCGATCTTCTAAACTAGATGCTCAAAAACTTTTGTCGTCAATGATTTTGTGAATAAGTCGGCCAAATTTTTGCTTGATCGGACTTGATAAACATCAATGGTTCCATCCTTTTGTAGATCGTATGTTGAGAAGAACTTCTGTGAAATGTGCTTAGTTCTGTCTCCTTTGATATACCCTTCCTTGATTTCAGCTATACACGCCACATTATCTTCATATAAAATGTTGGATTTCCCATTGTCTTGAGACCGCATTCTTCTTGGATGTTTTGAGTCGTCGATCTTGAGTAGATACATTCTCAATCAAATTCAAGAAGCACAATAAGTTTAGCATAGTTTGACGACCTCCAAGATATTGTGGTGCCTCCACAGGTGAAAATATATCATGTTTGTGACCTTATGTGGTTTAGAGAAATATCCAACATTGGCGTATCCATCTTTAACTTTAAGTTCTTTGGGCAAAATAATCCCGTATCACGGGTACCACAAAGACAACATAATATGTGTTTGATCCATTGCAATGTATATTGTTAGCAATGTCTATTAAAACCCCAAATGGACTTAGATACTATAATGATTGTTTATCATTTTCTTCGGGGTGGAAGGAATCCATAAACATATCTAGATAGATAATATTTTGAAGATATGGACATCCATTTCACATTAATGCACATTACTCCCCCTTGGATGTCCATTGTTTTAATGATTATGCCTCGTTAAAACCTTACTAGATAAAACCCGATGGGACAAAAGTCTAGTTAAGGAAAAAGAGTACATAATTCTTTTAATATGTTTGGGGATGTTGCCTCGTGAAAAACCTTGCCAGAAAAAACCCAGTGGGACAAAACCATGGTCAAGGAAAAAAAATTGCAACGTTTTTTTATCTCCCCCTAATAATCACATCACTTGTGAACTTGTTGACAAATAATATCATCTCATCGAAATTAAAGAGCAAAAACCAACTTTTATGAGATAAGTCATGGATCCATCATCGTTGATGTATCCATCCATAAGTTAAAAAATGTTTTATATATACGCAAGACAATGAGTGTCCTCTCATAGATAATAAGTTATCTCGCCAAAAATGTGAAGTAAATGATTTTCAACTCTTTTATGACTAGTGAGAAATATCAACGTCTAATGATATTTGTCATCCTTCGGGGGTCAGAAGGATTGTCAACATTAAAATAATCATTGCATCATGAGGATGTATGACTCTTTATCCACGATAAAAGTTTATATTTACAAGATATTTCTTTAATATTCAGTTATGAATATTCTTCGCCTTTAGAACCTTGTAAAAAGTTCTAAGAACATATGAATTTCAATATAGTCATAGCAAATGTGTTTGTAATATGGGCTAAAATGACCATTTTAATAGGGATTTTATCATCCCCAAATTGATATAAGGACTTATATAATTTGATTTGATAGTGTCCTCGAGAGCCCTTTATAAAAGCGTGAGGCGTTATAAATAGTGAGACATGCCTTTATCAGATCTTCCTAACTTATATCATTTGATATAAGATCTTATTCAAATTGAATAAATTGTGTTCTCAAGAACCTTTCTATAAAGCTTGAGGCTTTTTAAAGTGGAAGCATCTTCAAGCATTGTATATCCTTGAGGGATCCAAATAGCAAACGAGCTCTAATTATCCAATAGACGCAATTCAAGTATTCTTGTGTTGCCAGACTTGTGAGTTATCAGATAGCGAAGAGTCTTAGCATCAATACTATTGCCTTATATCTCGTAGTTTCATACTCATTGTGCTTTTGAGTAAAGACCAGCCATATAATAGGCTTTACACCTTTATGAAATGGACTATAAGTCCAAAAATATCGTATGAAGAGATTTTATAAATTTATTGCGTCTTTTTATCTTGACCAAATAATATTTGCAATTCTTTGCAAAAATAATTTCATTATGCTGAATCACACTAGCTAGCGCTATATTATAATGATAGTATTATCGATATCGATTTCATTTATATCGATTCCACACTGTTCTAGACATGATATCAGTTATTGAGATCTCTTCATTTTTCTGGTACTAGAGGTTCTGATAGAACCTTCATGTCTAGTTTCGTTAGATTGAATTGAGGTCTTTAGTTCCTCGATTGACCATCTAAATAACTTGCTCCTTTTTTTCGAGGATATAATTTAGAATCAACTTTTTTCTTATCACATTTCACGTGCCATAGGCTTATTAGCCATTTTAATAGGAGCATTAACAACTTATCATTCAAACAAATATGTATGGCAATTATCAAAAATGAATTATCATTGAACTTCAAGTTCGTACTTTATACTATGAGGATCAATATTATATATTGATAATTCATTTTCAGTTTAAGCTGTCTTAAGATCTCCCCTTTTGGTCTCATAGTTGTGCGTTATGGTTGAGCATATATCGCACAAACAAATAAAAATATCTATGATATATATTTTTCAGGACCAAAAACCAGTTATAAGGGGGAAGAAATTTTATTTCCATTTGCACGATGCGAACTGACATTATTGTATGTATATTAACATGACCCCAGAGCATAAGTAGTATTGTTGCTCTCATAATAGATGTCGATTTTCTATCAACTAAGCCTTTTATCAAAAGCAATTTACGTATGAACTAATATATGTTCAATACTTGCTACAATCAACTGATGATGTTGATGTATTTAAACAATATATACGTTCACCGAAATTATCAAAACAAAATTTGATATTCTGAAATATGTGCTCGTAATCTCATTAGCCGAGTTACTTAGTCACGCAAATTTTAAGTTGCGATTTTCATGACCATTTAGACGATGCATCGATTTAAAACTCTAAATGGTCCATTATGTGGATATATGAAATACCCATTTGTTGATTTCGGAATTTTAAGAAAATGAGTCCCAACAGTAATACGTATAAATTTTTCTTGAGAGCAATGCATGTAAAATTATTATGTCGAGGAAACTTGAGGTTCCATTATACTTTTCGCATTATGATTGACTCGGGATGGTCTCACCGGTCTCGCCAATTAATGTAATAATCAAGGTCCATTAAACATGAAGTTTATGACCGTATGTGTTTCAATTGCACATATCTTTTGTGATACAAGCCATTATATGAGAGAAAATAGTGCATGATCACTTTAGATATTATTTTTCATGGCTATTGGACATTAGCTCTTCAAGAGCTTTCAATACATTTACGTAATCAAATACGGTACAAGTGATTTTTTTTTCATTGTAGAATTGTACTCGGTAACACTTTTATAATATTGCAACATGAGGTGCATTTAGTTAAAGCGAGCTTTTGTAAGTGTTAATTGTTTTTGATGGCAAATAATTCTTTTAGATGTTGCCATAAATCTAACGGATCTTTCACCGTTGAATATTCTCCTTTGAGTTCTCATTGAGATGAGGAATATCATTGATCTGGCACGGTCATATAAACAGACCTTATTGCCAATATAAGTTGATTCTTCAAAACTTGAAATAAGATGAATCTCAACATCACAAGTCCATAGGAGATATGTAGATAATTGTTAAAACTTAACATAAATATCAAGAGGAGTGATCTTACATTGTAATTAAAAAGAAAATTATTCTTTAAGCAAATTACACATAATTTATCAAACGGATATTTCGTTGTAATGTAAATTAACCAAAAATCATCTATGTACAATAACATACATATGTCAATGATAAAAGAGTAAATACGTAAATAGTAATCATCAAATTAGATTTTAAAAGCACTTGCATATGTAAATAGAGAGAAATGCTATTAAATCATCATCATAAGTGTTATATGGAGTCACTATATATAAAATTATTTATAAAAACGATGATAATTGAACTTGAGGTTCTTTTTAAAAAAAATAAAATAACAATAACATGAAGTTATATTGAGAAGATCATAGTAGATCTTGATTATAACAATAACATAAGGTTACCTTATTTTTGTATTCTTATAGATCTTGACGATCGTGATAAAAAAGTATATGTGTAACAATAACATGAGGTTATATTATTTG
This sequence comes from Helichrysum umbraculigerum, assembly GCA_949592205.1. Classification (NCBI taxonomy): domain Eukaryota; kingdom Viridiplantae; phylum Streptophyta; class Magnoliopsida; order Asterales; family Asteraceae; genus Helichrysum; species Helichrysum umbraculigerum. The sequence goes on from CATIUR010000001.1 coordinate 236,458,136, forward strand.
ATGATTTTTAAAGAATCTTAATAGAAAAATTGATGATATCTTGAGGTTATTATATTTTTCTAATTCTCTTGAGGAGATTAAGGTAGATCATAAAGAAGATATAACAATCACAAGACATCATGTTAGTTATTGAATCTCTTTAAGAGATCATTTCAGATAATGATGATCTTATAAATGTATATAATAATACGATAACTTGAGGTTATGTTAATTTTTAATTATCTTGTAAAGATAATAGTAGATCTTGATGATCTTTAAACAATAACATGATGTTATGTTTACTTTTAAGCCCCTTGAAGAGATCATAATATGTGGATCATGATGATCTAAGAAAAATAAAAAGTGGTATGACAATAGCATGATGTTATATGTTTTGATTCTCGTTAAGAGATCATTGTAGAATAATTTAAATCATAACATGAGGTTATGTTGTCGCACCCCCGAAACACGTGGCAGCGGAAGGATGAGGTGTCACGGGGGCTACGACCAAATTAAATATCACAACACAAAGATTAAAGCAAACGACCTCTATATGAGACGTTTGAAAAATAGTTACATTACAATAATTTAAATGTTTACAAAAGTTATAGGAGTTCGCATAACAAAAGTAGAACTACATAACTATAACTACAAAATATAGTAATGCAATCTAGTTCCTTGATGATTTGAAAACCATGAGACTCGAGCTAAGCATATCCTTATGCTTCCTACTACGGCGGGTTACCTGATAAATACATACTAAAAGGTCAACATAAAGTTGGTGAGTTCATAGGTTTGTAAGCAAACAGTTATAAGTATGATCCATAAGATTACCAAAATTGTATCATTCGTCAATGATAAATAAAAAGTATTGCATAATGCAATATAAGTATACCATTTGCATGAGTCTCATAGTTCGAGCTTAACGTTGTTTGCCTCCGGTAAGTGTACTAATCCGATACACTTCTAAATCATAAATAATATTGCGCCCGTGGGTTGGCTAGAGCGACTAGCCCAGACGAGGTTTGTCAAACCCTGATAGTACTATCCAATAATATTCACGCATATATTAATGAACTATGATGGGTAGAGGGCTTTAGTGGATTATCATAAGGTCTCATGCAATTCGTACGAAAAGTTATTGCCAGTACTTGTGATCATAAAAGCAGTTTATATAAAACAGTTGTATGTATTCTCACCCCAGTGAAAAACAGTAAAAAGGGGCTATGAAACTCACCAAAGTTTAGCAGGTAGCAAGCAATATCAAGTAGCAAGCAATGTGTCCCAAAGTGCAACCTTCTAACGTCCTAAACGTATAAGGTTGTGTAAGTAGATGTCTCATAAGACCATCTATGGCGATTGTATAAGTGGGGGTCAATGTCCATTTAAGCCAATCGTGTAGGTGGAGGGTTTATGTCCACCTAAAGCTAGTTCACAAAAACTAGTATGTCCAAGTAAGTTGTTCAAGTTTGTTTATTAAATACGTGTACGACCCGTTGGTGAAAGTTTGTAATAATAATTCATTTAGACATTATTATTAAGTTTGTTATGTTGTGTACTATTTATTAGTACATATCGTGTGTTGCAGACAGATTATTTAGTTCGTAAAGACCTCAAACCGTAGGTCAAAATTGGTCAAACCTGGTTGATGTAGTGCAAAAAGTCACGTTTTTACCTACATTATTAACCCCAAATTTAGGCCTTTTATAACAAAAACATTCTTAAAACATCATTATTTATCATATTTTATTATAAAGGTGAAAACTTGACGGACTTTCCAAAACTATACGAAAAGGGCTGAAAATACACTGAAATGGGCACCAAATTGAGCCAAACCCTAAATCTACTGTAAACTCCATACCAAGGCCTCACAATTATCTTATTTTGTAGCTATGGAGATTACGAGAGCGTGAATATAAGGATTGCTCAAAACGGATCAAGGATGAAAAAGTTATGCAAGAAACAGCACAGCCGAAGATTACAAAACGTATTCTGGACACGCCCGGGCCCCACACATCCAATTCCTACCAAATTGGCATCATTAGAAGTGTAACGGAATTATGAAGTCATAGGCGAAAGAATCAAGTCAAACGGACGCAAAACGAAGAAGATACGGCTGTCCGAAGCAACGAGAAAAGTCAGAAAAATCACACGGCCAAGCACACGGCCACCACAGGGCCGTACACGGCCTCCACAAAGCCGTACACGGCCTGTAGAGGGCCGTACATGACCTCTGCAGGGCCGTACATGGCCTGGTTTGCTCTCACACGGTCTCGTTTTTGCTTCGTTTGCTTGTACGTATGCTTGTGGAATTGTACTCTTGGATCCAAGGCATGCCTATAAATAGAGGTCTCATTCTCCTCATTTCACACACCAATTCTTCACAAGAATTCTCACTTTCTCTCTCACACACTCTTTCTTTCTCTCTCTAGAGTCTCTCTCTAGCTTTCTCTCTCTAGAGTTAAGCTAGTAGACGAGCTAGGTTAGCGTAGCGGTAGTTGTAGCGTCTGTACGGAGTCACTCCGAGGTTATATTTATATCTCTTTTCTTTATTTCGTAAATATGATTTGCTTATATTATGTTTACGTTATATTGCTTACTAGAGATGCCATGCTAGGCTAGACAAATCTGTGTTTGCTATGATAATGGTTATGCTTAAGTAGTTATGATTTAATATTCAATTGGGATAACACCATTATGAAACAACGGAGGTAACGTTATACGGCTTTCATTTGTATAGCGCCGGAAACATCACTAATGTGTGTAGTACGGAACGTGGAAGCTATGAAAGTCGTGGGCACAATCCATTGTGGAAATAATGATCCCAATTGTAACATGCTGTTACTCTGCCTGTATGAACTTGAACTGTATCTGAATTTGTGAGCTGAATCTCTATTGTTTACCTATCCAACTTATGCTGTGGTTAGAAACTTCCTGCTAAGACCTGGCCAGTTATTAGTGGTACGTACTCTACCTATTCTATGTATGATGAAGCATTTGAACTCGATATGGCTGTATTCTCTAGATTGAAACTATATCATAAGAGATACGGAGCACAGGATTAGAGATAGGTTAGATTCAAGCTCATATGTTAAATATCTTTGAGAGACCTTTCGGGATATTTATGATCCGATCATCTGGTTATGTGAAATGGTATGAATTAGGAATAGTTATCTGTGTGCCTTTCTATTGCATGTTCTTGTTTGATTGTTGCTTTAGGAATGTTGCATGCTAGAACTGCACCTGTGATTACTATATGTAACTACATGATTAGGGTTTTCAGATATTAGCTTATGTTTATACAGTAGAGTGATATACATGTAATAGTTATGATGGTTTGTATGATTAATGATGAACAATTTAATTGACCGTTAGACAAGTTAATCCAACCTATTCCGTAGGGTAACTCCTGTTCACATTATTGTTTATTCAACAATTCGTGCCATGATACCAACACACATTTGTCAGAGATTGGGGAATAGGATTTGTGAATAACTGTTAATTGAATTGATCAGTACATTTGGGAGAACTTCCGGTGTATCTGACACTATATAATTACTATCCATGTGACATGTTAAATATCTGATTGTAGAGACCTTTACGTTAGATATTTGATAGGATCGTAATTATACGTCATTAATAATATAGGGTATCCAATGAACAAACTGGCAGTTTGAATCAATGCTAAGGAAAAACCATAAAACGACACAGTACTTCGTATAGCGTTTAAATACGTGGGAAAAGCTAAGGAACTGCCGTAGGTATAATACTTCGTGTTAATTTAAGTTTCCGGTTACTCAATGGATTAATCATCATAACTAGTGGCTTAAACACCCATAACTACTTATTCAAAGCATATACCGGCATCATAGTAAACACTCTCGTATCCACTGTTCTTTGAGCCTCCGTACAAACATCATTTCCTTTTCTGCATTTATTTTTATAGATTAGTTATCAAACCAAAACCAAACCAAAATTAGTTAAACCCTAGCTAGATCACAAAAGATAATTAGAACGCCTAAGATCCCATGCCCGTTGTAGTGTAAGAACGACACCTGAGTCAACATACCACTTACTACCCTAGTAACCTAATTAGGGCTGAAAGTAGTATTAGCTTAGGATTTCCCCAACTCTATAAATTTAAAACAACCCACTGTTGTGCCCGCTTTGCGAATGACCGTTGCGGGTGTAACAAGTTTTTGGTGCCGCTGCCGGGGACTACAACGAACGATTTTAGGTTTTTAGTTATCTTAGTTATTTAGCGATCATTTCGGAAGATCAATATCATCCGTAAGTTCATTTTCCTGTCTTTAGGTTAGATTTCCTTTTCCGTTTTTAGATTAGTTAAAACCCATCCTTTCCAAAACTCTACTTTCTACCAACAAGTTATGACGAATCGTATCACTCTCGCCTCATCAATCAAGCCACTGCTAGAGGAACGAGGAGGACCTATCGTATCATCTGCTGACGAAAACCTTGAAATTAAAGCCACACTTCATTAAAATGATTAAATCTCAGTGTCAATTTCATGGTCTTTCGGTTGAAAATCCAAACTCTCATCTTAATAAATTCATCAACCTTTCTGACTCCTTCGAACAAACGGGATCCAGTAATGAAGTTACCCGACTTCACCTGTTTCCCTATTCTTTAGCTTCTCAAGCCCAGATATGGTTTTATGAACTCGAACCCAATTCGATTCATACATGGGAGGATATGGCTGCCAAATTTATGAATAAATATTTCCCTCCATCCCTACAAACCAAGCTTAAAAATGATATCACTAACTTTCTCCAAAAGGATAATGAATCATTAAGCTCTGCTTGGGAACGCTTTAAGAAATTGCTCGGGAGATGTCCGAATCATCAGTTTGCTGAAACGAATCTGGTCTGCACATTCTACAATAGTTTGAATCCTCATCATCAACAAACCCTCGATGCTGCTTCATCCGGAAATTTCATGCTACATACTTCAGACGAAGCGTGGAAGTTGATTGAGAAGATGACGATGCATCAACATGACTTGGAGCAAGATGAATCAACTTCGGAGGAAAGGAGTACTTCTAATGCCTTGAACACTTTAAAAGCTCAAATTGAATCAATCACTAAAGTTGTCAAGGACATGCAAGAACCTTCTAAACCCAAACACTAGAAGAAACCTCAAAAGCTATTCTCAAGCCAAAGGTTCAAAGAAGACATTCTTGCCACTACTAGTGAAACCTCTAATCAAACACATCATTCAAAATCTTTCGTTCAGAGGCCAACCAATCGACCTTCTTCTCAATCATTAGTTCTTTCTTCACCATTTACTTCTTCTCATTTGACTTCCTGTCTAAACACCAAAATTTTCAATAACTTCATGGTTGATCAAAACAATATTAATAAACAAATTGTTGATTTTCAAAACCAAATTGATAGTTTGCTTAGAATTTCAAACGATTTAGTTAAGAACATGGAGGATAATGTAAAGAGGTTGTTTTTAAAAATTGATGAGAAGCAAAGGGAAGAAGCGATTAGCAAAGCTATTCATCATTCATCCTATGATTATGATGACATCCTTGTTGTCACTAGTGGAGGAAAAGAAACTAAGAATGAGAAATCGATAGATATTCCGACAAACGAACCTTCTATTTCTTCACCTCTCACTGACTCAGTACCAGTTAAGACTCCTGTCACTTCTCCTGAGCCAACACCTTCTAAAGCCCCAGAAGTCATCATCCCTACACGTATACCTTTCCCTGGTAGGCTTAAGAAAGAGAAACAAGAAGCTCAGTTTGGAAAATATCTAGAGATGTTTAAAAGCTTACACTTAAATGTCAAACTTTTAGATGCTTTAGTTGAGATGCCTAGTTGTGCCAAACTCTTTAAAGAACTCTTATCAAATAATGAAAAGCTTAGACAAATAGTTAACTTACCTTTAGATGCAGAGTGCTCTTTAATCATGCAACAAGGACTACCCCCAAAGCTAGGAGATACTGGCCGTTTCACTATACCTTGTTATCTACAGGATGTTCAAATAAGTAACGCCTTAGCCGACTTAGGAGCTAGTGTAAACCTTATGCTGTATTCCCTCTATAGGAAATTAGGATTAAGCGAACTTTTACCAACTCGTATGACCATCCAATTAGCCGATAGATCAGTTAAACTCCCTCGTAGAATTGCTGAAGATATTATGGTACGTGTTGATAAATTCATCTTTCCTGTGGATTTTGTTGTCATGGAGATTGAGGAAGACACCAAAGTTCCACTCATCCTTGGCAGACCTTTCTTAAACACTGCCAAGGCTGTCATTGACGTAAATGAAAAATCTTTAAAACTTCGAGTTGGAACTGAGGAGGTCACCTTCAATGTTGACAAACTAATGAAACAACCTATGGGAGAAGACCTTGGTCTTGTAGACTTTATGCTGGAAATAATTGAAGAACACCTGGAAGAGATCCTCGTAGTAAGCAACAATAACTCTCTTCCAAACACGGTCATCACTACCAGAAGACTTTGCCAAGAAGATGGAGGTCTATGCTCAGCTATCTCGGATCCACCAACTGCATCCAAGGAAGTACTATTTCCTTTAAATAAATCCAGCAATCAGCTTAATAGTTCTATCGCAGCTGTTCCGCTTGGATCTGGCACACCTGTCACTCTCTTAAGAAGAAACCTTACTCCGGAAGTACCCGATTAATCTCTCTCAAAAAACCAAATTATGAAGACTCTCGAAGAGATGGAGTCAATGCTTAAACCATCTTATCTACAATCTGAAAAATCAAATCCAAAGATCACATTCAACACATCTTCTTCTGCTCAAATTCAGAGATTTGCATTCACGGAAAACAAAGATACCATAATCACTGAAGACAATGCAGTCTCTCACTCTTCAAAAGCAAAATACGAGCTAAGAAAAGATGAGCTCTCCGATAAACCAGAATGGGTTGAAATAGCATCAGCCGACAGTCCAGAGATCCCTGCAGATATTCAGAATTTCAAACAAAGTTTGACGAGCTTAAAAGAGACGAAATTGAAAGGATGAAACCTTCCATAGAAGAACCACCCGAATTGGAGCTGAAGGAACTACCCTCACACCTTGAATACGCTTTTCTCGAAGGACCTTCACACTTACCAGTTATCATATCAAAAGACCTGAAGCCGGAAGAGAAAGCAAAACTTATTCAAGTTTTGAAGTCACATAAGAAAGCAATTGCTTGGAAGATTTCTGACATTCAAGGTATCAGTCCGAACTATTGCACTCACAAGATCTTAATGGAAAACGACTTCAGACCATCAATTCAAAGGCAGAGGAGAGTCAACCCAAAGATTCAAGAAGTGGTTAAGAAGGAAGTTATCAAACTCTTGGACGCTGGCCTGATTTACCCTATTTCAGATTCCCCTTGGGTCAGCCCAGTTCAAGTTGTCCCAAAGAAAGGAGGAATGACGGTTATCGCTCACGAAAACAATGAATTAATTCCAACACGAGCCGTCACCGGTTGGAGGGTGTGTATTGATTATCGAAAACTAAATGAAGCCACTCGCAAAGATCACTTCCCTCTACCGTTCATTGATCAGATGCTGGAGAGGTTATCAGGAAATGAATTCTACTGCTTTCTTGATGGATTCTCCGGATATTTTCAGATTCCTCTCGATCCAAAGGACCAAGAAAAGACAACATTCACATGTCCATATGGAACTTTCGCTTACCGACGTATGCCGTTTGGTTTATGTAATGCACCCGCTACATTTCAGCGATGCATGGTGGCAATTTTTTATGACATGATCGAACAATGCATGGAAGTATTCATGGACGACTTCTCAGTCTTTGGAGATTCCTTCTCTACTTGTCTTTCCCCGAAATTGAAGTTGACAAAGCTAAAGTTGAAACTATCTCAAAACTTCCTCCACCTACTTCTGTTAAAGCCATCCGAAGTTTTCTAGGTCACGCCGCATTCTACCGTCGCTTCATTAAGGATTTCTCTAAAATCTCTCGACCTATGACTCATCTTCTCGAAAAAGATACTCCGTTTGCCTTTACAGATGAATGTCTCCAAGCTTTCAACTATTTGAAAGATCAGCTTGTACATGCACCGATAATGATTGCCCCAGATTGGAGCCTTCCATTTGAGATCATGTGCGACGCCAGTGATTTCGCAGTTGGAGCTGTATTGGGACAAAGGAAGGATAAGCACTTTCAACCAATATACTATGCCAGCAAAATGCTCACGGACGCTCAAGAAAATTACACAACTACAGAAAAGGAGCTGCTTGCGGTAGTATTTGCTTTCGATAAATTTTGTTCCTATCTTATGTTGTCCAAGACTATTGTCTATACAGATCATTCAGCCTTGAAGTATCTTTACAAAAAGCAAGATGCAAAGCCTAGACTGCTGAGATGGATTCTACTCCTGCAAGAATTCGATATCGAGATCAGAGATAAGAAAGGAGCAAAAAACGTTGCAGCAGATCATCTAAGCCGATTAGAAAATCCTACACTACAGCAGCTTAATGAAAAGAATATTCAAGACCAGTTTCCTGAAGAACAACTCATGCACATTGGCAAATACCATCAAGGATCTACATCCAAAGATCCTTGGTATGCTGATCATGCTAATTTCCTGGTAGGAAACATAATACCCAAAGGAATGCCGACATCTCAGAGACGCAGATTCTTCCGCGACATAAAGAATTACTATTGGGACGATCCTTTCCTCTTTAAGGTTTGCCCTGATCAGATCATTAGAAGATGCGTCGATGGGAAGGAAGCAGAACAAATCCTTCGACAAAGCCACCATGGACCTACTACAGGACATCACGCAGTTAACCTAACAGCACGAAAGGTGTATGATTCTGGCTTTTACTGGCCAACCATCTATCGAGATACTTGTGACCTGGAGAAACGCTGCGACATTTGCCAAAGACAAGGCAATGTGTCAGCAAGGAACGAAATGCCACTCACTAACATCTAAGCTTGTGAGATCTTTGATATCTGAGGATTAGATTTTATGGGACCTTTTCCGAAGTCTAATGGAAAAGAATACATCCTAGTTGCTGTCGATTATGTCTCCAGGTGGGCCAAAGCACAAGCTTTCCCGAAAAATGATGCCAGAGTAGTGACAAAGTTTCTCAAACAACTATTCTGTCGATTCGGAACTCCAAGAGCTATCATAAGTGATCGTGGCACTCACTTCTGCAACACTCAATTCATGAAGGTTAGGCAGCAGTATGGCATCACTCACAAGATGTCCACCACCTACCATCCACAAACAAATGGACAAGCTGAGATCACGAACAGAGCTTTAAAAAGAATCTTGGAGCGAACAGTCGGAAATCATGGGGATAAGTGGGCTAACAAATTAGACGATGCGTTGTGGGCATTCAGAACTGCTTACAAAACACCTTTAGGTACCACACCATATCGTCTGGTTTATGGCAAGGCATGTCACCTACCAGTGGAGTTGGAATACAAAGCATATTGGGCACTGAAGAACTGCAATCTGGACACTTCTATAACGGGTTCCCATCGGAGAATGCAATTAAATGAATTGGCCGAATTAAGAAATCAAGCATATGAAAGCTCCTTGAACTACAAAGATAGAACCAAGAGGATTCATGATTCCAAGCTTAAACTCTCAAGGTTCAAACCAGGAGATAAAGTGCTTCTCTTTAATTCACGCTTCAAAAAGTTTTCTGGAAAATTCAAGATCAGGTGGACTAGACCATTCATAATCTCAAAGGTATTCCCTTATGGTGCAGTCGAACTCGAATCACCAGAAGGTAATTTTAAGGTAAATGGTCATCGGTTAAAGCATTACATCGAAGACTTCCCCATTCGTGAGGATGTCTTTATCTTCGAACCACCATGAGTCAGCCAGAAAGGTACAAGAGTCGAGCTAAAAGACTCTTTAAACAAAGCGCTCTTGGGAGGCACCCCAAGCTTATCTTACTTTTCATGTCCTTTTTATTTCTTAGTTTATTTTTAATCTAGTATTGTTATCACTGATCTAATGTATGCAGGCTTGCAACTTATCAGACAATCAAAAAGCTTTATCTAAGATAAGTTTTATTAACACAAGTGCAAAAAGATCAGATGACATTCCATCTTTTCTTTCTGCATTTGTTCACTTTCTATTAGCATTACCTGTTTTATGTTTATTTCAGGATGGACGCTCGGATCGAGACTGAGGATCATGTTGCTAAGAGGCAACCTAGACAGAGGAGACGACACAGACCCAGACAGAGGAGACACCCCAGACACAGGAGAGCTTTACCTGCTATCCCTGAGGAGGGACTTGTAGATGTTCAGCTAGAGCACGAGGAGGAGGCCACATCACCTGCAGCCCAGCCTGTGCCACCACAGACTACTCCAGCAATCAGACAGCCACCTACTCTTGAGTATGGCATTACCCTGTATGATCCCGCTGCTACTTGGGCCTTGTTCCAGACTTTCACCGCACATCATCAGATCCTTTCAGCTTTGTGTGAGATAGCCGGATGCCGAGACCTGCGGGACCACCTTTCAGGTTGGGACCAGATCCAGGACCATCTCGACCACCCTGGTCTTTCTTCCCTCCTGCTGGATCTTTTGTTGGGCCTGCTGCTGGACCATCTACTGGACACCCTATTGCTCCTGCTGCCTCTGGGACCTCTGCATCTATGGATCCAGTTCTTCGTGAGCAGCTTTATGTCATGCTTGATGTTTCGAGCCCAGCTCCTGTACCAGTCTATGACAGGAATGCAGAGGATGAGTTTGATCCAGATAGCGATGACTTGCTAGATGACTATTATTAGTTTACTTTATCTTTATTTTATCTTTATTTTATCTTTATTTTATCTCGTGTTATTACTCTGTACTTTTGTTTTGACTACTGAGACGTGATACTCTAATGAGGTTGTGATTACTGCAGAACTAGCTTTCGTATGGAATGGCTGAGCCTAAACTTCTGAAATCATTTGCACCACTTCTGCACGAACCTGGTCCAACTCCAGTAACCACTATTTATAGGGAAGTTCCTTTTCAGTATTTTCATTTTAAATATTTTTGCCATGACCCCCATTTCAAACTCTAAGTGTGGGATTAGCAACCCCATTATTAGAAAATACTTGAAACTAAAAATTGTTCAATAAAATCATTAAAACCCTAAGTGTGGGATTCTCCCTACTTAGTGGCAAAAAGATTGAGGACAATGTTAATTTTTAAGTGTGGGATAGCAATATACCCTACTTCGTATAATAAGCTTAAATTTTTTCAAAAATGTCCTCAAATTTTTCAACTTGTTCTCGCATGAAGCCAATATGTCATCACTTTACCCTAAACTTTCAAAACCATTTTGAGTCAACAATATATGTAAGGCTACAAAATTTTCAAATAAACTCAAAGGTTAAGCAGAAAGAGGTAGAATCAGGTCAGATTCCAACTTTTTCCTAATGAAAGTCTAAGAGGGGCATCACATGACTGGGCACATACAACCCTATAAACTTGCGGTGAGGTACTTGAGCCTAATAGCATTCATTTTTAATGCTTCATTTTTCGTTTGTTGTGTGTGACCGGTGCATGCATTTTGAATTAAAACTTGCTCCTTGATAAGCATCAAATAGATAGTATATTTTATATTAATTTATCCTTATATTTTTATACATTTTATTGCATTTATATGATTTTAGATACTTATTTTGTTAATAATTGCAGAAATGTATTTTAATTGAAAAATGAAGAAAAAGGAACAAGAACGAGATCAGAACTGATAAATTAAAGCACTTAAAGAAATTAAGATTAAAGACGTTGAAGAAATGAAGACTAAAAGAGTTAAAATGAAGAATTGGGCCAAGAAAACAAAGAAGTCCGGTTATGAAGATTAAGAGTCCAAAAGTTAAGCCCAAGCCCGAAAATGGAATATTCTGGAAATTAACATTCAACCGGCGGTTGGATTGTTCAACCGGCGGTTGAGCTTTAGGGTTTAAGGCGGTGCAGACACGTGGAGTTGGACCCGGAAACAAATTACTTCAACCGGCGGTTGGAGTATCCAACCGGCGGTTGGAAGGTCGGCCAGAAAAAGTGTAAATAGAGGCTCAATTTAGCTTAAACCATATACGATTCAAGAATACTAAAACCGAAAGTTAGGGTTTTAGGACGACTTTAAGGTGCGATTTTGGAGGCAAAGGAGCTAGGGTTTGAAGGTTTTTAACCCTAGGAAAAGCTGATTTGCTAATTGGTTCGGTTTCTTTATCTTTGTAACTTTATTAATCTTTTGGGTTATTTTGGGTATTGTTTATTTGGATTAATTACTTATTAGGTTTTCATTATGAATGTTTAAATGTATGTTTATTAGATTTATTATATGAATTATATGTTTACGTTGGAACTATATTATTGAATGCTTATTATACAAGAATTGTCTGTGTTATGTTAATATTGATAACAGTTAACTGATTTATATAGATAACTTTACAAAGCTAGTGAATTTTATAAGTTAATTAATGATTGTCAATTATTAATGTTAAGTAACACTGTAATTCAACCGAAGCTAGGAATTGTATTAATAAACTGCTGATAGATCTTAATAAATAGTAATATTGTACTTAATCTTTGGCAATGTTACTATATGAAAATTATCTTAATCTTTGTGATTTTCTACATTAGTAATTCACCAATAATAATAGCCAACAAAGCAAATAGACATAAGTTGATATGATGAGTTTAATAAATAATTGTTTAAATAGTTATAATCTTCTATCCAATTGAGTATACTTAAGTTGTTTCCTAGAACTTATCTATTAGAATCTGTATCAAAAATATAAATATAAATATGTTCGTTCGGAACTAAAACGTCCCCCTTATCTTGTAGATTATTGTAAATTGGATCCTTGTAATTAATTGTATTATAATTGTAAATATCTGTAAATAGAATAAATAGATAATTAGTTATAAATAAGAATAACGTTTTCCTGTGTTCCTTATGTTCGAATTTGAACTTACTTATTAAGCTATATTACATGAACGGGTTAATCTTGCCTGAATTGTGTGATAGTATTATTTAGTATTTCCTTAATTAAACTTGTTATTATAATTGCATATACTTAGCACACATCAAGTTTTTAGCGCCACTGCCGGGGAACACTTAACCGGTTGAACTTTTGTTTTACCGGGGGAGCGGTGTATTTTATTTTAAACTAATTATTTTACTTGTATAATTTTTATTTCTGATACTTTGCAAAATCAATAAGAAATATCGGCTCACCCATTGAGAATACTGACAAAAACAAAGGTATAAGGAGAGTAAAGCCCTACCTCATTAATTTATCATATAAGAGGTAAGGTGCTTCTCGAAAGAAATAGATTTTTAATAAGCTTTGCGCTGACCTGTTTCTCCTCTTTTGTGTACTATCAATGGAGCTACCGAGATCTTTTTGACTAGCAATGTAAAGGAAATAAAATTAAAAATTGTATATTAAGTCATTTAGATTAAAATAGGACTAGATAAGTAATCTGAACTATGTGCTATTCTTTGTGCACATAAAAATTAGCTGTTATTAGAATGGAGTCGATGCAAATGGACTTTGGAAATGAGAAAATGGATTTCAAAGATATAGAGATAGATGACCAGTCTTTTGAACCAAACAAAAATATCAAGCTATCTAATGAAGAAGAAGACTATGAATCACCACCTGTAGTTTCAAATAAGGAAGATATGTTTCACTATTTAGAGTATCATGAGGATGAGCTTAGGTTTATTATGGAACTTATACACAAATCCACTTTAGAGTATACTGATTATCAGAAAGAGTTGATTAGGAAAATGGAAGAAGAATTCAATGCTTGGGTTATATCTAATGAAACTAGAGATACAGATGATTTCATAACCTATGTAGATGAGCTGAAGTATGATATTGTGAATGACCATGAGATGGTAGATCCAACGTTTTGTGAAGAGCAGTTGTTGAAGTATACATATGTGCATGAAACATTTGAGAAGTCTTTGTTTCCTTATTCTGATAAACAAAGATAAATGTTAAGAGAGCTTAAGGAGATAATAGAGCATGCCACTGGGAACTTGAGTAACATGGTTGATATATGTTTACTTGAAAACTTTCAAGATTTCTTCAATTCGATAAAGGCTAGAGAGCATATTGGTTCTGGGAAATTTTTCATTGATTGTACGGTTGACTTTTATGTTCAAGAAATTGTTGATGAATTTTACTATGGAGAATGTGACGAAAGAACGCGTATAATTCCTGAGTACTTTTCTGACGAACCAATGGCAAACTTGGTCACATATGCTAAAATGGAGTTACACCTAGCTTACAATGGAGTTCATTATAATCAAAGAAATAACCTTTTTCTTTTAGGGTTATCTGAAGTTTACTATCAGTTGGTAGATACTTTTAGGTATTCTGGGATTACAACAGAGCATCAAGAAGGATACTATAGGAGAATTTTAAGAGACATAGGAAAGGCAGTGAGAACTCATAACACATATAATTATCATGATATACATTTAGGTTTCTATGGGTTAATGGATTCATTGAGACATAATCATGTGGAACGAGAGACAAAGGTTGAAAATAATTACATGGTTACTGATGAAGAAGGAAGGATAGCTAAGAAGGTTAAAAGGGTAGCTGACACACTTATAGAAGTAGAAAATGCTGAAAGGATTCACCATGAAAGTTTTTCTGAATATGCTTCACCGATACCCGAGATAACTAATAAGATCTATTTGCACTTTCGAAGAATTTATCCTGAGAACTTTGGAAGACCTGTTAATGGGAATTAGGCTTAAACCTCATTTCTGAAGATCATTTGCAACCTCTTTATTTTTAATAATTAGTTAAAAAAATTTCTAATTCTTGTTTTAGTTTTATAATTGTTTAGGAATTGAATATTATTTGGATATTTAAAGTTTAATGTTTTTAGTGTTATGGTTGATTAATATGAATTCTATTGTTTTCAGAATTATATGATTATCTCATCTTGATTTGTATTAGCTACACAAATGATAGGAATTTTAAGTATTTAGAGATGAATTTTTACATGAGTTGCAATAGTAATAAAAATTATTCATAAAATACTTAGAAGAGATTATAATAATAAGTTCTGGAATTATGCTTAACATTGTTTACAAGATTGCAGATATACAAAATATAATATTTTTTTGGTGACAAAAAGATTGAAACAATATTTGGAATTCGATAAAGTCGACAATTGAATTTCCAAATGGTGGATGAGTCGACACAATCACCGATTGAAAAAAAAAATCTATGTATACCAAGGTAAGATTTATTATATCTGTTATTTGTCACAACTAACAGCATTACAGGAATTTGTATTAAAAGTACATATTGCTAAAATAATAATGTATTATTTATCCATTTATTATTTAAAATTTCCAAATTAATTATTATCGAAAATATACACAAATTTTATACACATAGATTATGATTTGTAAATATTTTGTAAATGTACTAAAAATTGTTGTATTACGTAAATTAAAATTTTATTCGTACAAATATTAAAAATATTAGCTAAAAGAATCAATGGGCTAAAGCCCAAAAGAATTTAATTGGGCCGAAAAGGGCCTGGCCAGATTTTAAACCAACCGGCGGTTGGGAAGCCCAACCGGCGGTTGGACACTTTTGCGATCAAAAACCAGAAAACCATCGGGTTTTCGCCATTCACACACAAACACACACATTCAAACGCATATACACGATCGGACGAACGGATTTCGACCGGGGATCATTGCATTTTCATCTATACATTGCGTTTTTGTGATTTACAACACCAAAGGTATTATCTAAACTCATTTTTGCGTTTTTCCGAATTTTAATCCGACATATATATTGATTGTTTGCGGTTTATGGATTGATTGTACATATTTTGCTAGTTTAAATGATTAAGAATTCGTAGAAATTAGTTTAGGTTAGTTAGGCATTGATTTTTTTGATCGATGTTTGGTTGCGGATTGTTGCGGATCGAATCGAGTAGCGTTTCGACTTTTATTTTTATATTAGTTAAACCACACTTATAAAAATGGTACATTTTAAATATAAACGATACATTTTTGATTCAATAAAATTTTGAAATAAAATTCATCTTCATATTTGAATTTGAATTATATGAGACGAGAAAAAAATATTATTTGTAATTATAACATTTTACAAACTTTTTAGAAATAATTTTATATAAAAACGTTATATAAAAGTTTTGTTCGATATTATGAAACTATGTTAAAAATGACATTGACATAGTTTTAACTATAAACTATGTCAGACTTTATGAATTTTATATTTTCAAAACAAATTTTTTTTTTTCATAAATTTTTTTTTTTTTTAAAAAGTGAAAATTTTTGAACATATTAGGGTATAAATGATAAATGAATTAATATAACATATAATTATAATCAAAATAATTTTTGAAATATGTCGTTATAAAATTCGATAGTTAAACTGTATTAAATATTTATTACTACAATCTATATACCTTGTTGGATTCTATATTATTTCGAGATAATAAATATTGTAGAATATATTTTGATTCGATATATTATTTTGTTTAGTTTTAAAATTAAGAAAATAAACAGGTGGCTATCAAAAAATTAAGCAGAAATGCTGCCCAAATTTCTTTAGAAATGTTTATGATAAATCTAACAAGGTTGTTTAAAGTTTGTTTTACAGTTATGTCTACCAGGAGACAGGTAGGACGAGCTTTACTAGACAGGGCAGGAGGATTCTGATGATGATTAGATTCTGTTGGATACATTTGATACATTTATATTTGGGGATGACTGTACTTATTATTATGTTTACTTTTCACGTTTATTATATTTATTATGCTGATATGGTTGTTTATTTGTGATAGCATTAGACTGGCAGTAAGTTCATCACTTTATTTATAAAGTTCTTACTTATTTATTTAATATGAACTTTGTGGGTGTGTTCACTGGAAACCCTCACGAGACTATAACTCGTCCACTTGGGATACCGAGGGGTTTAAAGGCTTATTGCATATGCTAAATGCAATCGTGATTAACTACGAAAGTGTGGATGTTGTATATTATTTTTCAAGAGACGAAGGAATCAACCAAGAAGATTTTTCTTAGCCGATGATGAAATTTATAATTTCAGTCAGGGGAGTTTTTCTGTTATATTTTTCTTTCCCTTACTCACTTTTTGTTTATCATTTTTATACAATGAGGGCATTGTATAATTTAAGTGTGGGGATAGGGTTCGTAAGAAAAAGAATTTCTTTAATTAAACATTTAAGTTTCTATTGTTCTAAAATTTTTGAAAATTTGAAATTTTAAGTGAATAACTAAGTATTTATTAGTTAGAATACTTTTGTTAAAAGTTTTGTTTTGTATTTAAAAGTTTAGACTTTAATGTGGATTAACTGTTTTGTATAAATAACGTAAGCTACTTAAATAAGGAAGTGATATATAGTTATATGATATGATGTACTAATAGGCAATCTATATGAAGATTTCTGAATTTTAAAAATAAAAAAATTAATAATATAACTTGTTTATTATTTTATGATACATAATATGATGTATGACATAAAAGTCTTAATTTTTAAATTTATTATGCAATAATTTTATATCTTTTTACTTATGTGAGTACATTTGGGGGTAAATATTGATGGTTTCCTCTGTTATACGAAAGTATAGACCTGGTCTCTATTAATATATACTTAAAAATTAAGCAAACGCAAGTCAAAAGTACTTGAAAAGTCTTAAAAATAAAAGATACCGAATGAGGTTGCCAAAATGGTTTGACCAAGTATGGTTTTGCTTAAACCTGAATCAAGTTATGTCGCTCTGTTGCATGAAAATGCAGACCTGTCACCAATGTCTTGATTCTTAAAAATGCATTTCATATATTTAATTGGAATATAAAAGTAAATTGTATAATTAAATTTAAAAGTATATCATATATGGAAATCATAAGTAATATACAAAACTAACAATAAGAAGGGTATTCAGAAATATGAGTATAGGTTGTTTAAAGTGGATAAATATATTAGTAATCGTTCATGAACTATATATTACACAAATAATAATAATTTTATTTATACATTATAGTTATCCATGTTAATTAAATTGTTTAAATTTTATTTTATGAAACAAATTTTTAGTATTGGTATTCTGATTCTTAAATATTAGTTTGATGCTTATTTTTAAATTTTATTCAATTTTCTACTTGAGGACAATCAGAACTTAAGTGTGGGGATATTTGATAAGCATCAAATAGATAGTATATTTTATATTAATTTATCCTTATATTTTTATACATTTTATTGCATTTATATGATTTTAGATACTTATTTTGTTAATAATTGCAGAAATGTATTCTAATTGAAGAATGAAGAAAAAGGAACAAGAACGAGATCAGAACTGAAGAATTAAAGCACTTAAAGAAATTAAGATTAAAGACGTTGAAGAAATGAAGACTAAAAGAGTTAAAATGAAGAATTGGGCCAAGAAAACAAAGAAGTCCGGTTATGAAGATTAAGAGTCCAAAAGTTAAGCCCAAGCCCGAAAATGGAATATTCTGGAAATTAACATTCAACCGGCGGTTGGATTGTTCAACCGGCGGTTGAGCTTTAGGGTTTAAGGCGGTGCAGACACGTGGAGTTGGACCCGGAAACAAATTACTTCAACCGGCGGTTGGAGTATCCAACCGGCGGTTGGAAGGTCAGCCAGAAAAAGTGTAAATAGAGGCTCAATTTAGCTTAAACCATATACGATTCAAGAATACTAAAACCGAAAGTTAGGGTTTTAGGACGACTTTAAGGTGCGATTTTGGAGGCAAAGGAGCTAGGGTTTGAAGGTTTTTAACCCTAGGAAAAGCTGATTTGCTAATTGGTTCGGTTTCTTTATCCTTGTAACTTTATTAATCTTTTGGGTTATTTTGGATATTGTTTATTTGGATTAATTACTTATTAGGTTTTCATTATGAATGTTTAAATGTATGTTTATTAGATTTATTATATGAATTATATGTTTATGTTGGAACTATATTATTGAATGCTTATTATACAAAAATTGTCTGTGTTATGTTAATATTGATAACAGTTAACTGATTTATATAGACGAAGCTAGTGAGTTTTATAAGTTAATTAATGATTGTCAATTATTAATGTTAAGTAACACTGTAATTCAACCGAAGCTAGGAATTGTATTAATAAACAGCTGATAGATCTTAATAAATATTAATATTGTACTTAATCTTTGGCAATGCTACTATATGAAAATTATCTTAATCTTTGTGATTTTCTACATTAGTAATTCACCAATAATAACAGCCAACAAAGCAAATAGACATAAGTTGATATAATGAGTTTAATAAATAATTGTTTAAATAGTTATAATCTTCTATCCAATTGAGTATACTTAAGTTGTTTCCTAGAACTTATCTATTAGAATCTGTATCAAAAATATAAATATAAATATGTTCGTTCGGAACTAAAACGTCCCCCTTATCTTGTAGATTATTGTAAATTGGATCCTTGTAATTAATTGTATTATAATTGTAAATATCTGTAAATAGAATAAATAGATAATTAGTTATAAATAAGAATAACGTTTTCCTGTGTTCCTTATGTTCGAATTTGGACTTACTTATTAAGCTATATTACATGAACGGGTTAATCTTGCCTGAATTGTGTGATAGTATTATTTAGTATTTCCTTAATTAAACTTGTTATTATAATTGCATATACTTAGCATACATCACTCCTGACATGCGTTTCGAGACAATATTGACAGGTGTCATACGTGGCATAGGTGCAATTAGATGACCTGGACATTTTTAGGAATAACCCCTTTTTCTCATATCTTTTCAAGCCAACCCTTTTCCGACACTTTTTAGTGTTGAAGATCCCCTAGAAAACCCTGTTGAGCCTAAGCCTTTTCGTTTCTTTCAAAACCCTAAAAAACCACATTTCCACTCACCACCAAAACGTCTTGATAAAAGAAATTTATGAGGAAGTGAGAAACAGCTAGTTGGATGTCCTTATCCACTCGAGCAATTGCTCTCTCAAGTCATAAATTCCTGGTGACGAACTTCAAAAGAAGAATATCAAAAGAAATCACCTGAAGCTCCCAAAAGAATCATTCATGGAGCCGTGAAAATTATCTTGAAGAAACTGCAAAAGCGGAAAGATGATGAGGCATCTAAAAAAGCAAAAAAGACAAAAAAAAAAGAAGAAAAAGAAAATAGAAAAGAAAATGCCTCAAGAAAATACAAAAAAAAAAAAGAATAAAAGATCCAAGGAAGTTCAAGAATCATCCAAAAAGAAGAAATTCTCGATGGATTCCCCTTTCTATAGGATTCAGTCAAATAAAGGTTTCTCACGACCTTAAGAGTTTCTGGAGTCAAGATCAGTCCTTCCTTCCATACCCTACCAACCTTTCCTTTTCAAAATATTTCCCTTTTCACCCAAAATACAACCCAATCAAATGTCCTAGGATGATTAGTGCCGTCCCTGTCTAAGTGGTGGAGATTCGATTCTCGATCAAGCCTATGACGATGAATGTTGCATGACTGGTATTATGAGCGATTTCATTTGATCTAGATTATTAGGAAACCCGATACACTTGTGTGAATTGAGTGACCACCTGGTGAGGAATCGCCCAGTCATGTATGTTCCAAGATCACGAGAATTGAAAGCATGCCTAAGATGATCATTCTGAAAAGTTGGATACGTCATGTGCATATCTCCTATGTTAAACCTGAGGGATTATTTGATTATTTTCGTATTTTTACATATATTTACGACTCCCATAAAAACATTTTTTCAGAAAAATTTTCTGGGTGTAGTTGACAGGCGGAATTGCTTGAGGACAAGCAAAACTCTAAGTGTGGGATATTTGGTGTAGTGCAAAAAGTCACGTTTTTACCTACATTATTGACCCCATTGATGCGTACCTCGCGAGCGGGCTGTTCGCAAGGAGGATCGATGGGTATTATAATTTATAATTGCTGGGGTCTAAGCGTGACTTACTAATACTGAACCAAAGGCTAGTAGATGGTAAGTATGACCTAGAGTCATTCTTAAAGAGAAACTGAATTGAAATGGAGGTGATTCAATCAATCTTTCTTTTCTAGTAAAGGTTTTAAAAGAGTGCGTTGGGGGTTTTGGTTCAGTTAGCTAGGTAAACTAAATAAAGCGAATAAAATGTAATAATAAATCAGATAATAAAAGTAGTATTTGTTGTGAGTTCATTAGCTTATAATGTGGGACGATGACTTTTAGGGAAAACGTTTACTAAATTTGGAATGTTCACTAGACTTGGTAGTTTATGGTATAACCAATAGATTCCCTATTAGTCGGTTATCAACTAATATGTCACGAGGAACTATGGTGTCATGATTCTGATTAGACAGACAATGCTCAACTCTCCACACTCTCCTATGAGGGAGTCAGTGGCCCTTATTATTGAACGCATTCGCTCGTGGGCGAAGGAATAGAGTAGCAAGTCCACAACAAGTCTAACCGTTCTTAATACCATAAAGACTATAAATCCAGCAAACAACTAACTTAGCAAATATGTTCGGACTTAGTTGATCAATTCTCATTAATGAAATTTAAGCATGGTAAGCGAAGGAAAGTGTTGAGGTTTCTTGCGTACCTTACTTTAGATTTCATAGGTTAGGGAAAAGTATCACTTTAAATTGGATTTTAAACTTGCCTTTCTTAATACAATTAACAAATCCCTAGGTTTTCGTAAATGGTTATTTAGCCTATAGCATACCTAATCTAATCTAATCTAAACTAACTAATCTAATTAAAATGCTAATTAAAATGCTGACGGCTTTTTGCATAAAGTTAAACCAGACCATGTCGGAAAATGCTATGGTAGTTCACAATGTATTTAATCGTTTACCGATGTTTCCATTGTGAATTTAATTGCTTCGCGATGTTTGCATGATAAGTACATTGTGATTGGAAGTGTACAATACTCATGGCAATTCCACGTAATCACATTGCGTTTTACGATGCTTGCATGACGTTACAATTAAAACCATAGTTTTTACACAGATAACTATTGACCAAGTATTAAGGTTCGCGACTCCTTTTTACAAGGTTACAATCACGTTTATTAACCGAAAGGCTAATGTAAGTTTTAGGTTTAAAATCATAAGATAAGTCCGTTCATAAAGTTTCCATTTTGATAATGTAGATCCATAATACAACTACCTTCGGTTGCTACCGGCTTCCATGCGTTTGTACTTTGCTCGAAAGCATTTCCAGCACTATACCAAGTAAACAGTTGAATAGGGGCAGTCATATTATTTTACGACACTTTTAAAGTCATCCCACAAATATATACGCTAACTACATCACAACAAATACAATAGTAATCTACTCGCTAATCATGGCATAAACGATCTCTAGCATAATTAAAGTATACATATTTAATTAAGATAGAAAATGATAGAAATAACCGAGATTAATATGCGAGAAGGAATAGACTTGAATTAATAAGCGTATCTCCAAGCGTACACCAAAGATTACAAATACGTTCCTCACCAAAGACTACAAGCACGTTCCTTGCTTCTATTCTAACTAGCCTAATACTATTTTAAAATAAAAAATAAAGAAAGAAAGAAAAGCTAGAAGCTAGAAAGAAAGTGTATTTTCCAAAGTGTGGAAAGTATGATGTATGTTCAAATGAAACCCATGCCTCCTATTTATAGGTGAAATCCGGCTCACTTTAGCAATCCAAGGAGCACATTAGCAAAAGGTGGTGCACCGGGTACAAAAAAGGGCTTTAATATGGTGCACCGGGTACGAAAAAATGCGTAAAGGTCTAGCACCGGGTACACGCAAGGACCAAAAAGCGGAAACGGGATGGGGGTAGGGTGGCCGGCGGCGGACTGGTGGCAGCCAGCGGTGGTGGTGTGGTGGCCGGCGGCGGCTCCCCCCCCCCCCCCCCCCCCGCCCCGGTTCTTCGCCTGTTGCCTCGTTTCTCAATTCGTGCGTGTTTTCTTCGTTATACTTCCGTTTGAGTTGATTCTTTTTGCGTTGGATTCGTAATTCAAAAGCGAAGACTTTGATGAAAATATATCCCAAAAATATGTCTCCCATCTTTGGATGCCTCGTACGAATCGTTTGGATCTTCCGGCGTACGTAGAATCTTCATTCTTCGTCCGTTTTTGTCGATTCTTTTTCTGTTGAATTCGTAATTTGAAAATGATCATCTTGGATGAGATGGATGTTGGTGATGTGCACTTTTGTCTTGAAATCTCGTTTAGATGCCTTGAATCTTCAAACGTGCGTGGAATCTTCGTTTTTCATCCGTTTTGCTTGATTTTTATCGTGCAACCTTGTTTTGACCATCTTGGCATAATACTATTGATTTGTATTGCTTTTGATTTAAAATGCCAAGGATCGTTCCAAAATGAGAGAGATATCGGTAGTAAAAACGTGACTTTTTACGCGATATCAAGTATTACACACTTAGAACTTTGCTTGTCCTCAAGCAAACTCGAATTTCAAGCATGGTTAAAAGTAAGCAGATAAAGAAATATTTTAAGGAAGAACTTTTTACTAAGGGGGTTTTGGAAAAAATAAAATATTTGTTCTTTGAAAAAGCAGGGTCGTAATCTTTGGGAGCATGCTTTTGATCTTTGATCGTAGATACATGACTAGGTGATCTTCTCAAGGTGGTTACTCAAATCACTCAAAGTATTTGGGGTTTCCTATTCTATTATATCAATCACTCAGAACGCCAGTCATGTATCGTTTATCGTCATAGGCTTGATCGAGAATCAAATCGTTACCTTTTAAGTGAGCGTGAAGTCGATCTAGCCACAATCATTCTAGGAGAGGGGATGTAGGGTTTTTGGAATGGAGGTGATATGAGAGGGGGTTGTGTTGGTTTTTTTTTTCTTTTTCTTTTTTTTCGGGTTTCTTTTTGGTGAAGCCGAAAGCTGAAATTTCTGAATTTTCGGGAGGATTGACGCCTTTATCTTTTGGGAGGAGTCTTTTTCTCCATTTGACTTTCTTTTCTTCAAATTTTCTTGGATATTTTTCTTTCTTCGACGTCATATCCTTGTGACTTCTCTTCTTTCATCTTTGGAACTTCTTATGAAGTTTGAGGGATGCTTTTGAGTAGGTAAGGGTTAACGTATTTATTTTTGGGTGTATAGATGGGTTCAAGAATGATGTGATTCGATCTCCTTTTTACTCACCAGTTCGGATTCGAAATGCATATCAAGAGCAAGTTCTGATTCTAAACGCATACCTCGGCACACTCAAGAATCAGAAAAGTGAAGCATTAAAAGTGAATGCTTTTTATATGGCTCAAGATACCTCACGAATCGAAAGTTGGGTTGTTGTGTGCTTAGTCATGCGATGCTCTTTATGGGATTACTAAACTAATTTTTCAAAAGAATTTGTATTTCATTTGTCCTTCTTCCCCAAAGTAAATCACTCTTCGTCTAAAATTTTTCATTTTCAACATATTTTTAACTTAATTTTGAAAATTTTGTTTACTTTTTTTTTTTTTGGAGATGCAGGGTCTTATAAAGAGCAACGATTTTAGAATCAAGCATATACCATTATCCACTTAACAGTAGTGCAACTACTGCTATCCCACACTTAAAGGAACATCGTCCTCGATGTTATTCTAAGCTCTGATTGGGGTAAAATCCCAAACTTAGGGTTTGAAACATCTAAGACGCATTCTTTTAGTGTGTGTTGGGTTTGAATCCCACACTTAGTGATAAACATATTGGATATGGTATATTTAAAACGAATGAAAGAGACGGTATAGAAGTACTCCCTGGTAGTTGCAGTGTTACTTGGTTTGCATTTGCCGGACTCCGTCTTTCTTGGTGCGCTCCTGATCAAGTCTTTTGTGATTTGTCTCTTAGGTGTGAACACGTCGGATATGCGATTCTTCGGGTGTTGATGCTTCCTTGCAGGCTGGAGCATGCTTCGTATGATCCGAGTGTGAAAGATAGTCGGAGATTTCATCATTTCTTGGAAAGTTAAATTGCAGAAATGTAAAAACAAACACGGGTTGCCTCCCGATAAGCGCTCTTTTAAAGTCGAGAGCTCGACTTAGTCCTTTCTTCAGGTGATGATGTTGAATGCGTCCCTGGTGATGGATTGGTTACCGTGGTTCCTTGGTAAGCTGTAGCGTGGAGGGACGTATCGCAGGAATTGCTCTATCATGTCGGCAATGAGAGTTGGTGGAGTGGTGGATTCCATTCTGAAGCTCTTGAAGTGATCAGTGGCCAGTCGGTCGAGGATTGCCATCCCATAGCTGATGTATTGAACTGCCCTTGTGACCTGTCCATTAGGGTCAATTCGGGTGCAGGTGTAGGTTCGAACAATCTCACGCTGGGGGTGGTTGCGACCTATTGAGGCGATTAGGGCCATGAACTGAGTCTTCACTTCTTCAAAATCACTAGCCAGAGGGTCTCCTCCAAAGGATCTGGTTGCTTGGCATACTTGTCTGATGAGTTGATGTTGCTCACGGTTGAAGGGAAAATCTGAGTCTGTGAAGATATAGATTAGCTTGCTGAATATTTCGCGATATCCATCACGATAAACATTAAGCTCTACATCTTCTTCCGTGTACATTTTGCGTAGTCGAGTTGTCACGTAAGTTGCTAGGTTAATTTGTGACATATGCAGAATGAATCTTGGTACCACACGAGTTTCTTCTTCATATGTTGATTGGTTCAGTTCATCAATTATCAACTCAACATGATGACCAATGGTGGAATGAATGACGATCCTATAGTTCTCTGAGGTTGTGAGGTGTTCTCCAGTCTCGATGAGATCTAGAAGTGTTCTAAGATCTCCCACCATTCTGATATTGGCATAGTTTTGTGGGTTTCCAGTAGCTCTTTCAAGATGGGTCCTCATGGATGCTAGTGTAGACTTCTGACTTGCTGAATAGGGAAAAGCTGATCCGGCCAAAGCACAATATACTTTTTGGTATATTTGCTTTTGGCTACTGCAGAACTCGACTTCTCCCATCGGGTAGTTGGGTCTTTCGGGCTGTTGAGCTTCTCTGGTGACTTGTTCTTGAAGGGAATCGGATAATTCTTGAATATGTCTGAGTAGAGTGTTGGGTACTGGTTCTCCATAATTGGCTAGGTATGAATCGTACTCTCGTTCGATTTGCCTTATCAGGTGTCTCTGGGCGGTGGTGTAGTTGTTAGTTGATTCTTTGATAGCCTCCACAATGATGCGTACATCATTGTTTTCATCAATCAGGTCAATCATCTCTTCGTGAGTGTCGATGAGGGGAATTTCTAGTCTTTCAGCTGTGATGACGGGAGAGTTTGGTGGAGCAAGAGGAGTTTGTGGAATAGAGCGTTCATCGAGAGTGACGTTGATACAATCGCCGTCATACTCGACTTCATCTTCAGAATCTTTGTCACGTGAATCTGGAAATTGGTGGAATTCTTCATCTGAGGGTGCATTGTTGAAAGGTTGGGTACTGTCTACTTCGATGGTTCTGACTTCCGTGGTTGTATTTTGAAGGTTCTCTTCAACAAAGCCTCCTTTTTGACGTGCCTTATATGCAGAGATTCTTTGTAGGAGTCCAACATACAGGTCTGGGTGCTTTGATGATTGGAGTTCTTTTTCAAAATTATCTATGTCTCGGAGTCGGGTTCGGGTGAAAGGTTTAGAAGGATTGAGATAGGAGTTAAGAATGTTCCACATCCTTCGGAGATGAGTGGATTTGAGTTCTTGACGGAGGGTTTCATAATCAACGGATTCTTTTGATGAAGTGTAATCATCGTAGCTTTGTATTCTATTTACTTCAGCCATTTTCGATGAATCAATTTGATCTTCATCTTCCTCCATTTCTTCCTCCTCCTCTTCAGGTTCTTCTTCTTCCATTTCTTCCATTCCTTCATCTTCCTTAGCGGGTTCTTCCTTTTCTTCATCATATTCTGATTCGTCCTCCTCGGATTCTTCATCTTCCTCCGCGTCTTGATACTCCTCGTCCTCGTCTCGGTCAGTTTCAGTGTCGTAGATCAAGGTTGTTGGTCGAGTAAAACATCGTTCTTCTTCGGATTCTGATTCGTCATCGGAACAAATCCTGCCTGTTGATATAGCATAGCACTCTTCTTGTTCTGGTTTACATTCCGGTTGGTCGATCTTATAAGTGATGCTTTCACCATGTGCTCATAGAACAATCGTGTGGTTGTATACATCAATCACTGCTCTAGCTGTGTTCATGAATGGTCTTCCAAGGATAATCGGGATGTTTATGTCCTCGTGGATATCCATTACCACGAAATCGGTCGGAAAGAAGAATTTGTTAACTTGAACTAAGACGTTCTCAGCTATTCCTTTTGGGTATCTAACAGATTGGTCAGCTAGCTGGACAGTCATCTTAGTGGGTTTCAACTTTCAAGTTCTAGCCTCTTAAACAAGGAGTAAGGCATAAGGTTAATGCTAGCTCCTAGGTCGGCTAAGGCGCTTATATCTCCGGATTGGTAAATAGAACAAGGGAGTGTGAATCTACCGGTGTCTCCTAGTTTTTCGGGAAGGCTATTCTTAAGTAGGGCCGAGGTTTCAGAACTAAGGGGAATGTTGTTTACTTCGGGCAATTTATCCTTAGTGGACAGCAATTTCCTAATATATTTATTACGACCGGGAACTCTAGACATGGTATTAAGGAATTTTCCATCTAGCTTAAAGGATGATAATTTCTTAGGTTGGGCGTTAAGTCTAGCGGGATAAGGGATTCTAACCTCTTTGTTCATAGTCGGAGTGGTTTTCACAGCTGGTATCTTGATCTTTGGTTCTTCCTTTACTGGTACAGCAGCAGGAGGTGGAGTGGCTGCTTCCTTGGTGGTAGTGAGTTGCTTTGCTTCCTCAACATGTGGGTTGTGAACTGTGTTGCTAGGCAAACTTCCTCTAGGTCTGTTATCAAGATGTTGTGCCAATTGTCCAATTTGAGCTTCCAAACTCTTTAGCACGGCCAATTGGTTTCTCATAAAGAGGTCGGCTTGATCTTGTCTAGCGGACGTCTTTTGGTTGAGTAGGTGTTGACCTTGCATGAATTGGGTGAAGGCGTCATCTGAACTTGAAGCTGGGGCATTTGTCTTGGCAGGTTTTTCAGCGGTTTGGTTTGTATCGGAAGTGGGTCCAGGAAGTGCGAGGGGTTGGTTGTAAGGAAGTTGTGGTTGTTGTGGGTAAGGTGGGTATCTAGGTGGGTATCGGGGTTGGAAAGGTTGGTTGGTTCTTTGCGGGAATGGAGGTCCTCTAGGTTGGTTATTGTTTTGGTTGAAACCGGGTGAAAAATTTTGTGGTCGAGCGGGAAACTGAGCATAGTAGATGGTGCCATCTGCTTCTTCGTATTCCACTTGGTATTCACTAGATGGTTGCGGGTTGGTGCAATGTTGACAGACTTGCACTTGGTGTACTTGGTGCTGTTGTTTCTTAAGTTCTCCAAACTGTTTGACAAATGAGTCCATTTTCTCTGTCAATACCTTAATCGCTTCGACTGGAATCGGATTCGATGCAGCGATAGGTGCTGAAGTTGTTGAGTGATCTCCAGAGTTCCAATCATGGTGATGCATAGTCATGTTCTCTATAAGGTTCCATCCTTCTTCGTCGGTCTTTGCCATGAAGCTTCCTTGTGCAACAGCATCGAGGGTGGTTCGGTGGTTAGGGTCTAAACCATTGTAGAAGGTACACAATTGTGCGGATTTGTCGAGACGGTGATTTGGGCATTTCTTCAAGGCTCCTTTGAATCGTTCCCATGCGGTGTATAATGACTCATTGAAAGCTTGTCGGAAATTCATGATGTCATTTCTGAGTTTGGTTTGTTTAGGGGGCGGAAAGTATTTGGTTAGAAACTTTGTCGCCATTATAGTCCATGAAGGGATAGAGCCGGTCTCTAAACCTTCAAACCATGTTTGTGCATGATGCGTGAGCGAATAAGGGAAAAGGTACAAGCGGATTGTGTCTTGGCTAATTCCGTTTTGTTTGTAGGAATTCGAAAGAGATATGAACTTGTCGAGGTGAGAGTTTGGGTCATCACTGGGTAATCCATGGAATTGACAGTGGTTTTGGATTAGTTGGATGATGTGGTGTTTAAGCTCGAATGATTGTCCTGGGTTTCTGGATAGAGAATTGGTCCTCCGCTTCCTTCGATAGAGGGTTTACTGTTGTCAGCGAGAGTGATGCGTTCAGCCATTGCTTGTCTAAGCGCGGATTGCTTCTTTTCTCGTCGAATGGTACGTATTATAAGTTCTGGATCAGGGAAATTAAACAGTGGTGCGGATCTAGGGGAACAGGTCATACACTAAAGAAAAACAGACAATAAAGGAAAACTAATAACAAAGAATTTTTTTTTTGTTTTTTTTAGAAGGTTTTATCCTACGGGTTTACTAGAATTCGGATTGGTTGGGTCTCTGTATCGGACAGTTAGTCTCCCTGGCAGCGGAGCCAAAAACTTGATGCGTACCTCGCTAGCGGGCTGTTCGCAAGGAGGATCGATGGGTTTTATAATTTATAATTGCTGGGGTCTAAGCGTGACTTACTAATACTGAACCAAAGGCTAGTAGATGGTAAGTATGACCTAGAGTCGAAGAGAAACTGAATTGAAACGGAGGTGATCCAATCAATCTTTCTTTTCTAGTAAAGGTTTTAAAAGAGTGCGTTGGGGGTTTTGGTTCAGATAACTAGGTAAACTAAATAAAGCGAATAAAATATAATAATAAATCAGATAATAAAAGTAGTATTTGTTGTGAGTTCATTAGCTTATAATGTGGGACGATGACTTTTAGGGAAAACGTTTACTAAATTTGGAATGTTCATTAGACTTGGTAGTTTATGGTATAACCAATAGATTCCCTATTAGTCGGTTATCAACTAATATGTCACGAGGAACTATGGTGTCATGATTCTGATTAGACAGACAATGCTCAACTCTCCACACTCTCCTATGAGGGAGTCAGTGGCCCTTATTATTGAACGCATTCGCTCGTGGGCGAAGGAATAGAGTAGCAAGTCCACAACAAGTCTAACCGTTCTTAATACCATAAAGACTATAAATCCAGCAAACAACTAACTTAGCAAATATGTTCGGACTTAGTTGATCAATTCTCATTAATGAAATTTAAGCATGGTAAGCGAAGGAAAGTGTTGAGGTTTCTTGCGTACCTTACTTTAGATTTCATAGGTTAGGGAAAAGTATCACTTTAAATTGGATTTTAAACTTGCCTTTCTTAATACAATTAACAAATCCCTAGGTTTTCGTAAATGGTTATTTAGCCTATAGCATACCTAATCTAATCTAATCTAAACTAACTAATCTAATTAAAATGCTAATTAAAATGCTGACGGCTTTTTGCATAAAGTTAAACCAGACCATGTCGAAAAATGCTATGGTAGTTCACTATGTATTTAATCATTTACCGATGTTTCCATTGTGAATTTAATTGCTTCGCGATGTTTGCATGATAAGTACATTGTGATTGGAAGTGTACAATACTCATGGCAATTCCACGTAATCACATTGCGTTTTATGATGCTTGCATGACATTACAATTAAAACCATAGTTTTTACACAGATAACTATTGACCAAGTATTAAGGTTCGCGACTCCTCTTTACAAGGTTACAATCACGTTTGTTAACAAAAAGGTGAATGTAAGTTTTAGGTTTAAAATCATAAGATAAGTCCGTTCATAAAGTTTCCATTTTGATAATGTTGATCCATAATACAACTACCTTCGGTCGCTACCGGCTTCCATGCGTTTGTACTTTGCTCGAAAGCATTTCCAGCACTATACCAAGTAAACAGTCGAATAGGGGCCGTCATATTATTTCACGACACTTTTAAAGTCATCCCACAAATATATATGCTAACTACATCACAACAAATACAATAGTAATCTACTCGCTAATCATGGCATAAACGATCTCTAGCATAATAAAAGTATACATATTTAATTAAGATAGAAAAGGATAGAAATAACTGGGATTAATATGCGAGAAGGAATAGACTTGAATTAATAAGCGTATCTCCAAGCGTACACCAAAGATTACAAATACGTTCCTCACCAAAGACTACAAGCACGATCCTTGCTTCTATTCTAACTAGCCTAATACTATTTTAAAGTAAAAAATAAAGAAAGAAAGAAAAGCTAGAAGCTAGAAAGAAAGTGTATTTACCAAAGTGTGGAAAGTATGGTGTATGTTCAAATGAAACCCATGCCTCCTATTTATAGGTGAAATCCGGCTCACTTTAGCAATCCAAGGAGCACATTAGCAAAAGGTGGAAAAGGTGGTGCACCGGGTACGAAAAAGGGCGTAAAGGTGGTGCACCGGTTACGGAAAAACGCGTAAAGGTCTAGCACCGGGTACACGCAAGGACCAAAAAGCGGAAACGGGATGGGGGCAGGGTGGCCGGCGGCGGCCTGGTGGCAGCCGGCGGCGGTGGTGTGGTGGCCGGCGGCGGCTGGCCCCCCCGCCCCGGTTCGTCGCCTGTTGCCTCGTTTCTCGATTTGTGTGTGTTTTCTTCATTATACTTCCATTTGCGTTGATTCTTTTTGCGTTGGATTTGTAATTCAAAAACGAAGACTTTGATGAAAAGATATCCCAAAAATATGTCTCCCATCTTTGGATGCCTCGTATGAATCGTTTGGATCTTCCGGCGTACGTAGAATCTTCATTCTTCGTCCGTTTTTGTCAATTCTTTTTTTGTTGAATTCGTAATTTGAAAACGATCATCTTGGATGAGATGGATGTTGGGGATGGGAACTTTTGTCTTCAAATCTCGTTTTGATGCCTTGAATCTTCAAACGTGCGTGGAATCTTCGTTTTTCATCCGTTTTGCTTGATTTCATCGTGCAACCATGTTTTGACCATCTTGGCATAATACTATTGATTTGTATTGCTTTTGAGTTAAAATGCCAAGAATCATTCCAAAATGAGAAAGATATTGGTAGTAAAAACGTGACTTTTTACGCGATATCACCCATATTTAGGCCTTTTATAACAAAAACATTTTTAAAACATCATTATTTATCATATTTTGTTATAAGGTGAAAACTTGACGGACTTTCCAAAACTATACGAAAAGGGCTGAAAATATACTGAAATGGGCACCAAATTGAGCCAAACCCTAAATCTACTGTCCATACCAAGGCCTCACAATTATCTTATTTTGTATCTATGGAGATTACGAGAGCGTAGATATAAGGATTGCTCAAAACGGATCAAGGATGAAAAAGTTATGCAAGAAATAGCACAGCCGAAGACTACAAAACGTATTATGGACACGCCCGGGCCCCACACATCCAATTCCTACCAAATTGGCATCATTAGAATCATAACGGAATTACAAAGTCATAGGCGAAAGAATCAAGTCAAACGGACGCAAAACGAAGAAGATACGGTCGTCCGAAACAACGAGAAAAGTCAGAAAAATCACACGGCCACCACAGGGCCGTACACGGCCTCCACAAAGCCGTACACGGCCTGTAGAGGGCCGTACACAGCCTGGTTTGCTCTCACACGACCTTGTTCTTGCTTCGTTTGCTTGTACGTATGCTTGTGGACTTGTACTCTTGGATCCAAGGCATGCCTATAAATAGAGGCCTCATTCTCCTCATTTCACACACCAATTCTTCATAAGAATTCTCACTTTCTCTCTCACACACTCTTTCTTTCTCTCTCTAGAGTCTCTCTTTAGCTTTCTCTCTCAAGAGTTAAGCTAGTAGACGAGCTAGGTTAGCGTAGCGGTAGTTGTAGCGTCTGTACGGAGTCACTCCGAGACTTTGGGTCACGAAGATTTGTCTGTAATACTTATTCAGGTTATATTTATATCTCTTTTCTTTATTTCGTAAATATGATTTGCTTATATTATGTTTACGTTATATTGCTTACTAGAGATGCCATGCTAGGCTAGACAAATCTGTGTTTGCTATGATAATGGTTATGCTTAAGTAGTTATGATTTAATATTCAATTGGGATAACACCATTATGAAACAACGGAGGTAACGTTATACGGCTTTCATTTGTATAGCGCCGAAAACATCACTAATGTGTGTAGTACGGAACGTGGAAGCTATGAAAGTCGTGGGCATAATCCGTTGTGGAAATAATGATCCCAATTGTAACATGCTGTTACTCTGCCTGTATGAACTTGAACTGTATCTGAATTTGTGAGTTGAATCTCTATTGTTTACCTATCCAACTTATGCTGTGGTTAGAAACTTCCTGCTAAGACCTGGCCAGTTATTAGTGGTACGTACTCTACCTATTCTATGTATGATGAAGCATTTGAACTCGACATGGCTGTATTCTCTAGATTGAAACTATATCATAAGAGATACGGAGCATAGGATTAGAGATAGGTTAGATTCAAGCTCATATGTTAAATATCTTTGAGAGACCTTTCGGGATATTTATGATCCGATCATCTGGTTATGTGAAATGGTATGAATTAGGAATAGTTATCTGTATGCCTTTCTATTGCATGT
Source organism: Helichrysum umbraculigerum (assembly GCA_949592205.1). Classification (NCBI taxonomy): domain Eukaryota; kingdom Viridiplantae; phylum Streptophyta; class Magnoliopsida; order Asterales; family Asteraceae; genus Helichrysum; species Helichrysum umbraculigerum. The sequence continues at coordinate 236,491,570 of CATIUR010000001.1, forward strand.
TCTTGTTTGATTGTTGCTTTAGGAATGTTGCATGCTAGAACTGCACCTCTGATTACTATATGTAAATGCATGATTAGGGTTTTCATATATTAGCTTATGTTTATACAATAGAGTGATATACATGTAATAGTTATGATGGTTTGTATGATTAATGATGAACAATTTAATTGACTGTTAGACAAGTAAATCCAACCTATTCCGTAGGGTAACTCCTGTTCACATTATTGTTTATTCAACAATTCGTGCCATGATACCGACACACATTTGTCAGAGATTGGGGAATATGATTAGAGAATAACTGTTAATTGAATTGATCAGTACATTTGGGAGAACTTCCGGTGTAACTGACACTATATAATTACTATCCATGTGACATGTTAAATATCTGATTGTAGAGACCTTTACGTTAGATATTTGATAGGATCGTAATTATACGTCATTAATAATATAGGGTATCCAATGAGCAAACTGGCAGTTTGAATCAATGCTAAGGAAAAACCATAAAGCGGCACAGTACTTCGTATAGCGTTTAAATACGTGGGAAAAGCTAAGGAACTGCCGTAGGTATAATACTTCGTGTTAATTTAAGTTTTCGGTTACTCAATGGATTAATCATCGTACCTAGTGGCTTAAACACCCATAACTACTTATTTAAAAGCATATACCGGCATCATAGTAAACATTCTCGTATCCACTGTTCTTTGAGCCTCCGTACAAACATCCTTTACTTTTCTGCATTTATTTTTATAGATTAGTTATCAAACCAAAACCAAACCAAAATTAGTTAAACCCTAGCTAGATCACAAAAGATAATTAGAACGCTTAAGATCCCATGCCCGTTGTAGTGTAAGAACGACACCTGAGTCAACATACCACTTACTACCCTAGTAACCTAATTAGGGCTGAAAGTAGTATTAGCTTAGGATTTCCCCAGCTCTATAAATTTAAAACAACCCACTGTTGTGCCCGCTTCGCGAACGACCGTTGCGGGTGTAACAAGTTTTTGGCACCGCTGCCGGGGACTACAACGACCGATTTTAGGTTTTTAGTTATCTTAGTTATTTAGCGATCCTTTCGGAAGATCAATATCATCCGTAAGTTCATTTTCCTGTCTTTAGGTTAGATTTCCTTTTCCGTTTTTAGATTAGTTAAAACCCATCCTTTCCAAAACTCTACTTTCTACCAACAAGTTATGACGAATCGTATCACTCTCGCCTCATCAATCAAGCCACTGCTAGAGGAACGAGGAGGACCTATCGTATCATCTGCTGACGAAAACCTTGAAATTAAGCCACACTTCATTAAAATGATTAAATCTCAGTGTCAATTTCATGGTCTTTCGGTTGAAAATCCAAACTCTCATCTTAATAAATTCATCAACCTTTCTGACTCCTTCGAACAAACGGGATCCAGTAATGAAGTTACCCGACTTCACCTGTTTCCCTATTCTTTAGCTTCTCAAGCCCAGATATGGTTTTATGAACTCGAACCCAATTCGATTCATACATGGGAGGATATGGCTGCCAAATTTATGAATAAATATTTCCCTCCATCCCTACAAACCAAGCTTAAAAATGATATCACTAACTTTCTCCAAAAGGATAATGAATCATTAAGCTCTGCTTGGGAACGCTTTAAGAAATTGCTCGGGAGATGTCCGAATCATCAGTTTGCTGAAACGAATCTGGTCTGCACATTCTACAATAGTTTGAATCCTCATCATCAACAAACCCTCGATGCTGCTTCATCCGGAAATTTCATGCTACATACTTCAGACGAAGCGTGGAAGTTGATTGAGAAGATGACGATGCATCAACATGACTTGGAGCAAGATGAATCAACTTCGGAGGAAATGAGTACTTCTAATGCCTTGAACACTTTAAAAGCTCAAATTGAATCAATCACTAAAGTTGTCAAGGACATGCAAGAACCTTCTAAACCCAAACACTAGAAGAAACCTCAAAAGCTATTCTCAAGCCAAAGGTTCAAAGAAGACATTCTTGCCACTACTAGTGAAACCTCTAATCAAACACATCATTCAAAATCTTTCGTTCAGAGGCCAACCAATCGACCTTCTTCTCAATCATTAGTTCTTTCTTCACCATTTACTTCTTCTCATTTGACTTCCTGTCTAAACACCAAAATTTTCAATAACTTCATGGTTGATCAAAACAATATTAATAAACAAATTGTTGATTTTCAAAACCAAATTGATAGTTTGCTTAGAATTTCAAACGATTTAGTTAAGAACATGGAGGATAATGTAAAGAGGTTGTTTTTAAAAATTGATGAGAAGCAAAGGGAAGAAGCGATTAGCAAAGCTATTCATCATTCATCCTATGATTATGATGACATCCTTGTTGTCACTAGTGGAGGAAAAGAAACTAAGAATGAGAAATCGATAGATATTCCGACAAACGAACCTTCTATTTCTTCACCTCTCACTGACTCAGTACCATTTAAGACTCCTGTCACTTCTCCTGAGCCAGTGATGTGACGCAAAAAGTCATGTTTTCAAGGCCATTATTCCACACTTTTTGGGCACATCTTTAGTGAAAAAATTCCAAAACAATCATTATTTACTAAAATTCTCTAAAGTGCTCAAAATATAGACGTTGCTACAAAAGTCACTAAAAACATCCGAATAACGAGCAAAACGAAGCAAATAAGCAGCAACCAATTCTCGCACTCTCATTTATCCTATGATAAACACATTCTAACCTTATGATATGTTGTAATAGGTAAAATCGAGACGATAAAATCAAGAATCATGAAAATCAGATAAAGAACGGAGAAGACAGGACGGTTACAAACTCCTATAAAGTGATTTCGGCTATGCTAAAGTTATACACATACAATTTCAGTGATATTGGCACCATTAGAAGCGTAACGGAATTACGAAGACACAGGCGAAAGAATCAGGTCAAACGGACGCATAACGAAGGAGATACGGACGTTTTAAGCAACGAACAAAATCAGACGGAAGCCGTATACGGCCTTGCACACCGTATATGGCCCTTCATAGACTGTATACGGCCCTTTATACACCGTATACGGCCCTATGAAGGCCGTATACGGCCCCTGGTATCCCATATGCTGCCCGTTTGTGCTTCGTTTGCTTGTACGTGCGTGCTTCGTGACTTGTACGGCTGATTTCAAGCTTTGCCTATAAATAGGAGGTCACTCCTCCAACATACACACACCTCACCATTCCACACATTTCTCCATTTCCACTTTCTCTCTCACACACTCTCTCTCTCTATTCTCTCTTTCTTTCTTTCTCTCTCTAGAAATTAGGGTTTGATCCAGTTAGTTCTCAGTTAGTATTTAACTGAAACTAACGGAGGGGCTACTTTTGTAATAGCGTAGGGAATAGTCCAGGGGCTTTTATTGTAATATTGTCAAGGATATTGCGGAAGTTCTGCTTGTACTCTCTCTCTAAACGCTTATTCAATCTACGCTTTATTAACGGTTACTTCTTTCCTTATCTGTTATAATGATAATTGCTATTGTTATTATGCTAGATTTAGGACCTGTTATTATGCGTAGTGAGTAGTTTCCTTGTGTGTTTGTTATGATGTAGTTAGTTTATATATGTGTGGGGTGATGCTACTTTAAACATACGATTGGGATGATAACATTATGAAAAAACGGAGGTAACGTTATACGGCTTTCATTTGTATAGCGCCGGAATCATCACTTATGTGTGTAGTACGGAACGTGGAAGCTATGAAAGTCGTGGGCACAATCCGTTGTGGAAGTAATGATCCCAATTATATTACGAAATGAAAACCGGTGATTTATTAACCTTGTATTTATGAATTTCTAAACCTAATCGCCTTTCCTCCAATTAAACGTGGTTAGAACCTTTATGACAAGGAGTCGCGAACCTTGATCAAACGGTCACTACCTATCTATGTTTTCTGAAACTGTAAACATGGTCTGAATTGCGTAGCTGTGGAAATACTGTTTGAAACCTTTCGTATAGTACACCGTGAATCAATCAGAGATTTATTGGGAAATAGTGAGGGCTGGTTTATATCATAGATGGTTGGGCTTTAATACAAACTTAGTTTAAACTAGTCTAGAGTGACCATAAAGTATGTGACCCCGGAAAGACCACGGTAAACGGCACTGTACTTCGTGTAACGTTGGAAACACCTCTGGTGGAGTACAAATACGTAGGAGCTAAGGAAATGTCGGTGGTTGAAGACTGTGTCACATCCTGGTTTAACTTCAAAGCTGTGGAAATGCTTGATTGCACTGTACACCGTTAGTACACCTAAAGATCTAGAACACTGTGGAAATGCTTGATTGCACTGTACACCGTTACTCCGTTAGTACACCTAAAGATCTGGAACACTGTGGAAATGCTTAATTGCACTGTACACCATTAGTACATCTCGGGTCTGGAAAACTGTGGAAATGCATAATCGCATTGTACACCGTGACGAAAGCTCTAGACTAAAATATAACCATTAATATAAAGTTAATAGTTACCAAACCAAGTCTTTATTCTTAAATGCCTTGTTTGACTTCGTTGTCCCCGTAGTGTTAAGAAAGGTCGGAACCTTAGTGGGTATGTTACTCTATCTCATGCACCCAGGAACTAACATTCCAAGAAGGGTCGTTACTCCATCACTGGATAACGTTGAAGAGTTGAGCATCCTCCTCCGATCAGACTCAATTTGGCCTAGTACTCAGTGATATACTGATTGGTCTCCCCAATCAGCAGGGTACTAGTGTTTACACTACGAACAATTAAGCTCAGATAAGACACAAACCTTTAAAAAGACGTTTTCATATCAAAACCCTAGCATCACCCCCGCATAAGCTAACGAAGTCATAACAAACACATCTCCTCCATACTGATTTCATCCCTATTTCTGTTTTCCATTTATTTACTTTTTATTTAATTGCTTTAAATTACGGACCTAAGTAACAAAAAAACCCACTCAAAACTCTGTTTTAAAAATCCCGTCATAAACTAAACAACTTGTCTTGATACTTCCGTTTCACAATACGATTAGCTTGAAGAACGACCCTAGGTCATACTGCTGCTATACAGCTGTAGTAAAGCTTAGGTCCCCAGCTCTATAAATTTAAAACACTCCACTACCGTGTCCTCCTTCCGTTGCGTTGATGACCTTGTCGGATCGGGGTGCGACAGCCAGCACCTTCTAAAGCCCCATAAGTCATCATCCCTACACATATACCTTTTTCTGGTAGGCTTAAGAAAGAGAAACAAGAAGCTTAGTCAAACTGGTCAAAGTTGGTCAAACCTGGTCAAAGTTGGCCAAACCTGGTGTCTCTAATTGAGACTTAGGATATTTTCAGAAATTGTAGCATCACTAGCAAAATATAGCAACACTAGTAAATTGTGGCATCACTAGGTTAGTGTCTCTACTTGAGACTTAGGATATTTTCAGGATTTGTAGCATCACTAGCAAAATGTAGCAACACTAGTAAATTGTAGCATCACTAGGTTAGTGTCTCTACTTGAGACTTAGGATATTTGGTTCAAGTGTTCTAAGTGTCGATTTCTAATTCGGGAAACTTTCTAAGTTTAGTTTTAGGTCCAAGTTACTAACTAAGTCACCCAAACCCATTTTTTTTGTTACCACTTTCCAATAATAGTAAGTTTTGTCGTTTTTAGAAACCGAGCCGTTTTTGTTGACTTGGTCAAACCTACTCGGTTTGACCCGAAACTTTTACCCAACCCTTAGTTATGTTCATAGATCACAAAAAGTTAGTCTTTCTTTTTATAGTAGGTCCATAGGTGTCGGTTTTTAAAAGTTATCAAAATCAGTCCACATTTGAGGTTTTCCAGAAAATACATCTCATTGTTGGATTTTTATAAAAATCCACATTCTATAATCAAATCCAAGAAAAATACCAGTTATTCCCCCATGAATTATCTACTTTCTGTAATTTTTCCAAGACTTTTAGAGAAGTCTAACTATTTTTAAAGTTTATTTTTATCTTTAATGGTCAGATTTGGACACATGCATGCAATCATCATTTCTGGGAAAAATTTACAAGGAATAAGTAAAAGTGATCAACACGAAAGTTGTAGCCAATGAAATTTTTGATATTTTAGCAGTGGTTTCAGGTCATTTGGAGCTGTGTAGCTCGAGATATGGCCAAAATACTAAGAGTACAGTTTCTGACTTTTCTGGGCAGATTATATATGTGTTCTTATATAAATTATTAAAAATACTAAACGAACTTGGAAAAATATGAGGCTTACAGAATTGGAAAGCTTACCTCTTGAACTTAATTTTTGACTATAAAAACGTCCATTTTCATGGAGAAATGATTTTTATAAAAATCATGGAAGTAGACATAAGTTTCTGGACAGAAACATTTCTTGCATTTTTCATGAGTTTTAAGTTAAGAGAAGTAGTTTTTAAGCATGGTTTTGGTTATAGACTTGTTGAGTGAACTTATACACATGTTAATAAATATAAATAGCAAAAGAAGAACCCTCACAATGGTGTTAAAGAAGCTTTGAGGACAGAATATGAATGAGGAGATCTTGAGCTTCAATTCCTTGTAAAAATCTTGAAGAATAGTGTAGTATTTAAGTGGTGGCTTATGGTGGTGATGTGGTAATTTATGGTGGTGAGAATGGTGATTCTTGGGTGGTTTTGTGGCTGATATTCTCAGTAACTTTTGAGTGAGAGGGAGTTCTTGAAGTTAGAGAGAAAACCAAAGTGAGTTTGAGTGTGAAAATGTGAGTTTGCATGTATTGCTAATGGTTAAGGGTAAAAATAAAATCATTTATTTTTGCTTGTTTTGGGAGTGGAGGAAGGGCAGATTTTTCTGCATATTTTAGGGGCCCCACAAGGGTGGTAGTGATTAAATTTATTTTCCCAATTTATGTTACATATTTTGGTCGTTTACCCGTTATTTTCGCTAAAACGTTAAATCGTCTAGCGTTTTCTTGAGTCGTTTTAATTAACTATATTTTTGGGATTATTTTTCATTGAAGTATTGTTAAAATACTTTGTTTTTAGATGTCAAAATATTTATTGACTTTCGTTTGGTTGCCGAATTCGATTCACGCGTTTTTGTTGCGTTTATTACGTTTTAAACAAAACGTTTAGGTTTTTCGTGTATTATTATATAAAAATAATAATATATGATAAATAACTTCTAAAAATAGATTTAAGTTATTTATAGAAATGTTTTCACCAACGTCGTATTAATAGTCGGACTTCGTCCGGTCATTTAGCGTAATTACAAATAAACGCGTAAGCACGTAAGTGTATATTCAAATATACAAGTAATTACAAATATTTAGCCTAATACAAACTAAATACAAGTAATTAGGGTCCTAGCTTAGGTTTAACAGTTAGTATAAATTGTCGGGTGTCACATATGTCATCATGATTTTCTTTGCGTAATCACAATAGAACATTGTTTGTTCTTGTAAATTACAAAATAATTTAAGAATTGAACAACAACAAAAAGAAGTCTATCAATTCTTCCTTAGAGCCAATTTGTGCTGATAACGTGTTGTAAAATGAAAGAACAAGAATAATAGATGGGGAGGAAGAGAGAAATATTATTGAGTGATTAGTATCAAAATGAATACAAATATCATGTATATATAGGTATTGAAGTAAACCCTAATAACCTAGTAGATAGATGATGAACTATCCGCAAGCCCATGGATCAAGTCCATGGATTTCACAACAGGTACAACACTAAATATTACATCAATTTTTTAATTTTTTTTATCTTAACCTATTTGTATATATTATTACTATTTAGGTATATTATAAACTTATCAGTTCGTATAATTTTAAATGTTCAAAACCAAATATATGCAAAATATTGTTGTGTTTTAGGTATAAATATTTGGCAGAGATAATTGGTTCGATGTCCTGTGGTTCACACAAATACAATGTAAAGTCTTTATACTTGTACTTTTTGCACCGACAGTCTAAAAACATAAAAGTTGTTATGCGGTTGGTCTCTCCTACAGTTAAATGACTTAGTTACCCTTACTATAATTAATACAATAAACTTAGACATTAAGGATATGGTGGTCATTTTAGTTGAAAGATGGACCAACAGCGCCACAACTTTCATATGTTTGGACTACCGGTGCAAAAATAAAGTATAGAGAGTAAGTGCAATAATTGAAAAATTAAAAATACTCATTGAGTAGTAATGTAGAACATTTTGATACAAAAGTTCTTATACTTATTGGAAAAGTTATAAGAGTTTAAATTATAAGTAGATATTGGTTGTGTTTAAGTTAATTCGACTCAACTGATGTAATTCGATCTTTTGGGCTAACTCAAACCGAACCCATAGTTTTGGCCAGTGTTTTAAGACCCGGTTCGACCGGCCCGGTCGGACAGTATTTTTAGAGAATTCCGGCTCAAAAAAACCCGGTTTTTTCGATACTTTGACAAGTCAACGACCCGGTTGACTCGGCCGGTCAGACCGGGTTGGACCGGGAACTGGACCGGCGCATTGACCCGGTTTCATGTTTTTTTTTTAATTACAATTTCTATGTACATTTAATCATTTATAATTAGGAAATGTTGACTGATTGTGTATTTCAAGAATAATGAGGGTAATGAGGGAATCTTTGACTGATGTGTCATCACCATTTATTACGTAATGGATTATATATTTATTATATTGATGTGTATTCCAAGAATAACAAGAGAATCGATGTGTCATCACCCTTTATTACTCTATGGATTATAATTATTATACATGATATAATTAATAATTATAATTATAATTCTAAAAAATAAATAAATTCACTAAGTACTACTGTTGGTACATGTTTGTGTCTGTCAGTTGGTCTAGCTCGTAGTTTGTAATTAGAATTAGAATTCCTGATTCCTGCGACGTTGCGTGTAATTAGTCAACGTCAGGTATTGGGCCTGCGAATTAGTCGCAGGTGCTACGTCAGGTATTGGGCCTGCGAATTAGTCAACGTCGCATGGGCTTGGGCCTGCGACGTCATGTGCGACGTCGCAGGTGCCAGATTTTGTATAAATTCGTATTTTCGTTTTCAGTTTAGGGTTGACGAAACCCTAAACGCCATTTGTCGAAATCCCTGTAATCTGATCGATTATAATTCAATATATAAACGTTTTGGTTCGTATTCATTGCGTATTGATTATTCGTGTGTTTAGTTTATAACTTAATCGTTGATTCCGCAAACGATTGAGTGACTCGGTTCGTATAGATCCAAGGTTGGGGACAAACAACTGGTATCAAAGCAGAAAGTGCTCATTTTTGGCTTAACGGATCGAGTTTGGGATTTAAAAGGACGTGATATTCGTGTGTTTTCATGTTTATCACGTTTGTTTTGTGTTTTTACAGGTTTTCGATCATTATTACTGGGGATTATTGAAGGTTTCCGTCGTTTGATATTCGTGGTTTTGGTTTTCGGCTTAAAAATTCATTTTTAGGGTTTTTGGTCGCAGGTTTTCGCGTTTTGCGACGTTACCTGCGACGTCATCTGCGACGTCGCGTGCGACGTTAGTGATTTGGACTTTAATTAGTCTGTGCGACGTACTGTTGCGACGTCATCCGCGACGTCGCTATTTTGACTTTAATTAGTCTTTGCGACCTTGTGTTGCGACGTCTTGTTGCGACGCCGTGTGACTCTGCGACGTCCTCTGCGACGTCCTCTGCGACGTAACTCTCAACGTCGCATATTTCTGATTCTTAATTGAATCCTTTGCTCTTTGCGACGTCACTATCGTCGTCGCATAATCTTTGTGCGACGTTATCATCTACGTCGCTAATATCAGAAGATTGTTTTTTCGATTAAGTAATTACAATGGCAGCTGACAAAGAGGATATTAGAGGACCGAGAGAAATGATTAAACAAAGTAATGACATAGGTTCAAGTAATAAACCTCCACTATTTACAGCTGATATGGATTATGTATACTGGAGAGAACGTGTTGAACAATATATTGACTTTCACTGTCCGGAATTATGGGGACCATTACGTGAGCGTTATGTACCTCCATTAGCTGAAGGGGAATACCGCGGTATTCGTCTTGCTAAGACTTATAAAGCTATGTCTCCTGAGGAGAAGAAAGATTTTGATACTGAGAGAAAGTCATTTTCGATGATTAAAATGTGTTTAACCAAAGATGTTCTATGGCTTTTCAGAACTCATGAAACAACATTTGATTTATGGAAGGCAATTGAAACTCGTTGTGGAGGAAATGATAAGTACAAGGAAGCCAAGCTCGAACTAATTAAGAAACAGTACGATATCTTTGACATTCTTCCTAATGAAGACACAACTTCTTTATTCACTAGGTACTCACGGTTAGTTGGTGAGTTGTTTGAAGGAGGTTATACTTTTCCTCCTATTGAAGTCAATAAGAAGCTACTGGATGTGTTACCAAGTTCTTGGGATGTTAAAGTTCAACTTTTAAAGGAAAATGAAGAACTTGCAAACATGTCTTTGGATACGTTGATAGGGGATCTTCAAGCTCACGCGATGGAGATTAAGAAGAAAAAAACAAGGTCTGGTGCTGCTGTTCAGAATCCTAGTGTGTATGGTGTTCAGATTAACTCTGGAAAGACTTATGGATCTGGAGTGGCCTTCGTAACAAATACAAATGCTTCATCAACCTCTTCTTCTTCTTACGATGGGATTCATTCTGTTTTCATGTCTGGACCTTCTTCAAATCAACAACAGGTTCAAGTCTCACCTGCTATTCAGGAGCAAGCTGCCATTTACACAGCTTTCTTAAGCTCATACAAGGATTTGGTTACTCAACCGAATCTTACTTTGGAGCTGACTAAGGAAGACTATTCTCAGCTTGATGAAGATGATTTGGAGCAAATGGATCTAACTTGGAATGTGGCAATGATCACCCGAAGAATTCAAAAGTTTTTGCAGAGGACAGGGCGTAAAAGCTTGGAAGGTGACGGGAAGACTGGCTTCGGATTTAACAAGAGTAAGGTCCGATGTTACAACTGTCAAAACTTGGGTCACTTCGCCAGGGAATGCGAGAAACCCAAAATGCCAGCATCGGGATTCACAACACCTTCTACTCCTCCAAAGACCAAAGAAATGGAAGTTTCCAAGAAAGGGTCTGCTGATAATGCCCTGATTGTTTTCGAGCCCACAAGTCAAGATTGGACGGCTGTCTCCCAGCAATACCAACAGTGTTTGATGGCTCACATTGTGAATGAGGTACCTGATGAACCATTAAATTGTATCTCATGCATTAAGTTAACTGAATCTCTAAAGGCATTTCAGAATGACACCGCAGAGTTGAGAAAAAAGAATGAAAAACTAACCGAGTCAAATAATTTTTTAAAAGCTAATGAGAAACTTTATGAAAAACATCTTGAGGCTCATCGTTTAGATACTCAGAAATATAAATCTAAGGTTTTTAGTCAAGAAGATGCCATTAAAAGCTATCTTGTTGAAATTGAACTACTAAAGAAAGAACTTACAGATTTAAAAAATGAGTATGAGAATTATAAGAGTAAAATCTTAGGTTCAAATTCCTCAACGGTTGTCTTTAATGAAATTCTTAGCAAACATGGTACTAGTGGGAAAAAGAATGAGGGATTGGGATACCACTCAGTCCCTCCTCCTACTACTCATTGTCCCCTGCCTGTTAAGGAAGGCTTTAAAGAGATTCCAGTTGATAGGTCAAAGCTTTACGGTATAAAAGTTAAAGATGCTAAAGAGACCAAACATAACAAACCGGCAAAGGAGAAAACCAAGAGGCCAGAGTACCCCTTGCCAACGTTTGTTAAGTCTGTGAATGAATCTCCTGTTAGTATTAAGGAGAGTGTTGAGCTAAAGAATGAATCTCCTGTTAGTGTTGAGGAGATTGTTGAGATTGAGGACATTACGGATCAGGAGTATCCTGAGGTTAAGAAAGTTGCAGTTAAACCTGAAAAGGTGATTTCAAAGGTTGAACCTGAAATTAAGGTTCAATCAAATAAGGGAAAAGCCAAGGTTTTAAATTCAAAACAACAAACTTTACAGTCACCTGTAAAGATTTTGCAACATAAAATAGTAAATGAAAGAGTTTCGTATGATAAACCTTCAACTTCAACCTCTCAACCAAAACAAACACTTTCTAAGACGTGTACGCAATGTTCATGTTCTAGAAATGTTTCTCCATCTCCTGTGGTAATTCCTCAGCCTCAACCGTTTGTTGAGACTCGTTCTTGTTTCTACTGCAAGAAACAAGGACATTTAATTCGTGAATGTCCAAAGCTGTCAAATCAGCGCTATGGGAGAGAGATGCCTAGGACATCTGTTTATAGAAATTCTTTTTCAAAATCTCCACCTAGGCGTTACTCAAACTCTCCCAAGCCTGTTTTGAAGCCAAGTAATGTTGAACAAAAATCTTTGCCAATTCAAAAGCCCAACATTACTTCTAATAACAATTCCGAACCTTCTAAAGTTTGGAAACGAAAAGAGTCTGATGTTGACTCTTCAGTCGTCAACAATAACACATCAGATAAAAATTCTAATTTTTTTAAAGATAAAATCCTATCTGACGTGCTTATTGTTGATGACCACGGTCGACCTAAGTCTGTAAAGGCTTGGGTCACCGTTTCTCACTAATCTCCTTTCGTTTGTGTGTTGCAGCAGTCAGAACGTGTTAAAGATAGTGAATGGTATTTGGATAGCGGCTGCTCGCGACATATGACAGGCGATGTATCTCTTCTTGTGGATATTAAACCACATGCAGGAGGATATGTTGCCTTTGCTGGAGATACTGGAGGAACCATTTCTGGAAGAGGAACGCTAACTAACGGCAATGTTAGTTTTGAAAATGTGAACTATGTGGAACAGCTTACGCACAAATTGCTAAGTGTTTCACAGGTCTGTGATAAGGATTATACAACTGCGTTCACAAAGACAGAGTGCGTGATACTGAAGCCTGGGTATGTCATTCCGGAAGAATGGGTGTTACTGAGAGCACCAAGAAAGGATGACACATACATTTTGAACATGAGAACTGTTGAGACCTCGAACGAGTATACGTGTCTCTTGTCTAAGGCTTCTGAAAAGGATTCACTGCTTTGGCACAGACGAATGGGACACATTCATTTCCGAAAAATGAATTTTTTGACTAAAAATGACCTAGTGCTAGGAGTTCCAAAACAGTATTTTGCTCTAAAGGATGACTGTATCTCCTGCCAAAAAGGAAAGCTACGTAAGAAGTCCCATAAGTCTAAGCAGGTGAATTCCATAAATGCACCATTGGAACTACCGCATATGGATCTTTTCGGTCCAGTCTCTACAAAGAGCATTGGTGGTCGGTCTTACTGCTTGGTAGTTACTGATGACTACTCAAGGTTTTCGTGGGTTTACTTTTGACCTCGAAGGGGGAGACTCCTGATATTCTGGTGTATTTGTTGGACAAGTTGGCAAATCTGTGCAACTTGAAGGTGAAAATGATACGAAGCGACAATGGAACTGAATTCAAGAACTCAACTCTTGAATTGTTTTGTGCTACAAGAGGTATTGAGCATCAATTTAGTGCTCCGAGGACTCCACAATAGAATGGAGTTGCAGAAAGGAAGAACAGGACAATCATCGAGACAGCTCGGACTATGTTAGCTGACTCCAAGTTACCAATCATCTTCTGGGCTGAGGCAGTTAATACTGCATGTTATGTTCTCAACAGAGTGCTCACGGTTAAGAAAAAGAACAAAACGTGTTATGAACTGTTTAATAACCGTAAGCCAAACCTGCAGTTCTTAGAACCATTTGGGTGTCCATGCATGATCATGATTACAAAAGATAAGGTCTCTAAGTTTGGTGATAAAGCTGTTGAAGGGATTTTTCTTGGATATTCAGTCAACTCTCCGAACAAAAGAGTCTTCAACAAATCAACGAATCAGATTGAGGAACAGTTTGAGGTAAAATGTTTAAGGTATACGGAACCTCCTCAAGGAACGGGTCAGGATTGGTTTTTCAACTATGGAAACCTCTTCAACTCTTTCAATATTCCGGAAGAGGATGATACGGAAGAATTGGTTTCTATACTTCATGAACTTGATCTTACTCAAGATACACCTGTTAATAATAAACCATCCGACCCATCTCCCAATGAAACACCCGCACCTCCACCGACTAATCCTACACCTCCACAAACTACACCTACACCTTCACAAACAACACCCACACAACCACAACCAACAACCAAATCACCACCAACTACACCATCTCCTACTCCACCATCTTCGGCTGCTCCTTCTAAAACAGTTTATAACTACACAAAGGAGCTTCCATATGATCCAAACATGCCTCCTTTAGAGGAACCTCAAGAAGAAGATGAATTGGAAGAAACAATGGCCTACTCTTACTTATATACTTCTGAACATGAAGGGGAAGTAGAAGAGTTAGCCTTTCCTGAGTCTGCTGCTACTCCCGAAACTGAGGGAGATTTGAACAATCTGGGTGTGGATGTTGTGCCAACTGCCATACCAGAAACTCGTATACATAAGGATCACCCCATTGATAATATCATTGGTGATCCTCATGCATTTGTTCAAACACGACAACAAGCAAAGCAGACTTCATCACAGCAGCTTTTGGGACTTATAGCTCATATCGATTCATGTCATTTGTCTCAAATTGAACCTAAAAAGGTTGAACAAGCCTTAAAAGATCCATCTTGGGTCGAGGCTATGCAGGAGGAACTACAGCAAATAAACAAGATGAATGTTTGGGAAATTGTTCCTCTACCCAAGGGTGCTCACTTGACGGGTACTCGTTGGGTTTACCGTAACAAAATGAATGATCGTGGGGCAGTTATTCGAAATAAAGCCCGTCTGGTAGTTCAAGGATATAGTCAACTGGAAGGTATTGACTATGATGAAGTTTTCGCTCCTGTCGCTCGTTTGGAATCTATTCGAATTTTTCTAGCCTATGCTTCTTTTAAAGGATTCCGCGTGTATCAACTTGACGTAAAGTGTGCTTTTCTATACGGAGATGTTGACGCAGTGATTTATGTGTGTCAGCCTCCTGGTTTTGAAGACCCAAAGCATCCTAATCATGTTTGCAAACTGAAGAAAGCTTTGTATGGTCTTCATCAATCTCCTCGACTTTGGTATGAGCGACTTGCCAAGTACTTGCTGAAGAATGGTTTTGATAGAGGACAGATTGATAGCACGCTTTTCATCAAAAGGGAAGGAGCGGATTTATTACTTGTGCAGGTCTATGTGGACGACATAATTTTTGGATCAACTAATGATCAGTTGTGCAAGGATTTTGAAAGACTGATGAAATCTGAGTTTGAAATGAGTGCTATGGGGGAACTCACGTTCTTTCTGGGACTACAGGTCGAGCAATCTGACAATGGAATTTATATACACCAGTAAAAATATGTCACTGACATGTTGAAGCGGTATGAATTGCTCAATTGTAAACACTACGGCACTCCAATTGAAATGAAACACAATCTTGGACCTAATGAGGATGACGAAGATTGCAAGGAGAAAGACTATCGCTCAATGATAGGCTCTCTCATGTATCTGACTGTCTCAAGACCAGATATAGTGTTTGCCGTTTCACTCTGCTCTCGATTTCAAGCAAATCCGAAGGTGTCTCATATGAAGGCAGTAAAACGCATTTTTGGATATCTCGCTTTTAGGCCATCTCTGGGTCTATGGTATTCAAACGAGAAAAACTTCGAGTTAACTGCCTATTCGGATTCGGATCTTGGTGGCTGCAAGGTAGATATGAAGTCAACTACTGGAGGATGTCAGTTCCTTGGATCGCGCTTAGTCTCTTGGCAGTGCAAAAAGCAGACTGCGGTTGCTATTTCCACAGCTGAAGCCGAGTATGTTGCCGCTGCAAGTTGCTGTTCTCAAGTTCTTTGGATTCAGCACCAACTACGTGATTATGGGTTCAATCTCTCTATGACTCCTATTTACATTGATAATACAGCTGCTATATCTATAACACACAATCCCGTACAGCATTCTAAGACCAAACATATCGAACTTAGGTTCCACTTCATACGGGATTGCTTTGAGAAACACCTTATAGATGTCGTACATATAGAAACCCTTAAGCAGTGTGCGGACCTTTTCACAAAAGCCTTTTTGCGATCACGTTTTATTGAACTGGTCAATCTGATAGGTTTAAGGTTCTTTCAGTCAAAGAAATGATTTGTGACTTGGATTTTTAAGTTTTTAAATTCATTTAAAAAAAAAAAACAAAAAAAACAACTTCGCAACAGCCACTCTTTATACTCTTTAGTATTAAAGAAAACGCAAGGTTGCTACATTTTTAAAATAGACGTTAAAGTTGTGTCTGTAAACAACTTGGGAAATGATAGTACATCGGGTGACATGCACAAAATGGAATTTTAAGGTTTATCTTGGATGTGTCAGTAGGTTTATCTGACACACTTAAAACAGTTTTTATCTAAATTATCTTCATCATACGATGTATTGGTAGGCATGGTACACACCGGTCTCTGAGATATTAAGAAGTAATTTAAATACCTGTCTATGATCCTGTGGTCAACACCTTGTGATGTACGACTCTAAGTCTTAATTCCTTAGCGTAGCTTGACATACTTCCATTTTTGGATCGTATATCTGAGATCTTTTGGGGGAGTATGCTGATTGTTTCCTCTGTTGTACGTAAGTGCAGACCTGGTCTCAATTCAGCTTACTCTCAAAACTAAGCAAACGTGAGTCAATGCACTTGCAAAGTCTTAAATTTAAGGTACTAAACAAGGTCGCCACAAATTTGGTTTGACTGCGTTTGGTTTTGCTTACACCTGAATCAAGTTATGTTGCTCTGTTGTACGCAAGTACAGACCTGTCACCGCTGGCTTGATTCTTAAAATTGATTCTCTTATATTCTTTCTGAATTTGGAAACTATGTTCATGTCTAAGTTATAGGGGTATATCTATGGTGGGGATCACGGTGAACTATTCATACTAACAATAAAAGGTTAACTCGCTGACACGGATGTAACATGTTTAAGTGGAAAAACAATACCAATAATCGTCTTGAAATAATTTTTATAAAAGATGTTTTAAATGTGCCACGTAAATTTAAAGTGGACAAATATACTGATGATCGAAATAACACTTACTATTCCTAATAAATGCATGTTATTCCGATATGATCCCTAATCAGACAAAACAACTCCGTCACCAAAAATAGAGTGTTAGTAATTTTATTCTGTTGAATTTTTTACTTTTTGCGATATTAAAGAAAATACCAAAAAGATTTTTTAATTTTATGCTTTATTTTTATTCTATGTTCTTTTTACCAAGTCATGAGTCATTTGGAAATTATTTGCTAAAATAACGAGTAAACGGTTTGTGAAAATTCAAAATTGAATCCAAACTGCTCTATGCGACGTCCCTCTCGTCGTCGCTTGCGACGTCCCAGTCTACGTCGCACATAGGGTTAGACTATATAAAGTCTCAACCGCGACGTAACTCGTCACACTATTCACTATTCACCTGCGACGTAGCCTGCGACGTACCATTTGGCGATTTGCGACGTAGCACTTTTTCGAGCAACTTTGTGATTCTTAGCTGTTTTCATTCCGATCCATTCACGTAGTTTTGATCTACTCGTTATTCCGCACACTTAGGTACCATTTTTACCTCTTTTCACCGTGTATATTTCGTTTAATTGTTATATATATAGCGGTTGAGGAGGGTTTCGGGTTTGGGATAAATTACCTGTGTAAATGTGTGATAAACATAGTATAAATTATGTTTTCGTGATCACCGTTTAAAGCCGCACCTTGTGGTGTGTTTTGTTTTGAAAACCCCTAAATTCGAAAGTTAGGTTTTCTGGGTTGGGGACGACTGTTCGTCGGTGCGACGTACGCTGCGACGTCGTGGCCTACGTCGCTATTGCTTAATTATTATCACTTGTCTACGTCGCCCTTCCCTACGTCGCCTTTTACTGCGACGTCCTACGTGACGTCCCTCACTACGTCGCTACTTTTATTAATGTGATTAAATTCACAATAAATTGCAAAATGCGACGTCCCTCTTGACGTCGCTCGAATTTTCTGCGACGTCAGGCATTACGTCGCTTTTTCAATTTATTATGCTTTTTGGCGACGTACTATTCTACGTCGCTCTGTGTTACTGCGACGTCAGTGGCTACGTCGCTAGTTCTAGGAATTTTATAAAGGTTTTACAAAAAATGTAACATTTTTTGCTAATCTTTTTCGAGTTGCAATCTGTTTCTGTTTTTGCAGATATGGCTTTGATTTTTGAGGCGCGTCATAATACGGCTGCTTACCTTGCTGACACTTCTGATAAAGCTGCACCGTATCGACAAATGATTGCATTTTTGAGACGCTCAAGGGTATTCCATGCCATTTCCTATAACACTGTGGTTTTTGGAAATCTGATCAACCCTTTCTGGAGAAACGCAAACGTTGTTACTGATAACAACGTTCGACGAATGGTCTCTACAGTTCTTGGTACGGAAATCACTATCACAGAACAGAGTATTCGGGAACTTTTACAGCTGAACGATCAACCGAATATGCCAGTCGGTTTTGATCATGTTTTCGTTTCGGGAGCTATGCAAAGGATTGGATATCCCGGGATTCCCACTGATCAGTATAGGAAAGCGAATCTCACACGTGTTTGGAGATATTTGATGCACGTGATTATAGTTTGTTTGGGCAATAGGAAAGGTGGAACGGATGGTATGAGCCGAAGTCTGGCTTCTGCCATGTTAGCGTTAGTGTACAACAAGCCGTTCAACTTCTCGGGTTTTATCTTCAAGGCTATGGTCGACAATGCAAACGCCGGGGATCAGAAATGGGTATTATATCCGAGATCTGTTCAGTTGCACATCAATCGTCATCATCCAGATCTTCAGGCACAGGGTGATATCGATCAGCAACTAAAGATTTCACCAATGATGAGTCGGATCTTTACCATTTGTGCAGGGTATGAGAAAGGGGTTGAGGCACCAAGGGATGTTCCCTTATTTGGTGCTATTGTGGATGAGCATTACGTAGCGCCAACGGAACCTCAGTATATGGACATTCCGGCACCACAGCAGCCGCAGCAACCGCTCGTGAACATTCCTGTTCAAGCTGCGGGGGAGAATGTGGATGCTCTTTTGGAGAACATTGAACAATTCAGGCACGTTGGCTCGGACAACCCAGCATCTCATGACACTGTTGAGAGTTCTGATTCTGAAGATACGGCAAATGTAGGTCCTCAGGATGGTGGTTCGACGCCTGAGCATTCAGATGGTACTGTTCCGCATCCCTCTGAGATGGAACGTATCAGGCTTACCGATTCATTCAGATATCTGAGGATTAAGCGTCGGATCAGACAAGGACGTAAGTATGTACCTCCAAGGGATACTGGGAAACGTACACGAGATGGTGATGATTCTGACGATGAAACTTATCGTCCTCGTCGTCGTGTTCGTCGTTCCTCGTCTGCAAGAACTCCAGTCAACCCATCGCCGCAAGCTGATTTTGAGATTCAACCGACTCCAGCATTCATGCAAAAGATTATGGATGATATGCAGAAGATGAAGCAAAAGCTGGAGGCTCAAGACGAAAAGATTGCTGAACAAGCTGTGCTGATCGAGGTTCAATCTAAGGAGCTTGAGGAAACGAAGCTTAGGGTTCATGTTTTGGAAGGCAGGTTACTTGCCTCGGGGGAGTCTGGGTCTGGGGTACCCAATTTAGAGTCAAGTGAACCTGCGTCTGTAAACCCCAACCCTGTACTTGAAAATGTTAATGAAAATATTTATGTTTTGGATTACTTTTGTGTTGATGATATTCCAGGGCAACCGAGACCGTTGGCCGTTGATTATTCATTCGCTGACTTATCGTTTATTCAGAGAATGGCCAGTGGAGTTGGCTCTGAGGAAGAAACGGAGAATGTTTTTGAGATGAATGAGGATGTTTCGATTGAAGAAGAACAGTTGAATTCAGATGAAACGTATGATGATGCACAATCTGGAGAAGCTTACGATGGTGCACCGATTATAGAATCTGATTCAAGTGAAGATGAGATGCCTGCTAAAGCTCAACATGGAGAATCAAGTTCTGCTGCAACTCCAGCTTCAGAGACACAGGCACCGGACTCAGCAGCTCAAGAATCTACGGATGTTCCTAAGAAGAAATTAACTGCTGAAGAAAAGAGAAAGAAATAAGCAATGGTGGCCTAAGGGACGCAATCCAGTTCCTATTCCAGTTAAATGTCAAGTTTATCGAGTTAGTCGAAATTACACTGGAGTTATCAGAAGCTGGAAATGTCAGAGAAATTTGTTTATGATAAAGAGAAGGGATGGAGTTCAGTACTTCAGAATGCATTTTGATAGATTGAGCTCGTTGCCGAAAGGAGAAATAAATCGTTTAGCTCAATTGAATCTGATCAATCCGTTCGAGAATGATTATGCTGAGTTTATTCAGAGGAACTTACGTCGAGAGGTTTTGTCAAAGAAGTATAATAAGTTGAAACCGACGTTAGGTACTCAATATACATTCAAGAAAAAGATTGATCCAGCTACGAAGCGTCCGATCGTTAGAGTTCATTATCCGCCTGCAAAATGTTTGACTGAGATACCTCTGGAACCTGTTCCTTATTATTTTCTGCGAAGATTCGTTAAATGGGAACTTGATCCACAGACTGGTGAAGCGATTATTACTTTTGTTCCAGATTCTGAACCGTGGCCAGAAATTGGAGGTATATGGAATTTAAGGCAAGCAACGTTCAGAATATATGATCCGATGAGTTTGATTAATCTTCATGAAAAAGATTTGAGAAAACTCTACGACAATCGGATTCGGGTCGGTGAAAAGAATGAATTCAACAAATGTTTAGCCGAACAGTTTTATAATGTAGTTACAGTTTGTGTGGCTAATGGAATTCACGCTGACGGCCAATTTCCTGCGGGCTGGGTTTAAAGAAGATTTTTGAAGACCAAGCTGAAGACACGGGGGAGTTTGTTGGTACATGTTTGTGTCTGTCAGTTGGTCTAGCTCGTAGTTTGTAATTAGAATTAGAATTCCTGATTCCTGCGACGTTGCGTGTAACGTCGCAGGTGCGACGCCAGGTATTGGGCCTGCGATGTAGTCAACGTCGCATGGGCTTGGGCCTGCGACGTCGTGTGCGACGTCGCAGGTGCCAGATTTTGTATAAATTCGTATTTTCGTTTTCAGTTTAGGGTTGACGAAACCCTAAACGCCATTTGTCGAAATCCCTGTAATCTGATCGATTATAATTCAATATATAAACGTTTTGGTTCGTATTCATTGCGTATTGATTATTCGTGTGTTTAGTTTATAACTTAATCGTTGATTCCGCAAACGATTGAGTGACTCGGTTCGTATAGATCCAAGGTTGGGGACAAACAACTACTATTGTATACTATTATTAACTCCGGTTCAACCTTCCGGCCTAACTGGTTCGACCGGTCAGACCAGAAATTAACAATTTTCCGGGCCGACTAAAAACCCTGGTTTTAAAACACTGGTTTTGGCAAATCCAAAAATTAAATGCTAGGGTGTGTTTGGATACTGAAAACTCATTCAATGTCCCAAATTTAAATTTAAGAAAATTAAAAGTTAGAAAACATATTTAAGTTGAAGTTTTCTGAAGAACTTGTCTAACAAATAAAATAAAATAGAATCTATGATTCATTGTTTTATACATTTCCTATTTCAGAAAATGAAAGCGTTGCCCTTACATTTTACACTTTTTCTGAATCCCCACTACTTTTTATGGAACACGAACTCAATAAAAATCAGGGAAAAAATGAAAATATTTAATCCTAATTGATATTTCAACGCGTACATAAGACCATCCGTAACGCGCTGATGTGGCCCGCGTTGTCAGCTCCAGAACGCCAGAACGCCGCTAACGCGGCGTTCTGGACGGCGTTCAGCTCGGCGTTCTCACTCGATTAACGCCTCCGTTTTCCGCGTTTTGGTGGGACCCACAGCATATTTAATTTTCTTTTCTCTTTTTCTTTCGCGATAAATACCGAAAAAAAAAAAAAAAACGGTTTTTTTTTTTTTGAAATTCAAAAAGTTTCGAAAAAAACAAAAAAAAAAATAAAAAAAAATTAGGGGAGCGTGGGTAACGGTTCTTTTTCAAAAAAAATTAATTTTTTTTTTTTTTTTTTTTTCAAACCACCTAACCCATTTCTCTATATAAACTAACACATTCTAACTCATTTTTTAACCCACTTCTTTCCTTTCAACACCATTTCTCCATCTATTTTCAATACTTTCAACACCATGTCCAACCCAAATTCCGACTACAATCAAACCAACAACCCGGAAAATATGTCGTACACAAACCTTATGTTATTCGGAACCGGAAACACACCCGGTTCGAGCGGGTCTAACCCAAACGTACGTCCAACCCAACCACCATACGGGTATTATCCTAACCCGAATTTTCAACAACACTATGATCCAACCCAACCACCATACGGGTATTATCCTAACCCGAATTTTCAACAACTACCGTTCCCGCAACCTTACCCGCAACAACCGTTCCGGCAACCAACTTTCCCGCAACAACCGGCTATGCAACCCGAACAGACGGATGAAGCACCAACCCAAAGATCCGGAAAACAAGTCACGCCTCAATCCAATAAAAGAAGCCATGCCAAAAAAACAGACGGGTCGAAAAAAACATGCAACAAACGGGCATGGTCGCCAACTGAAGAGGCGTGGTTAGCAACTTGTTATTGCGACGCATCCGAAGACTCTGAAGTCGGTAACTCACAAAAACGGGGTACTTTGTGGGGTACTATTGAAGAAAAGTTCAACGCCAACAATTATGGTTGGGTTCGCGGCGCCGACCAATTATCATCCAAGTGGCGTACACTTGACCGAATCTGCAAAAACTTCAACGGGTGTTATGAGTCGGTAAATCGAGCTTGGGGTAGCGGCCGAGACAACGGGATGATTTACGATCAAGCCGTAGCCGAATACTACGATACCTACACGAAGACATTCACCTCAAGGGAGGCTTGGTGGTTCCTCAAAGATCATCCGAAATGGAAGGCACCAAATCCGGTAGGTGGAACCGGATTGCGCGACGAGGACGAAGATTTTTTTGATCAGTCCGTTGATCTCTCTGCCGACCGAGAGAACGAGTTATTTGGGCCCGACCCGATTCCACGGCCCATGGGCCGAAACAGAGCCCGAAAAGCGGCCCGAAGCTCTGGTTCTTCCGATGCGGCGACATCTTCCCGGACAGGAACCCCGACCGAAAAGGTTGATGACGCGATACAGGCTATGGCGAAACACAAGGCCGAATTGTTAGCCGCCCAAAAAGCATCGATTGAGGAGATCACCCGTCAGGAACGATTGAGAACTGCGTTTCAAGGTCTACAGTTTCTCAAATTCAACCCCGAAGAGATCCCGGATCCAGCTGACCGTGCAGCGTTCGCGAAGATGAAGAAACAGTTTCGAAATGAGTTTGCGGAGTTCTACGATGCCGACGAGGACAACGAGGATGACGACGAGTAGTTTTTAGTGTGTTTAGATTTTTATGATTGTAACGTTTAATTTCTTAGGATTGTAACGTTTTATTTTTTAGGATTTTTATGATTGTAACGTTTTATTTTTTAGGATTGTAACGTTTAGATTTTTAGGAATGTAACGTTTTAATTTTTAGGATCGTATTGTATTTTAAAATTATTGTGATGTATTTTATTTTTAAAAAGTAATGTAGTTCATTTTTATTTGAATTAATGTATGGTTTTTATTTTAATTATTGTGGTGTATTGTATTTTTAATTAAAATGTTTTGTATTGTATTTTAAATAAAAGAAAATTAAATTTAGTTAGTTAGTGGTGGGTCCCAGAATGGAGAAAAAAAGTGGCGTTCTGGTGTTATGATTAGGGACGTTCTGGTGTTATAGTTTGACGCTGATGTGGCGCTGATGTGGCAGCTGAAAAAGTGGCGTTCTGGTGTTACGGTTACGGATGGTCTAATACTACAGTACTACTCGTCTACTCGTAATCATTTATTTTTTCGGACTATTATTAATTGATGGCCAGAATGGCAGAGTGAATCGTTTTTTATTTGTTTTTTTTTTTTTTTTAAATAATTGAAAGCGCCGCAAAACCCTAATCCCACTCAGCCACTGCCATCTCCTGTTGTCGCCTTCCACCGCTAATCCTCATCACCGATCGCTGATGGTTGGTGATTGCTTGCTGCTTCTGTCTCGATTTACTTCTCAATAAATAAACATCAACCATAAATTATGCCATAACAGGTACTATTATTATTATATGTTTATGTAATCAAATATATTTATATCTGTTAAATTATGTCATACTCTTATCTACTTTTTATACACAATATTACATTATTCTTCATGTTTGACTGATTCTGAAGCAATTTTATATCATTGTTTGTTGCCCGTTTTGTGTGGATTTCATAATTATTTTTTGAGTGATTTTGTCAATACTGTTTATAAAGCTTGTGCAATTAAAATCTTTTGATATAAGGAAATAGTGATTTTGGCAGTAATATAATGGTCTTGGTTGGCCGATTGAAGTGATTTAATGTTGTACTTCATTATTGATTACTCTACTTGTTTAATGCAGATGAGTAGTGTTTCGATTGAAAATGCTCTTCTGGATTGGTTTCAGTTTGTTGATTTTAACATGTTTTACTGATGGATTTCATGTTGTTTGTGATTATTGTTGTGATAAGTATGAAATTTACGACTTTGATTTTTTTCGTTTTTATCTAATATATTAAGCTAGTGTATGTGCACTCGAATATTTTATGAGGATTTGCATGATTGTGCAATTTCTTTTGATACAGGGTAAAGGGTGTTTTGTGTAGTAATAAATTTATGTTTTGAGCTATTTCATGTTTTCCATATTCATTTTCTATCATAGAAAGGTTTGTCGTTCTGAATTGGTTTGTTCTATTCGCATTGAGATTTTCTTTTCTGTTTCGTCTGCGTGCTCTAAAACTAATCTGGAATGTTTATCTGTGTTTCTGTTTTGATCGATTGACAACTGTGATGTTCAATTTAAAAACTCATAAACGTGTTTTTGCTCACTATTATTTCAAATTTCAACCATTACTTATCAGGCTTTGTGCGTGTATTAAATCAAGTTTTTCTTAAATAGATTTCCGCTGTAGCTATGTTGCAGCCAACAAGAAAGTATAATGAGATGGATATGATCAGCAAGCTTCCTCTGGGTATGATAGAAACTATTTTATGTCTTGTACCAATTCAAGAAGTAGCAAGGACAAGTATCCTGTGTAAGGAATGGAGGTACCATTGGACCAAAATTCCTAAACTTGCATTTATTGAGAAAACATTTCAAGTATCAACTGAGAGTGTTGAGCTGTCTGTTCTGGAGCAAACGTTTGATAGACCAAATGAAAGGAGAGAAATGACCAAGAGGTGTAAAATTTTCTATGCCATATACCAAGTTCTGTTAATGCACGAGGGTCCAATACATAGTCACATGGAACTGGGAACGTTTCGGTACGAGAATGCGAAACGGGAACGCGGTTCGTTAGGTCTCAAAAATTCGGTACGAAGGGGGTAGGTTCATTTCGGATCGCTCGGGTACGATGTACCAATTGATGCGGTACGATGTACCCAATATTAGAAGTATAATATGTATTTAATTAAAAACAAACTTCGTAAGAAAATTGATAATCAAATTCTATGCCATACATATATTAATATTTAGTCAATAGTAGTCTAAAACCGTTAAAAAGATAAGAACACAGAGAAAATATTTCAATTTATTAAGTATATCTCAAATACCAATAATTAAGGGATATCAATAACAAACTTTGGAAACCCAAACGTCAAATTAGGAAACCGAATCGTCCATCTTTTCTGGAATTTTGAAATTACACGTACCAATACATGAGTTCATCCTTTCCATGGATGCAGACAACTCGTGTGTTGAGGTTGACCATATACTTCGTCAGTTGTCACAGAAAAATACTCTCAAGAAACTAACACTTGACTATATCGATCAGTATAAGTTACTCAAATATTTCTTGTCGTTTCATCAGTTAACAGACCTGTATCTCAACTGTTGTGGTTTGGACTATCAACCGACATTCAGTGGATTTGGTAGCCTTACAAGCTTGTATTTGGATGATTTAATGACCTCTAAAACAATGCTTCTGCATCTTCTATCTAAGTGTCCGTTACTCAAGAGTGTGACTCTGGTAAGTTCATCTTATAATAGAATATCGATCCAAGACCATACGTAACGCGTACAGCTGGCCCGCGTTCTCGGCTTCAGAACGCCAGAACGCCGCTAATGCGGCGTTCTGGACGGCGTTGTGCTCGGCGTTCTCACTCGTATCACGCTTCCGTTTTCCGCGTTATGGTGGGACCCACAGCCTATTTAATTTTCTTTTCTCTTTTTCTTTCGCGATAAATGCCGGAAAAATACAAAAAAAACGGTTTTTTTTTTTTTAAATTCAAAAAGTTTCGAAAAAAACAAAAAAAAAATTAAAAAAAAAATAGGGGAGCGTGGGTAACGGATATAATTCAAAAAAAAATTAATTTTTTTTTTTTTTTTTCAAACCACCTAAACACCTAACCCATTTCTCTATATAAACTAACA
Source organism: Helichrysum umbraculigerum (assembly GCA_949592205.1). Lineage (NCBI taxonomy): Eukaryota > Viridiplantae > Streptophyta > Magnoliopsida > Asterales > Asteraceae > Helichrysum > Helichrysum umbraculigerum. The sequence goes on from CATIUR010000001.1 coordinate 236,518,163, forward strand.
CATTCTAACTCATTTTTTAACCCACTTCAATACTTTCAACACTATTTCTCCATCTATTTTCTCCATCTATTTTCAATACTTTCAACACCATGTCCAACCCAAATTCCGACTACAATCAAACCAACAACCCGGAAAATATGTCGTACACAAACCTTATGTTATTCGGAACCGGAAACACACCCGGTTCGAGCGGGTCTAACCCAAACGTACGTCCAACCCAACCACCATACGGGTATTATCCTAACCCGAATTTTCAACAACACTATGATCCAACCCAACCACCATACGGGTATTATCCTAACCCGAATTTTCAACAACTACCGTTCCCGCAACCTTACCCGCAACAACCGTTCCGGCAACCAACTTTCCCGCAACAACCGGCTATGCAACCCGAACAGACGGATGAAGCACCAACCCAAAGATCCGGAAAACAAGTCGCGCCATCACCCAATAAAAGAAGCCATGCCAAAAAAACAGACGGGTCGAAAAAAACATGCAACAAACGGGCATGGTCGCCAACTGAAGAGGCGTGGTTAGCAACTAGTTATTGCGACGCATCCGAAGACTCTGAAGTCGGTAACTCACAAAAACGGGGGTACTTTGTGGGGTACTATTGAAGAAAAGTTCAACGCCAACAATTATGGTTGGGTTCGCGGCGCCGACCAATTATCATCCAAGTGGCGTACACTTGACCGAAACTGCAAAAACTTCAACGGGTGTTATGAGTCGGTAAAACGAGCTTGGGGTAGCGGCCGAGACAACGGGATGATTTACGATCAAGCCGTAGCCGAATACTACGATACCTACAAGAAGACATTCACCTCAAGGGAGGCTTGGTGGTTCCTCAAAGATCATCCGAAATGGAGGGCACCAAATCCGGTAGGTGGAACCGGATTGCGCGACGAGGACGAAGATTTTTTTGATCAGTCCGTTGATCTCTCTGCCGACCGAGAGAACGAGTTATTTGGGGCCGACCCGATTCCACGGCCCATGGGCCGAAACAGAGCCCGAAAAGCGGCCCGAAGCTCTGGTTCTTCCGATGCGGCGACATCTTCCCGGACAGGAACCCCGACCGAAAAGGTTGATGACGCGATACAGGCTATGGCGAAACACAAGGCCGAATTGTTAGCCGCCCAAAAAGCATCGATTGAGGAGATCACCCGTCAGGAACGATTGAGAACTGCGTTTCAAGGTCTACAGTTTCTCAAATTCAACCCCGAAGAGATCCCGGATCCAGCTGACCGTGCAGCGTTCGCGAAGATGAAGAAACAGTTTCGAAATGAGTTTGCGGAGTTCTACGATGCCGACGAGGACAACGAGGATGACGACGAGTAGTTTTTAGTGTGTTTAGATTTTTATGATTGTAACGTTTAATTTCTTAGGATTGTAACGTTTTATTTTTTAGGATTTTTATGATTGTAACGTTTTATTTTTTAGGATTGTAACGTTTAGATTTTTAGGAATGTAACGTTTTAATTTTTAGGATCGTATTGTATTTTAAAATTATTGTGATGTATTTTATTTTTAAAAAGTAATGTAGTTCATTTTTATTTGAATTAATGTATGGTTTTTATTTTAATTATTGTGGTGAATTGTATTTTTAATTAAAATGTTTTGTATTGTAATTTAAATAAAATAAAATTAAATTTAGTAAGTTAGTGGTGGGTCCCAGAATGGAGGAAAAAAGTGGCGTTCTGGTGTTATGATTAGGGGCGTTTTGGTGTTATAGTTTGATGCTGATGTGGCGCTGATGTGGCAGCTGAAAAAGTGGCGTTCTGGTGTTACGGTTACGGATGGTCTTATGGCTTTTCATAACTTATTTTAATACTAAAATAATGTAACTTGTTGCAGAAAGTTAACAGCAATACTATCAAATGCAGTGATGATCATTCCACCATTGTTAACTTTTTCGAGTGTATCTCGGTGGTTGAAAATCTGTCTATCTGGTTTCATATCATTTTTGTAATGTTTTTCACTTGATTTATAATTGATTTAACTTCTGAAAAAATAGTTTTGCTTATTACTAATCTTTGTTCTCTCTTTGGTTCAAGTGTTTTATTCCATACGAACATCCTGAAGAGCTTCCTAAAGAGCTTCCCAAGGCATTAGGTCATCTCAAATACTTGTGTATAGAATGTGTTTGTTTTGTTCACAAATTTGGTCTACCTTTTCTTGTCTTATTGATTAGAAGTTCGCCAAACCTCGAGAAACTTAAGATAGAGGTAAGTAAAATAAATCTATGTTGTTTCCTATTTATTTTGATTATTATGCCACAATACACTAACACAACATATCTTATAGATTTTGGACGATTCGGAGGAGGATAATTTTGAGATATGCTCCTTTACACTCGAGGATTATTATGATATTCTGTTGGAGCATTTGAAGGAATTTGAGATCTTATATTTGAGCGGCGGGAAGTATGAGTTGGATTTTGTGAAACTTATCTTGGCCAAGTCACCCCTGCTAAAGAAGGTGAGGGTACTTCTTGACAAAAGTGTTGATAAGGAAGAAGAGTTGCCGATTTTAGAAAGTCTCTTACACTCCCCACGTGCATCACCCGTGGTAGATATCATTGTTAGACAGGTGAATACTAGTCGGTGGTAACAAATGATGTATTTTCAAGTGCTAAGGATGAGGCGTTTGGATTGTGTATGGTGATGATGGTGTCAGGGGACCTTGTTTTCAATATCTTATTTGCAAATAAGGAGATACAAAATTAGAGGTTTTGGTCTTATGCATCTGGTAACAAGTCATATATACCATGTGATCATTGTTCTTTGGGTTGACTTCTTTGTACTATATTTTTTTGATGCAAGATGATTTTACGATATCTACTCTACTAGTAGTGTTTTGAGTCTTACTTCGAATATGGAGAAGAGTAACAAAATTACTACAAATGTGGCCGGCTAAATTTTTTTGCATATTACACACAATTTTGTGGAGTTTATTTTGCAGTATTAAGCTTCAACTTATGGGTTACACTGTTACAGGGCAACATACCAATGAAGAAGATCATTGTTGATATTTTTCTCTTTTTTTGCGAGTTTTATAACGTTTGGTTCGTTAGTTTTTTTTGTTTGGGTAAAGGGTTTTCACCCGGCGAATATATTACTCCAAAGAAACCGTTAAGTACAAAGGGTGTGAGTGAAATCCCACACCACAGCCCGTTACATATGCAAAATAGACACTAATGCTTACGTTAATTTTGCATGAACACCTTTTTTTTTATCACATTTGGGCATAGAAATTGGACACAATTAAAATTATGATATAACATATATATTACTCCGTATTAATAAAGTAAAACGAAAGTACTTTCACTTAAATTTATCGTAAACAAAAACAGACAGTCAATAAAAACATAATCATTTGTAACAATCCGTCCCACATCGTAAAAATATAAGAAGTTGGAGTCCCTTATAGGTCTAAAGTTGTGGCTAATCAATATCTTCCGTCATAGTTTTTAGTTGAAACTTGAAGATATCTGGTTAGTCCATTGCTTTAGCTTCGGGGGCATTTGATTGGTCATAGCCTCTCTGGGTGTGACAGGCACACGGCTCGTGCATCTGGTGGGTATGGATCCTGGTTATTAGTTATGTTTAGGCCTAACGATGACGGCGGGTGTTTAAGTGGGTTACTTTGTAACAAATCGTCCCACTTCGTAAATATATAAGAAGTTAGAGTCCTTTATATTAAACTACAAATAATAATCTTATTGATTGTGATAATAATATGTAATTACACAATTAGGATTGCTTGTCTATTAATACTGGCACATAGCTTGGAGAATAAGCAAGCTAAACCCTAAACCTGATGACCCTAAGACCACAATCGGGTTAGGCCAAATTAATCCTCTAATACTCCCCCGCAGTTTGAACGTGAGGCTTCCGAACGTACAAATTGGAACGAATGTTGAAGCCGCTTCTTCTTCTTCTTCTTCTTCTTCTTATTATTATTCTTCTGTTTTTCTTTTCTTCTTTTGATTTTGTTTGCTTCTTTTGTTTTGTTTTTCGCACGGAGACAAAGTTGTATTCGGCGGCAAATTTGTATACTATTTGACGACTTCCTTCCTCTCTTTTTTACGTCATTCTCCAAGCTATGTGTTAGTATTAATAGATAAGCAATCCTAATTATGTAATAACACATTATTATCACAATCGATAAGATTATTATTTATAGTTGAATATGGTATTAGAGCCAAAGTTATAGGAGCATAACTAATCCTCTAATACCTTATAGGTCTAAAGTTGTAACTAACCAATATCTTCCACCATGATTTTAATTGAAACTTGAAAATATTCGCTTAGTCCATTGTTTTGGCTTTGAGGGTCATTTCATAACTCCTTTCCATGCGGTAGGTAATCGATTGGTAAAAAGGAAGGAGTCGGGAGCAAGGATCCGCAGCGCAAGAGAAGTTAGTTATAGTTTGGCTTTAGACCATTTAGTTATTTCTACATTTTTATTCATCTATTCATATGAGAACTTTACAATGTAATTGCGTTTGAAAATTTTTGAAACTTTGTTAAGATTTCGTATACATTATGAATTTTGCTCTTTTATATAATGTTTGTGTGACCTCCGATATTCGTCTTCGAAAATGGGGTGTTAGAGATATACTTTCTTTTTCTTACAAACAGAAGTTTACATAATTAGGTGGACTAATAATACGACGAAGAAGAGAAATATGAAAAAGAACCAAAGATCATGTCATTTTGTAAGAGTTCTTTGTAAATTATTTGTGTTATTGTGTATGTATCATTTCTCTTTGTCACATATCAAGTTGCAAAGGACAGGTAAAGGGGCCATGAAAATTACGAAAATAACCTTAAACCGTGCGTGTGTACTGTTCTCAAATTGTTTCCCTTTATGAACAAGTTAAAGATATATAGATGCAAAGCGCGGGAAAAAAACAAAAGAAGAAAGCGCGGGAAAACCCTAACCGCGAGCGACTGGTGATTTTAGTGATTGTGCCTGCATCTCCGTCCGTCGCTTTCCGCCGCTATTCCATCTGTTTTAGTTGGTTGCTACGTCGATTCACTTGTCAAAAAACATCAGGTATATATCTATATCTATATATTCATATCATATTTATACCTCTCTTTTTTTGCCTAAGACTATAAACATCAAATTATGCGATGATTCTCCGAATTGCCCCTGTTTCTTTGCAGAATCGGTTCACAATTGATTTTTGTGTAATCATTAACAATTTTTTTGAAATAACCGTATTTGCGATTTATTTATGAACGAAGACCGTTTGTGCCTATATTTCAAAGGGGGGGGGGGGGGGGGGGGGGGGGGGGGGAATGACGTTTTCTATATTAGAATGCTTTGATTTTAGAATATAATTCTTCCTAAATCCTTCCAAGGCCAATATTACATCAAATTAAGATTTGGCTTTTGTATATTTTTAGCCATTCTATAGGTTACATTTTTGCAAAACAATGAACAATGCAATTTTTAGCTTTCTTAAACAAAAGCTAACAGCAAAATGCACTTGTGGTTTTGGAACCAGGTTTTGATAAGTTGTGAATTTAGCTAATTAATATGCAATTTCATAAACAGTATTACAGTACAATGGTTGTTGCTATGTAATGAGGTGACAACTAAAGTGGCTGAAAAATTTATTCACTCATTGCTTGTTATAAGGGGAAAAGGAATAGTTTTCCTCTCGTTCGTGAATTTTAAACCCCGTATGAACAGCTGCTTTGCAATGCCTTATTAGAACTTTTAAAGGAAAACATTTTATAGAAACATAGCGACAACCATAACAGTAGCTTAAGTGATGCTCATAGTATAGCCGTATATATCAGGACTTGCATTTTTGCTTTTATATGCATATACTTGTATTATGTATTTAATATTTATAGATCCAAATATGTTATCTAATCTGATACCTGTAATATATTGTTCAGTGCTCTAGTTATGTAGGGTTTTGACTATATATCTTTCTCAAGTTTTGTAGTTTTTGTTGGTCTACATGTCTCAGATTTAGACCATTCTTTAGTCACTTAGCATGAGAGTATATTACATTGATATAGATAGTTACACACTAGTAAAATGTCGATTGCTTATTTTGTGCAATTTATGTGAATTTCACGAAATATTCTTTTATGTTTATCTGAATCTGTCTATTATTTGTATAGTGTGTGCAATTAATACTTATTGATAATAGAGAAATAGTCATTTAGCATGAGACAGTAATGCACCGCTCAAAAACTAATATGGAATGTTTATATCCTGTTCTAGTTGATTGACAGCTGTTATGTAATTATGTTCATTGTTAAAACTCGTAAGGATGTCGGTTACGTAGAGTGTTATTTGAAATTTTAGCTATCATGTTGTTAGGCTTATTATGTATGTATTTAAGCGGGTTTATCTGAAATAGATTAACTAAATTGACTTATTTTGCAGCCAATGAGAAAACACTATGAGATGAATATGATCAACAAGCTTCCTCCAGGCATAATTGAAACCATATTATGTCTTTTACCAATTCAAGAAGCAGCAAGGACAAGTATCCTGTGCAAGGAATGGAGGTACCATTGGATCAAAATCCCTAAACTTGCATTTATTGAGGATACATTTCAAGTATCAACTGATGGGGATGAGCTGTCCATTCTGGAGCAAACATTTGACGAACCTAATCAAAGGAAAATAATGACCAAGAGGTGTAAAATTTTCTCTGCTATATACCAAGTTCTGTTAATGCACGAGGGTCCTATACATGAGTTCACCCTTTCCCTGGATGCAGACAACTCGTGTGTTGAGATTGATCATATACTAAATAATTTGTCACGGAGATATACTGTCAAGAAATTAACGCTTGACACATATCGGCGGTATAAGGCACCCTTATCTCTCTTCTCGTTTCATCAATTAACGGACCTATATCTCAGTTCTTGTGGTTTTGACTATCAACCAACATTCAATGGATTTAGTAGCCTTATAAGCTTGCATATGCAAGAATTATGGACCTCTAAGCAAATGGTTCTGCATCTCCTATCCAAAAGTCCATTACTCAAGAACGTGACTCTGGTAAGTTTGTACTATTTTAGATTATTGATCGGATCTTAATGGCTTCTCATGACTAAATGTTATATAATGGTGCAGAATTTTGACCAAGTGACTCTTGAATGTAATGACGATTCGACCATTATTAACTTATTTGAGTGTCTACCAGTGGTTGAAAATCTGTCTATTTGGTTTTACATGGTCGAGGTAAATTTATCCACGTGGTATTTAATTGATTCAACTTGCGAAAAGAAACTTTGTTTATTATTAATCTTTGTTTTTGGCAATGGCTTAAGTGTTTTGTCCAAGACAGAGTTCCAAAAGAGCTTCCAATGGCTTTAGTCCACCTCAAATACTTATCTATTGAGTACTTCTCTTTTATTCAAAGATACGGGTTACCTTTTCTTGTCCTTTTGATCCAAAGCTCTCCAAATCTAGAGAAAATCAAGCTAGAGGTAAGTAACTTTAAATCTAGCTTTTTTACTATTGGTTAATATCAGAAAAAGGTAACATAATTACCAAAAAAATTATTAATGTTGGTAACCAAACATCGTTTCCCTCTTAAAAGGGATTGGAAGGTCAATTTTAATCATAAGAAGGTACAATAAAACCGGATTATCGGCAATAAATGTTAACAAAATTGAACTTACAATCTTTCGTGTTGATGAAGTTGAACTTTCACTCCTTTACATGACAGAAATGGTGTTTGGTTTCCTATAGCGGGAGTTTTTGATTATTATGTTACTATTATCTGAAATTTTGCCATGTATACTACTTGTTTTCATTCTTGTGCTAAATAACACGTACACGAGATATACTGACACTTTGTGTAGATTTTAGACGATGATTGGCTTGATGGATTTGAGATACGTTCTTTTAATCTCAAGGATTGCTCAGATATTTGGTTGGAGTATCTGAAAGAATTAGAGATTCTAAATTTCAGCAACGCGGAGAATGAGTTGGATTTTGTGAAGCTTATTTTGGCCAAGTCACCTGTGCTAAAGAAGGTGAAGATATTCCTCCACGAAGAGGCTGCTAAGGATGAAGAGTTGCAGATTTTAGGAATTCTTTTGCGCTCCCCAACCGCATCGACGGTGGTAGATATCATTGTTAGGCAGGTGAGAACCAACTAGTTGTAATATATGGTATGTTTGTTTAATGAATTGAACATGTGAATTTGACCTGAGATGGGATTTTGAGGATGATGGTCTTTTGCAACTTGAATTTGTAACTGCCAAGTGACATGAAATTTTTGGCTTCGATCTGAGATTGGATCTTTAGAAAGATGCTCTTTTGCAGCCTGAATTTGTTAAAAAAGTTGATGCTTTCCTCATTAGATTTCATGATCTGTTGCAGATCATTAGATTTTGTAGATTTTTACTGCCTTCTTATAAATGGTATAATACTGTAAGTTTTTACCTATTTGCAATTGTTAAATGCGCTATCAATATTGACACTAAGAGCAAGTAACAAATAAAAGAGCAGTAACTTGTAACCAACAAATCAATGGACAAATAGGTAGTTTCACGATTTTCATTTAACATACAAACTTATTGCAATTTTTATAATACAAAAACAACCTCAAGAAACATAATCTGAATAAATTTTATATAAGACTTGTGTCTGTATTTTCATTTAGAAACAAAAACAAAAAATTCACAAAATAAATATAATAAACCAAAATGATTCTGATTCTATTAACCGACACATAGGCAGACCCCAGCTTCACAACCTACAAACATTCCAAGGGTGCACCTTTTTATTTCCGTAGAGATTCAAGCCACATTGACATGGTGTTGACTTTGACTCAAGGTTAACTTGAAGCCGTCGCTTTCTTAGTTGATGGGTTAAATGCTTTCTGTTCAGCACAAGAGAGCACGTCATGGGGCCCAGCTTGCTCTCGGCCAACTCCCATCAAATCAAGATAATACAAGTAATGTGTGATGATGGTGTTCATGTCATCGACATCACCCTGGCCACATGTACGCTCACCGTAGAGGACATTCATGGTGCACCCGAATCCGGGTAACCTGTTGGACAAAGTGTCGTTTTTGGTGGGCTTGAAGGTCCCGACCATGCAATCATGAGGTGATGGTTGACCCTTTTTCAATGGCTTCATCCATTGAAACATTGCGGCTTGGAAGGCTAAAGTGGCATTTTGTTCAAGGTATTCGGGGTGGTGTAGAAGATCAACGTTCAAGCAGTCACCAAGGTATCCGTAGTTGAAGTTCCTGAAATAACAATGATCATCCTGATTAAAAGCATTGACATGAGTTGAAGTGGGACTGTTAAGAGTCATTAATCTGCAAACCGATCCGAACCGCAAAAATGCTTCATTTTTGGTTCAAGGAAGTTGGTTATCCACATTATGTTGTTCATTTCAATATTTAAACTCACAAAAGTGGTTAAAGAGACCATCCACAATGTATGCACCAAAACATCAACTCGATGTTTCAGTGTAAAAAACCATCTCCAACAAAGACACTTGATTTGGAGCAAGTTTTGGTGCAAAAATAGATATTTTGACATCTTACATCAAATTTGGTTCAACATTAAACATAAGACCAAATTTTTATTTCAATTTAGGCTATTTGTATTTTATTTTCATTTTCTACATTGTATGCAAAATATAGTGGTGAAAAATATTCTAGGTGTAAATATTTGGTGTAGACACCAGAGTGAAAACAAATTTGATGTAAAAATATTTTTATTTTACATCAAATTTGGTGCACCTTTTGATGCATTCCTGTTTCTTAAACCAAATTTTGGTGCAACTTTTGATGCATACGTTAGAGATGCCCAACTAGACCATGTAGTGTGAGCTTGTGACAAACAAGCCTACCAACATCTCCACGCACCACGAAAGCTTGGGCTCGGCTAAGATGCACCCTAGTCACTAAGTTGCCTAATACATAGTGTAAAACTGAAGTAACATTGTAAAGGAAGATTTGGTCCATACCAAAAGACAGGTAAAGCACCACGGCCAAAATAGTCAGCTCCAGGCGCACAAGGGTAAGTGTATTTGTAGCTTTCGTCACAGTAATCTTGCATTGGGCTCATTTCTTTGTTATAACATAATCCCCATGCCGTGGGTCCTCCAGTTGCCACTCCGTATCCGCCTAAACCATTTTCAACAACAATGATCCATTTATTTTGACATTTAGTAATTTAAAGTGCCATTAATATGATAAGGATGCCATGGCCATAATCCGATATTAATAAGCAATTTGACAATAAAAGTAGCACCATTCATTTTATATATAAATTTCGTAATAATGCGATCTAGAAGGGTTTTCAAGACTTGTTACATACTTCTCCAAGACCCTACATAATTAGCAATCAGTAAAGGTGGCAATTTCAACCCATTAACTTATGACTGAGTCAAATTGGGGGGTTGTTTTTTTTATCTCAAACGCAAAAAACTAGTCAAACGGAAAAGTTAGATGAAAGTAGAACAACTCAAACGGGTAGAAAGTTGCCCAAAGTCCATTTTTAAAGCATACAACCTCCTAATGTAATATACATTATTGTTTTTGTAATCATCGTTAACAATTACAGTATAATTAATGGGGAGAATTTTAAAAATTGTTGTAAAAACTGATTGTGGGTCAAGCGCTCCAACTGGCCTCTTTTACCTATATACATATTTCGAATTTCAAATGCAAACTCTAGTATAGCTCAAGATTCAACTAACGCAAACAAGATTCCGCGTCAATAAATAAAGATAAATCGTTCATAAGTATAACTTACACGAAGTTTGACTCCCAACATGAGCAAGAAAAGCAGCCATCTCCAACATTTGTGTCGTCTTGTTGCCAGTAGTACCAAACCCGATGGGCTGGAAAGTGGTTGAGGCAATGATAAAAGACTTAAAATCCCAGAAACCGACAGCATGTGCCACCGGTGTATTTCTTTTCGGGAAAAGAGTCTCAAATTGGTAATAATCAAAATATTGAGATATTGTAAGGTTGCAACAATACTCTGACCACCCTTTACATTCCCAACCTTGATCGCAAACTTTCTTTCCCTTCACTTTTTTCACCAATACAGGTGATGTGTCAGCATCCACAATTGAAACGATCATAAACATTAAGGTTATCAACAAAAGACACATATGTTTTGTCTCCATTCTTCTTTGCTGTAAAAACCAAGCAACAAGTAACAATTCAAGCTTAGTTTGTGTAAATAGATATGCAAAACACACAAATTTAAGACAACATGAAACATAAAAACCAAAAACCCATTAACATCTCTGGTTTCTTTTTAAGATTTTAATCATAACCTTGGCAAAAACATAGATAAAGTTGAATTACAATCTGAAATGTGAAATAATATAAATCAACCAAACGATACCATAATACCCAATATCAATTCTAAGTTTCTTAGAGAGATCCAGACGCTATAATGAACATATATCAAGCAAAACAATAGACCCAGTAACAGATTTAGTCTTCTTTTTAGGGTTACAACATCAACTTATAGAAGAAGAAAAAAGAGAGGCATAATTTGATATGAATCAAATCTGCAATGAGCAGAAGATATATAAACCAAATTACTCACAAATAAAGGAAGTTCCATTTCTTGATTATTTAAGCATTTGGTCAAAATTTACTTGAAAAATACATAAATCAAAGATACCCATATGCTACAAAGAACATATTACACCTAATACAACATAGCAATATACCCATTATCAAAAGTTCTTTCCTTTTAGGGTTTTACTGATTACTCTACTTTTTCACATTGAGAAATAATTTAGCATGAATCACAATCTGAATTAAGCAGAAGAAATATTAACCAAAATGCCCAATAATAAATCAATTTACTTTTTCAATTATTTCAGCATTTGGTGAAATTTTCTTCACAAACAAACATGAATCAAACAAACCCAGATGCATAAACAACAAATAACAATTAATACAAAAAACCCATCAACAAATTTGTTTCCTTTTAGGGTTTTACCCCAGATAAAAAGCTAAAACTAAAAGGGATCTATACAATTTCAAGAAACTAAAATGTGCATCAACTTACTGAGATTGGAGACTTGTTCCTTAAGCAAGATCTGATATTTTTGTTTATTTTGCTTGAAATGCAACTGCTTTTTGTATGAAAAATATTCCTAAATACAATGAAGAGTGTTAGATGAAATATTTCTGTCAGTGGAATAATGGATGTGAGGTTGTAGAAATGGACGGTGGAGATTGAAAGATGGGTTTTAGTTGAGGTGTATACATCATTGATAGATCAACAGGCTGGATTTGGAATCAAGTAAACGTATTGTAAAGCTTTGAATCACGACCCACCAACTTAAGATTTAAGTTAACTCGCCACCGACAACTCACTGTTTTGAGTTTTGAGTTTGACTCGGTGGCTGACTCAGTGAGTTGGAAAATTTTTTGATTTGTACTAAAACCGTCGGTTTGTCCTTTATTGTTTGACTAAACTGTCGGTATGTTTAAAACACCTTTTATATATGGTTTTGCTAAGTGCTTTCGTTAAGAATTTCAGACATGCATAAAGAATTTGTACATTTAACAAAATTCAGGGGGTCAAAATAAAGTCAAGGGTAAAAAAAGAGTTAGTTATGGTTATTGTACAAGTTTTAATGCATGTCTGAAAATCTTAATGAAAGCCTTATGGGTTTCCGTTAGCAAAACCCTTAATATATTTTTGCAAAATTTAAAATTATACTTCTTTTGTCCCGGTCAAAATGTCCACTTTGACTATGCACACAGTTTTAAAATTTTCCACTAACTAAAGTTTTCACCAATCAAATAACATATCTACCCTAAGTCTTTTTCAATTGGTTGAAATATGTAAGTGTGAAAAACTTGATTATATATTTCACATTTTTTTAAAAATGTGAAGAAAATGGTATAAACAATCAACATGTTTGTTGCTGTGGAAGTTACATTTATACCCCTTAATATCTCACGAGAGTTTAGCATCGGTGAATTGATTGGCTAATGATATATACATCCTTATAATTGATAGATTCACCAAATATATGCATTAACATGTTGTACTGTACAACCTATTAATGTATATATTTGATGAATTTATCAATTTTGATGGCGGATATATCACCATCCGAATTGATTATACGGTACCCCGTATAACATAATATAGATATCGGTGATTATTGGATGGAACATGATGATAATTTTTTATTAATATAATGAATTCATCGATTATAACACAAACACTTGTATATATATACACGATGAATTTTTTGAATTTAAATGAAATTGGTTATAGTAATCGTAATAGATAATTAAATTAAGGGATAATCTTAGGGTAATTTTAAGGGTATCATGACCTATACTATATTTTGAAAATACATGTTTGTCACACTTGCGCGGAGCTTCAACGTTGAGCAAATCACTTGTTTACAAATCATCCACATATGTTAGAGGTGCAGATTCGAACCCTAATCTATACATCACATATATAGAGTCCGAGAAGTTTAAGTTTTATATATATATATATTTTGCTCCTAATAGTACCTATCATCCGTACGAATAATAACGCGGGTATTATGCGCGTACCCTTTAATTAAAATCATTAAAACTTCCCTGCCTCATAACTTTAGCAGTACATATTTGATTTTCACTTGTCTTTACTATGTGGAGTAAAATATATTTTAGCAAATTGAAATATGGTATATCCCTTGTTGTAGTAAAAAGCCGTTTAGTACTCTGGTCAAGTTTTCCACACATAGCAAATAACCGGGGATAAACAACCACCAAACATGTGTAGATTAACAAGCAATATGTGATCAATGTTTATGTTCGTTGAAAAGTACATATTTTAATCGTATTTGTAACAAGTTATTTTACATTATTTGTATTCATTACTTGTATTTTAATTGAACTTTCTTGAACCAGATAATATTTGTATTCATTGCAAATAACTCTTTTAGCTAGGGGTGACAATTCAGGTTGAGTCGAGTTGACCCGATCAGGTTATCGAGTTGGTGGGTCAGAAGTAGTCGACCCAAACCCGACATGATTTCATAATCGAGTTGAGTGTTTCAATCCAACCCAACACTGACCAAACCTGACCCGACCCAGATTACCCATTTATCTAGTGGGATCAATATGTTTTCGAGTCATTTTCTGTTAATGGATCATTTTTGGGTCAAATAGATCACATTAATAAGCATAAAATTGGTTATAAAATTCAAATAACTAATATCACCAAGTATGTTCATAAGAAATTAATACTAAAACATTATTAAACACATCGAATTATTATATTGAAATCAAACTTCTAAATTTTTAACTACGTTTAAATTTTTTTAACTACGTTTAAAATTTATTCGGATTGTCGGGTCAACCCAAAAACTCATTAGGTGACCCAAACCCGACCCAAAAAATAGTCAGGTTTGCGGATTTCGGGTTGACTGGTTCGTGGGTTAAAAAACCTCGACCCAACCTTAATATTTTTCAAGTCAGTTTCGTGTCGGGTTTCGGGTCGTGTCGGAAATTGTAAGTCCTACTTTTAGCTTTATTATTCGAATAAGAAATATTTATATTCAATGAATAGTCATTAATTCGCTTAATTCATTCTATATGTTTATAAATTAATTAGAATCAATTAGATAGATAAATGATCAGTATATAAATATGAATGAAGGACAAATGGATATGGATGTAAATATAACATTATTCGATCCACATATAATTCACATTTGATTAATTATCAATATATCCTAGTCACGATGTGCTAACCTATGAGATTGAACTTGTGTGTTAACCAAATATTTCAAACTTGTAAGTATAAGTTACACCTTTTGGATGACTTTTTATTATTTTTCTTAGATTTAAGGCACAAATTTAAAATGTAAGTTGTATACCATTTGTGATTAAAAGGGTAACTTTATACCATTTTAATTAGGTTGGTAGGATATAAAATCATTTTCTGAAACAAGCTTCTCAGGAATAAAAATTTAACTTAGGGATCTAAAATTACAAGTACACTTACATTATCTAATACTCCATCCGTTCCAATTCTATTGTCCTGTTTTGACTTTTGAAGTCTTTCTTTTTCAACTTTGACCTTCAATATTTTTGTTTGTGTTATATAATATTTGATGCAAAATATATGAATGGGTTGAGTTTTGAATGTATTTTCATTGGTATAATTTGCATCAAGTATTATATAACACAAAAAAAAATATATTCAAAGTCAAAGTAGTCAAAGAAATACTTCAAAAGTCAAAAGAGGACAATAAAACTAGGACGAATGGAGTATATAATTAACTGTAAGTTACTTATTGAAGGCCGTCAATTATTATATTGCGTCTTGGTGGCCAATGAGATGGTTATGTATGCTCGTTTGGCAAAATCAAAACTTCTCTTATTTAAAGTGGACTTTGAAAAGGCTTTCAATTCTGTTAATTGGGATTTCTTGGATTCGGTAATGGAACAAATGAATCATTAAATGGCGCAAATGGATTAATGGGTGCATAAGATCTGCTAAAATCTCGGTTCTTTTCAATGGAAGTCCTACAATCGAATTTTGAATGGAACGAGGGTTGAGGCAGGGGATCCCCTTTCTCCGTTTCTTTCTCTTATAGTTGTGGAGGTGCTCAACGTGATTATTGTTGATGCAACAGTCAAAGGCTTAGTTTCAGGTTTTCCAGATAAAAATGATCATTTTCGTGTCTCTTTGCTGTATTTGCTGATGAAGCTTTGTTTTTCGGGGAATGGTCGAAAAGGAATGTTAGAAACCTGATTCGAATTCTTAAGTGTTATGAAGAAGCTTCGGGTCTCAAAGTTAATATTCAAAAAAGCATGGCTCTTTGGTATTGGGGTTGAGTCTCGTGAAGTGGAGAGATTGGCGGGGCTGATTAATCGTGATTTCGATAAGCTACCTTTTATCTATATTGGTCTTCCTGAAGGTAGAAATATGAATCGTGCCGAATCTTGGAATTATGTGGTGATTGATAAGGTACATTCTTGTCTTAGTTATTGGAAGTCAAAGTCCCTTTCCATTGGGGGCCATCTCACTTTGGTTATATCGGTTCTAAACTCGCTTCCTCTATTTTATCTCTATTCATTTCGATGTTTTGGGTTAGTTCTCAGTTCCATGTCAAGGATTATTGACGATATTTTTGTTGCTTCCCGATTCTTTGGTGACTAGTTCGAAATGGGTTTCGTTTGTTCCTCGTAAAGTGAATATGTTCATTTGGAGGTCTGTCTTGGACCGTATTCCTACTCGCTTAAATCTCAGTCTTCGTGGAATTGTTATGAATCTACCTTGTGTCCAGTTTGTTTAGAGTTATCGGAGTCATCATCCCATTGTTTAGCTTCTTGCCCTTCAGGTGGTTGTGCTATTTGGACTAATATTCTCTCTTGGTGGGGTTTCGTGTAACATCCTCTTTATGGGCCTAGGAGTAATAGCTAGGGTAATTCTCTATTTTAATTGTTATTTGTTATTTAATTATAGTAGAAAAAGTGATATTATTTGTATAATTGAAAAGGTCAAATGACTAAAAGACTTATTCTGATTAATAAATTATTACTTGTTTTAAATTATTTTAGATGCCGGTAAAATATAAGATTTTTCTCGCAAATGGTTTTAGATTTCAGACAATAGGTTGAGAAGGGGATTAATATTACACTGCATTATACTGAGGTCAAAAAGGAAATGTCGACCTCATTTTTCCACACTTCACCATTTGTGCCAAAAACCCCAAATACTCTCATTTTCATTTAGAAACCCTTAGAAAAATCAAAAGAAATTCAATAAGAAAACTAATTACATTCTTATTGAAGCTGTGATTTTGATTATACACTTGATTTGTGTAACATCCTCTCCGATAGCCTGGTATTTTCCTATTTAAATTACGTATTTAAGTGAATTAGAATTTATTTGTGATAAATTGTCTAATTGTGAAACTTAGTAAATTAAGTTTCAGGATTTATTGTGGTTAATAAAATGTTGCTTGATTTAAATTATTAAAGTTGACGGTATAATAAAATAAATTCCACGCAATTGATTTTTTAGGTTCCAGACAATAGATTTAGAGCGGGTATAAAATACCCAAAATGTGAAGTCGGTTAAAATGATGGGCCGACCCTTTTATTTTCACTTTACCAAATTATGGTTCTTCCTCATTCTCTTTCAAGAAAACAAACATAAACCCTAACCTAAATTCTATAGTAAATCATCAAATTGAATTGTGATCTTCTACTTGTTTCATCATCACCATCATCTAGCTCTCGCTAGCTTGCTCTTCCATTAATTGTAAGTGAGTTATTTACTTTTAAACTCAAATGTTAGAATTGATGAGAATTGATGATTTGATGTGGATATAGGTGTTATTTGGTGATTATATTTGATAGGTGATACTCAGTGATGATTCTTAACTAGTTATAGGCATCGAATTTATGTTTATGAGCTTTGATTGAAAATGGTTGAAAACCTAATTGATTTCATAATTTTTTGTGTAAACTTGAATCTTTTGATGTTATGGAAGTTGGTATATGTTAGATAAGTATTGTATGAAGTTGCTACAATTTTAGAAGTCGAGTTTTCTGCATAATTGGTTCGAAATTGAGATTTTGGTAATTAGAATTCGTGCAAAGCTTGTAGCTGCTGCTGCTGTTCTTGATCTGGAAATGAAGCCGGTGGCTTCATAAGCCTAGCCGGCGGTTTCTGTTATATGTTGGGGAAGCCGGCGGCTTCACATACCAAGCCGGCGGCTTGATGCCCATAACCGGTGGGTCAATGACCCGAACCGGCGGATGATAGAAGCTTTAAAACTCAAGTTATTTCTGTTGATGAAAAACATAATTCACCCGGCGGGTGAAAGGGGTGACCCGGCGGCTAGCCATGGGAAGCCGGCGGCTTCCATGGCCAAGCCGGCGGCTTCAGGCTGTTTCCAGAGTACTTTTCGTTTTTAGTTTTTAAAACCTTTCAAGTGTTAGTAACTGTAATTAATTGATGTGTTATGATTATGTGTATGATTAGTAGTCGTTAATATACGTGTTTAAGATAATGAGCTCCAAATGTGTCGAACTTTTATAAGTTATATTTGGACGTTAACGATTACTAACTGCTATTTGATGTTGAATCTCAGATCCTCCGAAAGTCAAAGTTGCCCCGAGAATCTGAGTTAGCGAAGACGAAGGTATTGGTGAGTGGATTCAAAACTCACCGTTTGGCTTAGTTGTAATCATTTGATTACAACGGGTAAACTTAGACTTGATTATTGAGTTGATTAGTTGCTATTGCTGAGTTTATGCATATATGTGCTTTGTGTGGCCTTCGGGCATTGTTGTTAATGAGGTCAACTAGTTGATGAACTGTTGGTTGGGCTAGTGGGTTGTTGTGTGACTGGTACAGGGATGTACTTCATTTGTTGTGTGTGCTGAACTGTACCTAAGTATGATAACCACTAGCTATCGGTCTCGTCCGTTATGGCCATACGGATATGTTTGGATAAGTGATCTTGGGGAGCCGCCCGGGTACTAAGGTTATCCCCGGATCCGCCGATCCTCATTGAGTTGTTGTTGATTGTTGTGTTCGCGAATATTGGTTGTAGTTAATTGGTTTAGCTAAGTTGAATGTTGGGTGTTGGATTTACTCACTTAGCTATGTGCTAATCCCTCGTTGTTACGTCCTGCAGACTTTTGTTTTGAGCATGCGGGTGGGTAGCAGGAAGGTCAAACCTTGGATGCATGGAATGTTTGATATTCAAGCTACTCTGATTATTTTGTAACAACTCAGTTTAGTTTATATAATACCCCGTCATGCTTGTCTTTTGAACAAGATTTAAATTTGAAGTGACTTAAACATCTAAACTGTATTTTGGCACTTTAGCAGAATATGTAATCAAGTATTGCGTTTTATTTACCCGCGCTTCCGTATTACCTTTAATATTATTACTATGGAATGAGGGGTGTTATAATTTGTATCATCATCATCTTGATTGTAAGTTGATTTTTACCCATTTATGCATATGTGGTTGAGTGTGATTAAATTAGGTTGGATTCTTGATGCTTGTTTAGGATTAAAGCTTGATGATGATAGTTGTTGTTGTTTTATGTTCATTGATGATACTTGGGGTTAATTACTGAGTGAATTCGTGTTTAACATCTGCATTTTGTAAAAAAAAATTGGGTTTTGGTTCGAGCTGGAAATTGAGTTGCAGGTCTGAGTTTCTGGGTTTGGGTTCATAGCCGATCGGCTATGATTTCCCAGCCGATCGGCTGAGGCTGAATAACCGATCGGGTCATTTTAGCCGAACGGCTCATTTAGTACAAAACGATAACCGTGGCTTGCGTCTGAACTTGAAGTCTCAAGTTTGTCAAGGCTAGCCGATCGGTTCATGATGAGCCGATCGGGTATAGATTGTTGAGCCGAACGGCTGGGTAGCATGAGCCGAACGGCTGAAATAGAACAGTGCAAATTTCAAAAGTGTGTAAGTGACCAGTGATACTTATAGTGACTAAAATTTTACAAAGCTATATTGTAATAGCCTAGGCGATTTTTGGCCATTTGGGGTCGTTTAGGGGCCGAAAAAGGCGTTTTTCAGTTTTGGACCTTGTTTCGGGACTTTTTGATGTACATTTCATATTAGACTTTTGTTCCTTAGATCATAGGGATTATCTGAATTGGGTAAATATGTTATGTTGATAATTTAGAACTAAGTAGAGAAGTTATTGATTTAAATGACTTTTGTTGTAGTTTAAATATTGATACTTTATGAGTTTCTTGTATGGATTAAGGTACCATTTGATTAATTATAAAATAGTTATCATGGTTAGCTTGATACCATATAATTGTAATAAGTTGTACACTTATGAAATAGAATAATAACTAGAGCTATTAATTATGAGTTAGATTGATTGTTGATGGTAGTGATATCATGCTCTTAAGATAAATTTATGTTTATAAGTGAGCTTATCATAATGATAAATTGGAACTAGATAATTGAGTTATCGAATTATGGATCGAATGATAGTTATAGTTAATATTATAGCTTGGAAATTGTATTAGTTGAATACTATGTATTGAAATATGTTATGTGATTATAACATGGGTTATTTGTTATTAATAAGTTACTGACTCGTTACTTATTTATATCTCAGATTTAGAGAAGACTCAGTAATATTAGACTTCTGAGTGGACGACTAAGGTATTGGTGAGTGGACCCATAACCTTCAGTGTAATTTAGTTGTAACAGATTTGGTTACAACGGGTAAATGTGGTTTTACTATTTACAGACCGTTGATTGACATGATGCCATGATCGATATAGATTTTGTGATATCTGGCCTTTGGGCATATGTGCTTACTTGGAGGTCAACGTGGTTTGGGCTTAAGGATACTATTGAGTTGTCAACACAGATCCTTGTATACGGTTGGTTATAGGAATACTGTGTTGTGTGGGTAAATAGTACATAAGCTATCGGTTTACCACTGTATTGGCCTGCAGTGGTGTGAGGTTACTTGGAGGGCCACTCGGGCATGAGGGCACCTCAAGGACCGCTGATCCTCTTGAATTGTGTGTTTACAATGCTGTTGCTGTAAACATTGTTTTATTGTACTATGCTTAGTTGTAAACAGATTTGTTATGCTAGGTTGTGCTGTAGGCTATTGGTTCATTCACTTAGCTTTGAGCTAATCCCCACATTAACACTTCTTGCAGGATACGATTAGATTATGGGCTGAGCAAGAAGCTGTTGACTGGATGGAATGTTTGACGACCAGGCGTTTACTCTGATATATGATTTTGATAAAAATCAGTGTTGTCTTTTAATTAAATAACACCCAAGTTGACAAATTATGTTTTGAAATAGCTTGATCTTATTCGTGTATTATTCACTGAAAATTATTAATGTTTGTGTGGACTTTCGCTTCCGGTTTATAAAAAAAAAATGATTCTGAAATACGGGGTGTTATATTTCGCATATGCATATTTTCCAGATATCAGTTCTTTGTTATGTTCGGACTTTGCTAAGATTGGGCATTAGTTAATAGACAAAGTATTTCTTGGTGGTTCGATATATCAGTGTGTGGTCTATTTGGAAATGTCGGAATTCAGTTGTTCATGCCTGTTCCGAGCAGTTTATTATCCCCCCGTGTGAAGATTCCGTGTTCTATATTTAGTCCACTGCTTTTCTTTGGATTCGTAATCACTGCCCAAAGGTTTCTTTCTCGTGGAAGTCTTGGAGATCAAATCCGATTATGGCTATTTCTTAGGGATTAATGTAATTATTTATTTTTCTCTAGATGTGACTTGGAGTTGCTTGATTGGTTTTGGTGTTTCCTTGAGCCAAGTTTGTTTGGTTCCTGCGCGTTTCTTTGTCATTTCCAAGGGAAAAAATAGAAAAAAAGAAAAAAACTGTAAGTTACATTTGTAACTATAGTATGTAGAATTCTGTTATCTACGGTTAATACTTCTATATATACCCTCTACTAGTAAAGTAGCAATCGATTTATAAGAAAACAATTGAGAAACCCGAATTAGGGAGGTAAAAGACAAAATATATCGCTATAAATATTATTATTAATTTAATCATTTTATTTTATGTTAAGTTACCCTACTTAATTTTCATTAGACTCGTTATATTAATTACACTAGTGTTAAAACCTGTGCGATGCACGACACTGTAAAATATCAGTTCAATCATAAGATTAGCTAGATAGCAACAACTAATCCATGATTTACATCACTAATATCATATTAGCAAATAAAAGTTTGTCTCATGATACTATAAATGAAGCAATATTATTCAGATTTAACTTCTATGTCTTTGACACTATATAAAAACATCAATCGAACATAAACTTACATTGTGTTTGGTTCGCAAAATGTTTTTTATGGAATTGGAATTCATCAAGGGAATTGGAATTTCAAGGAATGTGAATTCCTTTGAGTAAAGGAATTTGATGATTTACAAATTAATTTATTTGTGAACCAAACACCCTTGTGGAATGGAATTGAGATTCCAATTCCATCGAATTTCGTTAAATTCCGCGAACCAAACGCAACCTTAGATATCTCATGATTGTAATATATATAAATATGATATGATAGCCGAAGTAATAAATCTTTGGATAACCAATAGTTTTATTGATTTTTCAAACGCAACTTGAAATCGCTATTCAAGTCACCACACTTATCATGAGACTTTGAAAACAGTAAAGAATAGAACCACAAGTTGTCCTATAACACCTTAACTAAACAACCATAATTTATGGTCAATAAATATAAAAAAGTATCAAAAATATGTTATTAAAGGTAGCCCATTGTAATCTATAAATTGCTTGAAATAAAATAGCGAATAAAAGTGTTGAAGTGTTCAAGTATGTCATATAAGACTTGTTTATGGCGTACATAATAAAGTGTAAACGAAATGGGTGATTAGATTATGCGATTATACCAACTTATATACATGATTACTACATAGTATTTCGTGAAGTAAAAGACTAATAATAATACTAATAGAAAAATTCACTTACCCGGTAATAATTCTAGCAATTAAATTATTGAGCATTTTTTTTTTTGTTTTTTTATTTTTGGAATTTAACATTTTTAATTATTAAGCATTAATATTGGAAACTCTTTCTAGCAATTTTGGATTCAAAAGGCCATGATTTGAATTTTTGTAATAGATGAACATTTAATTTTGGTATAAAATATATAAGGTAGTCAACTTTGGCAATTAATCATGCTATTATGATATGATTGACACCTCATAATTTTGCGCATGTGGCGGGATGTGATTGGTGCCACATAGGCATGATTAGGTATAATGATATCCATTTTTAGTATTAATAAAGGTAAAGATAAAGATAAAGATTTGTATAAGTTATTTACATAAAGTCAACTATTAATGTTTTTTATATGTAAGATCTGAATATCATTTGTTTTAAAATTTAAAAAAGTAATAAACTTGTCTTGTTATACTCAACGAGGGTGCATTAAGATTCTTTTTGTTAGTATGTGTTTAGAATATCAATCTTATTTAAAATGTGTGACCTTAAATCATTATTCGTATATATTTATAATTGATGAGTTTATATATCAGTGTTAGATTTCATGTTAAAGATTAACATCCCGTTTAACATTGTTGGTAAAAGTGAAGATATTGGTTAAACTTGGTGTTAAAAATGATTCACTGATTACTTTACACCAATAGAATCTAAGGAAAAGAGCCGGAAAAAAAATCCATTTAACGCATCATTAAGTTTTCATCTAGATGAACATGTAAGCGGATGAGGGGATTAGCCTTTTTTGTAAAGGATGGTCAAGGATGTGCAACAACTGACAAAGAATATTAAGTGATCCGTTTCAGATGATGAAGCTTTACAAGGTATCACTTTTGGGTGACGAAATATTTACCATCAATTTTGATAAATCCAATTAGATTGTACATTAAGAGCTTCTACTGTATATATAAATAATGTACAGTTTTAGCCAATATATAAAAAATAATGGTGAATATATCATTGCCCATCACTTTTGTCCAGGGTTCGCATAATTTAGCGTTGTGTGAGTAGAATGTGCCCACATTGTAGCTCAACAATTCATACCCCACATTTTAACGTTCACTCATTTCTCTTTAGAAAAACACGTGTGAAATTGTTGTGAATAAATCCATTTCTTTAGTAAATGGAAAGAAATTGAAATTAATATAACACAATTTCTCGAGAAATCCAATTTCTCCCTCCAGTTTTTTTTCTAGTCTTACCAAACCAAGGAAATGCACCCATTTTTTGGGTCTCTACCTAAACTAAACACACACTTATATGACCCTTGTAGATGTTCTTACTTTTACGCGTGGTATAAGTTAATAAAGTGCTTAAAGATAAAATTTTTGTAACTACCTAAGTTTCATACAACCACATTATCGATCAATCAATCAATTTAAAACATATTACATCACCACATTTAAGCTTACGTACACTTTGATTTATCTTTTCCTAAAAATTATTAAACACTCAACCAAAATTTATACGAATCGATCGGTCCTATCAACTTGGTTCATTCTTTACCGGAACTCGTTATAACTTTGTTCCTTTCGTAACAACAACAAGCCATTTGAGAAGTACAATAGTACTACTTTCTCACCAAAGCAATGATAAATTTCCACTTTAGTGAATTGTTCTTGCCTAAAAACCTATATTTTCAATTGCTTTCTAGTACAATTTTAATTTTCTAAAAAATCAGCACTTTATTACAATCTTTATGATAAAGTAAGGTTTTGGCCACCTTTAATAAAAAAACGTGTAGTTGCAATCTCATAAATAGTTTGAAAATGCACTAAACATTCTTTTATGAGTTTTGTTTTCGGGAACGCTCGCAGAAGAAATACGACTTGAACTTACAACTTGTAAGAGATATTCACATTCGAAAAAATATGTCTAAATTCAAAAATTACTTTACATTTCATAGAATATACGCGGTAAGACGAGCTTAAATACTACTATTTAGGGGACGAAAGCAATTGCATAACATCTCTATTAAATACTAAAAATATAACCAAAACGTATGCACTAATAGCATACGTTAACGCTCTATCGAATTCTAGATTAATACAGTCATACATTACAAATTTAACGAAACGAATACGTTATTATAAGTAAATCAATGCATCTACCAACATTAATTTAGAAGTTTAAACTTGACATAACATTTACGTCATATGCAAACGGATTTGGAGTTACATCAAACCTTTTGGCTAGTTGGTGACATTATTCAACCTATAAATATATAAAAAAAAAACAAAAAAAATATAACATGTAAATTACAAGTCAGACAAAGGTTTGACTCGTACTGTAATTAATTTCTCATTTTTTTTTCTTTTTTTCGAAAATCATTTAATAATTAAATAAGCTAAAATGTCGGTGAGCTTTTCCGTATATCCCAGCAAAGCGTCAACCTGCTGGTGTTGTAGTAATTTTTAAGCAAAATATTTAATACGTGTTACGCATAAAATATTAAATTAATTAATTAATAATTTATAAATTAAATATAAATATAGAAATTAAAATTTTAAAAAACTATTCAATCCAATTCCTTCAATTCAAATCGATTTCATTTACACAAACAAACTCAAACTCTCCATCTCTTTTTTGAAGCATATTCTTCGCATCACCACAATCATCGGAGTTCAATTCCCGTAACATCTAGGGTTTTATTTCGCGCCGATTCGATTCAACCGCCGTCACTTGAATTCCGGTCACCGGACTTGTCAGATCTAATCACGAATCATATAATCGAGGTTAGTGTTGAGTTATTTGTTTAAGTTATTTGATTGTGTTAATTAGGTCATTTTTGATACGGAAGTTACAAGATCTGAGCTCGGATCAGCTTAATTGATCATTTGGTAATAGATAGTGTTTAAGATCTGATGCAATTGTGGTTTTATATAAAGTATACTTACTTTGTAATGTGATGTAGTGTATCTAGTCATTGAATTTAGGCTGTGGATAATAACTATCAAAGGTTATTAGTGTTGAAATGTATTTAGAGTTACAGAAATTTTATCTATTGTTAGTATCATACTTTAAAACTTGCTATTGTATATTCCAAACTTTTAATATAATTACTCCTAATGCAACGCAATCAAATCCGGTGGCATGTCACCATTTACAATACAATAGCAATATTATTAATTCATACAATAGCAGTTTTTAGAGTACGATGGGTACAATTGTTATCGGGTGATTTGCATTTACATACAAGTAACTTTATTATTTTATAGATGCTGATTTGTGTCGAATGTGGATTGATGTTGTAGTTTTGATAAAGGGGAAGTGAGTGAGGTAGGGAGGAGTTGGATAATGAAACAAGGGATGATAGAATGCAGTGTCTGTCATTCCAAGTTGGTGAATCCGTCTGCAAAAACAGTCTCGAGGGCTTATGATCGGCATCGGAGCAAGTATTCCAAAAAGCAACGTGCACTCAATGTTTTATTGGTCGTTGGTGATTGCATGTTAGTTGGCTTACAGGTGATTTCCTTTTGCAGTGAGATTTTACTTATGATTACAAGATCTGCATTTGTCATTTTGTGTATGACTTTTTTTGGGAAGGTGTCACATTTTTGTTCTTGCATTTTAGTTCTCCGTAAAGAAACTTTTGGCATCTTTTGTAAGCGCACTGCCTAGCTTTGGTAGATTTCCCCCAACGCAATCCACAGAAATTCCACGAATCCCTTGGTGGATAAGTCCAACGACTCAGCAGCAGTGCAGAATTTCTCTGCTTTTCTGTAATATTAGAACATAGACTCTTTGACCATTTCACTAGAGTAACAAAAAGTTCGAGAGGGTCGTCCATATTCAAACTGGCTATTTGAACTTTTATTATCATTGCACTATCATTTTCTGTTTAAAGACGTATAATTCATGTAGACCAAACCAAGTTTTGATCAAAACAACCCACTAAATCGTTTTGTATATCCAATTGTAGTGAGGAGTTGTGTAATGTAATTGTCTTCTCTTCATCCGCGTTCAAGACATTAGACATGAAAAAGAACGTGTCTTCGCTGTCTGTTTATAGTACTTTGCTAGTTACCCTTTTATAACTAGAGCAACCTTTTGAAATTCCACTATTATTGACTGCTGGATACTTACATGTCTAATAAGTTGTGTACTTTATTCATGATGCGTAATTTATCAGTGGCTTAATTTTTTCATTATTTTTTACAGCCAATTTTGGTGTACATGTCCAAGGTTGATGGGAAATTCAATTTTAGCCCAATCAGTGTTAACTTTCTTACAGAAGTTGCAAAGGTTATCTTTGCACTTGTGATGCTTCTAATCCAGGTAGATTTTTTATTTGAATATAATTATGCTATGCTGTGTATTGATCAATTTTTTCCTGAAATTTTTTCCTTGATCCAAGTTATTAGCTGAGCCAAAATGAGGTTGTACTAAATTTAGTTTGTTCTTCATTTATTACTTGCTGAAGATATAGTGCTAACTTTGGCTTGGTTAGTAGGGATCTTTTTCTACATTGCTAAAGTTATACGGTTCTACGAGTCTCTTAATAATGTATTAATTTTCAGGCTAGAAATCAGAAGATTGGGGAGAAACCACTTCTTTCTGTTTCCTCTTTTGTACAGGTATTGTTGTCAAATTTCAGTTCTTGGTCAATACAAATATGTTTGTTAGGTTTTCTTGAACTAAGTCAGAGCAAATTACTAATGTGTTGACTTCATATGCTTGGGGATACCTTATATTTAATTTATGTATGGTTAGAATTGCTTGTCCGAAGGTGCATATGTTTTAAAAATGTGTAAATCGATATTCTTACTTGTCTGCACTGCTACCCTTTTAGGCATTCGTGTTTACGTATTGGAATGTTAGGCTAGACCTACATTTTGTGAGATACGGAGTATTAGTTAGTCATCACTTTGCGATCCACTGGCAACTTATTTTTGTTTCACCCTCTTAACTTGCTAAATGTTTCTTAATGACATATATATTAGATTGACATAGCTAGCACAAATGATGCTCATGTAAGCATTCTTATTAGAGAGTCAAAGGTGTTTGTAAGGTGCCCTCAACCGAATGGGTGTGGTTTCGAGTCCCGTCCGGTACAAAGGTTTAGAGCAGGATGGGTGTGTGAGCTTGTTTAAAAAATAACTAGAGAGCCAAAGGGCTTCTGAAGATTCACACTGCTGATTTAGTGGTATATTAGTTAAATAATATATGCTGCCACTCAGGATTGCAAATGTTACAAGAAGTGAATCACATATATCGATTAATACTCCCTTTTTAGGTCACTGTTGATTTATCAATCGAAGAATTGGTATTTGCAGTTATTGGGTTCTGAAGGTTGTGTTAGATGCTTTATCCTTTTGTGTTTGAAGTTTTTTTTCAAGCTTTAGATGCTATAGATGTACTAAGTGATTTTTGATAGATCAGCAAGATCTTGGTTTAATGTCTGTCTTGTTTTTCTGCAGGCAGCCCGCAACAATGTGCTTCTTGCTGTTCCAGCATTACTATATGCTATTAATAACTATCTAAAGTTCACCATGCAGGTACTTTTGTGTAGAATCTCTTGTCATATAGTAATTATTTGTTAGATAACATTGATAATTGATATTATGGATAACTTGAAATGAGGTAGTACAGTTCACTTGATTTTTCTAGAATGTTTACAGGATGTATTTAATTCAATATTTTTTATTTATCTATTTTTATAATTCTTGTGTGCAGCTCTACTTCAATCCTGCAACTGTAAAGATGCTAAGCAATCTGAAGGTATAGATCTACCGTTTGTTCTTCATGCTCATGCATCATATGAATTATTTGGTGTGTAGTGTAGTTGACCCAAGTTATGACCAATGGTAGTGATAAGTGGCACTTGAATATAAATTGCTAGGTTTAAAGCATTGGAGTGTAAGCTCTTTATCTTCTTAAATCAATCCTAACCATTCATTTTTTAGAGTTCATCACCATTTCCTCTCCTTTCTGTCATTGTTGCTGCGTGTTAGCAAAATTAGTTTACTTATCCTTATCTTTTGCACACACATAAACCCTAATATTAACTGGAAATCTGCAGGTCTTGGTAATTGCAGTTTTGTTGAAGATTGTTATGAAGCGTAGGTTTTCGATAATTCAGGTCTGTGAAGAGGCTCTAACTAATTCTGTTCTTTTTTCTTAGTGTTATTTTATTTTATTTTATCTATCTATTTATTTATTATAATTATTATTTTTTTAATGAAATCAAGAACCGTATAGGATTCACTCATCTTCGAGTGTTAATTAGTAATCATTAATTAACGGTTTTTCTTTGCTTCAGTGGGAGGCTCTTGCTTTGTTGCTTATTGGAATTAGTATAAATCAAATGCGTTCTTTACCCGAGGGCTCTACTGCAATGGGACTTCCAATTGCAATGGCTGCGTATATCTATACATTTATCTTTGTAAGTTGGTTTAGTATCCTTTGCGAACTGACGTGTGATGTATTTCTACACAACATCCAAGCATACGACTAATGCTTTGTCATGATGTAGTTTGCCATTCATTTTAGTTTCCACTAAAGATTGTATCGTTTAACTGACATGAGGAGTTCAATTTACAGGTGACCGTTCCATCAATGGCGTCAGTCTTCAATGAATATGCACTGAAGAGTCAATTCGATACAAGCATATACATGCAGGTGAGAGAAGCAACCTTTTTTTTACCTATAATTCATTGATGAAACATTATATATTATTATCATCAGTTAAGATTAAGTAAAAGGGGAAATATACACCAAGGAGCATATAGGCAGAAATTACCAAGTCCCTCAATATCCATGTGGATCCTTTTCATTCTTTTATTGTCATATTGATTGAATTTAACTCATAGTAAATGAATAAAATGGACAGAAAAATGTTTGTGGGTTAAGCAACTCTTTTCGATCTGTACTAAGTTCAATCCTTCACAACCAAGAACTCGTTGTGAATCTCTACCCTATCTGCCTAATTTGCCATCTCCAAACTTGTGTCTGAAAGAAGATTGCTTTTGCTTTATTTGCATTTTCCAATCTAACAAGAGGGACATTTTGCGATAGTAGCTTTTTATCCAGCACATGGTAGTAGTTGCAGGATCCTGTTACACCAATACACACCATTTACCTGATATAATATTCACCAACAAGTACTAAATTCTTGTGTGCTTCTGCTGTAAATCTGGTGTCTATCAGAAGTAATTTAATAATCAATATTTAGGTTTTGAGTTACATATCCTGATGTTGAATTGCAGAATTTGTTTTTGTATGGATATGGTGCAATTTTTAACTTCCTGGGGATCCTTGGAACTGTCATTATCAAAGGTACTAACTCACCTGGATATCTAACCTCCAAAATTGCATCTTTATTGAATTGGACTTACTAGGACTGC
Organism: Helichrysum umbraculigerum; assembly: GCA_949592205.1. NCBI lineage: Eukaryota > Viridiplantae > Streptophyta > Magnoliopsida > Asterales > Asteraceae > Helichrysum > Helichrysum umbraculigerum. The sequence goes on from CATIUR010000001.1 coordinate 236,548,032, forward strand.
ATCAGTACTTATTCTTTGAATTATAATAACTATTGCATGTGGTGATTACAAGTTTGTGGCAACTATATCTTGAATACATATTGCAACTTTATAGGGGATCGGTAAATTTGACTGCTCAAAGATGTACAACCCGGAATGAAAGAAAAAAAAAAAACTGGTTCCCTCCCTGTTGAATATCCCAACTATTCTCTATCCAATTCCGGGAATTCCAAATTACAAAACTTGATAGGATTTCTGATTATTCAGAACTTAATTGCAATCCTGTCTCTTAGAAAGAGCTGCATTATTTAACCTTTGTATAGTGTTAACTGCTATCCATCTACATTATAACCTGAATTGGGATGATCATGTTTTTCAGGTCCTGAGAGCTTTGATATATTGCAAGGGCATTCAAAAGCTACAATGCTTTTAATTATAAACAATGCAGCACAAGGAATTTTATCTTCCTTTTTCTTCAAATATGCTGGTAAGATTATAAGATTGTGTAAGCATATTTTTAATAACTTCTAGATCCCCTGCACCCCAAAAAGATTCATCAGCAGTCAAGAGATGCTGCATTGTGCTACAGTTTGTCATAGTGTCTCTGTTTTAGGTATGTCTTATTGATAAATAATAAATAATTTCCGCTTCTCTAAAGATTGGTTTGTGACATGCAGATACAATTTTAAAAAAGTACTCGTCAACAGTTGCCACGATCTTTACAGGCTTTGCATCTGCGGCTTTGTTTGGTCACACTCTGACCATCAATTTCATGCTTGGAATTTCTATTGTTTTCATCTCAATGCACCAAGTATGTCAGAAACAGTTTTATTCATCCGTTAAATTCATATTGTTATGTGATTTACCCTTACCTTTGATTCTTTTTCCAGTTCTTTTCGCCTCTTGCGAAAGTAAAAGAAGAAGAAAATGGAGTATTGGAGTTGGAGCCAGTTCAGAGCAATCACAGGTACTCAAACGCTGTCAGTTAGAATATCATGTCTTTTCTTCTTTAAGCTTCAGCCTATTCGCTTGCTTATTTCTATTTTACCTGTTAAAAGGGACCAATTCATCGATATAGCAGCAGGGGCGAATGAGGAGGTACAAATATGATCATTCATTTATATTTTTGCATTCCGTAAAAGAGTGTTTCAAGTACTAAGACATGTTATTTTGTCTTGCTTTCTACCTATTCAGGCTAGCCATCGTCTAGAAGCTGATGAAAGACGGCCTCTCCTTCCTACTTGAATTGACCACGGAGTAGGTTTCTTGAAACTGCAGTTACCTATACAAGTACATCTTATAACTTGAAAGATTGGTGTTAGTGTTGTCACCATGGTTGCTATAATCACATGTTTAGTAATAAAGTGAGTCTCGTTAAATATTGGATAGAGGTGGAAGTATTGATCCCATTACTTATTAATGGGGTTGATTCGGGTTATGGTTTTCCCCTAACAGGTCAAATATTTTGTTTGTCAAATATGATTTTAGCTGTTACATTATTATAATAGTGTAATGTAACTTTCAACTCATTTGGCCCATCTGACTGTATCCATGTAAACAAGTCTTAAAAATGTTACCTCTTTGACCCAATAGAGATAAAGTATAACGCGGTTCGATCCATCCATAAGTAAATGGGTCAAACTTCCGACCTTTAGTTAACCCTGCATAGCACAATCATGTTTTACCAAATTACTTGTAGAAGAAATTGACCATGCTGTTTGAAGTACAACGATATCTAAACGTGTGAAAATGCAGGTTTCTTCTTTGAAGTATTTTTCTGGCTTTATTTGTGGAGGGTACAGGAAGAAGAAAATACCCCTTTACGGCTTTAAGGGGACAATATGATCATTGTGGATATTCGTGGAAAAGTATACTCCCTAACAACCAGGCAAACAACAAATTTAAATAGAGAAAAGTGATTTTGGCTGTGTTTTTGGACTTCTTACTATCATCATATACATATTAAGAAGATACACATTTCGGCAAATTTATTTCTATTGTTTACCTTAGACCAATTCTCCATAAGTTCAAATTCAGTTCCTTGTCATTATTGATTAGCAGTTTTTGTTTGTGTAAATCTAGGTCGAATTACCAGAATTTTTGCTGTGTTTTCTCCCGTGTAATATGGGCCTCAGGAACATGAATACGTGTAAACTGAACTTCGTTTTGGTCTTGTATTCATTTTTGTTTTATTATATGCATACACGAGTTTAAGTTGTTCATGAATGTACCATATTGCAGATCTTTTTTCAGGATATCACCATTTTGGACTACTGTCTTATTGTCATGTTATGTTGTAACCAAACTGTTGTCTTATTTTCAGCATATCATCATTCTGGACTTATATCTGTAGACATTAATGACCTTGGTCATTCTGAATATTCAATTACACGCGAACCTTCTTATTCTTATCTTTGAAAGGGTTGTCACTTGGCATAAGAATTGAAATACTATTTCATTGGATAAACAATGTTCAAGCATTAACGGATGGTCTAATATTGTTGATTTTTCTTACAATCTTATTAGTTGTCAATGTTATTAGGTCAATTATTGCTTACTTTGTACAAAATTTTATTTTGTAAATTTTGTGAGAAGATATTGCAGTTAAAACATAGATATTATGTGAAGTTAGTCTTTTCTTACACGTTTTGTGCACGAGTATGTACGCATATTAACTTGACTTTACATAGCCACTTGCGTTTTTACGCCTCTCCGATAAGATGAGAGCTGGGTCAATTGAGTTGCACCCTGCGCCTTCAACTATGTCGCCTTCAACTATGTTGAATTAGTAATAGTGAAGTTAATGTGATACCATATGGGCCAATCTAGTTCTCTATGCTTGATGTCTGCTCATGTAAGTAAATTTATAACAAAATGAAAATTTGATGTTACTTTCATGGTTTAAGACCACTGCCAATGGTTTCGTCTTTCTCCAAAGACGGAGTGTCTATAGAAATACACCATTAGCACCACTTAGTCTTTGTGTGTCTTTCAAAGGAACTGTCTTCATGGAGACGGAGGAAGACACCTTATTGCGGGGCCAACCTTTTTTTATTTACTTTTTATTTTTTAATTTGAGTGTATATAAAGGTATTCATGCGGGGCTTATAAAAATTGCAATTTCTCAATCTACTTCAGTTCTTCAGTTTTTCAATCTTCCACTAGGAGTGGTCTAATAAATACAACTAAAGTTAGTTTCATACATATGATAGAAACTTGATTTGTAGGATAAATGACAAAAATCGGCTACGAACTGCCACAAATTATTCCATGTATGCAATCTATCCATTTTATTGTTTAAGTACGCAACAAACTGGAAGATTTTGTACTGATATCAGCAATATGGTAACCAGTTACCTGCTGAACCGGTAAATCTGACTATTTGAATATATTTTTTTAAATGTAAATGCTTACGTGGCTTTTTTTTATTATAATTTTTAATATACAAAAATAACTAAACTAAAATTTTGATGATGTGTAATATATTAAAAAAAAATAAAAAAACAAAAATAAAGGAGTGATTGCGACCCTGCAACTAATCACCCAAACTCGTCGGAGATATATAACTCCGGTCATCTTGTCTAATAACTACAAACATCAAAACCCACCAAATATATGCATATCAAATTTGCAATTTATAACAACTTCTTCAGCAACCATTTTTCCTTAACGAAATCAACCCAAGCAAAATCGTTAAGGAAACATCGCAGTTGTTGGATCTGAGCTACTACAACGGAGACGGCAGTACAGTAGGCCGGAGGTTATTTCATCTTCAAAACACCTCAACGAATCCAGATTCAACATAACCGATTGGAGATAAACTCCGACCTTGCCTTTTCAGGTTTCCGGCAAGCACGTAATCTGAGCTTTTGCAGGTTCCGACGAGCGATCAGAGATAGTGTCGGAGTCAATGGCTGCACATCCGGCAAGAAATGCGTGGCGATCCCAAAAATGAAATCCCCAAACTAAAACCCCATATCAGAAAGAAAAAATGTTCGAACTAGTAATCACAACTTAAAATCATTGATTAAGAGTGTGCGTAACTAATGTTTGGCCGTGGATGTGGACCTGGTGGAGTTTTATTCCGATGGAGTTTTCACTTTGTTGAGTTGGTTCAAATATGTTTATATCCATAATCCATCCATGAATATATTATACTCCGTAATATAATTATAATTATTTAACATCATAGTTCTATACTTGTGTTTTAGATTTGGGTTCTGGATTTGGTTTGTTGTTGTCTAAATAATATAGACGGAAGTTTATCATGTTGTCGTAAATAAATGGCATGAACACTTGAAGAATTGGATGACACATGCATGTATAACGTGGCAAAAGTTTTTCATGTATATGCAGATGTGTATGTATAGATCTAACGTGGATGACACATGTACATATGACGTGGCAAAAGTATCGTTGTGGCAGCTGATGTGCAAGCCTAGTCAGCTTTGGGAAACTTCAAAAGGTAATAATGCACTTTTCAAAATCTTAACACGAAACCTTCCGGTTGGTTGCATACTTGAACAATTTATTGGGTAGATTGCATACTTGGAATTTTTTGTGGCAGTACATAGCTGATTTTTGTTATTTATCCTGATTTGTAGGGTTATTATTACAACTTTATGTAAAACGGGCGATCAAAGTGTGAAGGGAAGAAGATTTGGTATAAAAATTCATATTTTTGTGAGATTTGAGGGTTGATTAAATGCAAAACTGTTTTATAAAATGGCCCATTGGGTCTAAAATCTAAATATAAGACGCCCGGCTTCAAGATGATTATTCCATTAGGGACGCTGATATATACAACACACATTTTGTTGCATACACCACAATTATTCATTAATATACTTGTAATACTTGTACAATGTGGTGTAAGTATCATTTTTGATGTTGTATGTATCAATTCCCTTCCATTAGTATTGTTGGTCGAGCTAGGAAATATTAAATTATTGGGCTGGATTCAATTAATTCGAAAGATTTTATTTTTCTTGTTTTCCTATCAACTTAATATAAAATAAAATTTAAAATGGTTAACTAACTAATGATCGGTTTACTGGTTTTCGGTTGCTAAAATACATGCTGACGTGTAATCAGATAATCTGTTCTTGCGTTAATTAACCATTATTATTTATTTTTGGTTCTTGTTTACCATTATTCTCAATGATTTTAATTTTATGACATTTAAAAAGCAAATATTCCATCGGAAAATTGATATATTGACATGTTAATTAAGTGTTAGATTGAGTACATGAATACGATCGAATGTAAATATACTAAACCACCACAAAGTTCAAGATACATAAAATAATACCTAGTAATATTGTCAACTAAAGCACACCATTTTTTATTTATTTAAACGTAACTCGTATTTGTAAACCAGTAATGAGACTGAAAAGTGGATTTGAAATTGTAAACTAGCTAGTAGATACGAATGTGGTAAACGTCCGGTGTATATGACAATGTGGGCTAAACAAGTAAGGGTACTTGCTGTGGCTCCGTTTTGGGGCTCGTTGGGGCCTTAGGATGGACCATCACCACTAGGGCTGTCACATGGTGGCCGCGTCGTGGGCTGCTTCGTGGTGGCCATAATGAGATGAACGCTTGATTTTTACGTTATGTTAAGAGATATCTTTTGACCATTAACAGTATAGAAGAATCTTGTGAGCCCAAATAGATTATAGTTCCTCTTAAACAGGGAATTCTAGGAAATAAAATGTTTATGATCCCAAATTTCTTCCAAAACGAGATATTAGCGGACTTCAAATCCTTTGTTTAGAGAATGCAAACGTCTCAATTTGGATTGTTCCAAAAACTATGATATTTCCTTTGGAGTGCAACTTTGAGGCCTAATTTACTATGTTACCCATTAGTAAATGGTAATCTTCACCTCAAGTTAGTAACACTGAATTTCACCCACAACTCCTCTGTATTCGTTGGTCATATTTAAAAAGCAGTCTAAATGTATGATTGAAGGCCACAAATATTTTACAACACCAAGTGCCAATTCTGAAGTTGCACTTAGTTTAGATGAAAAAGACCGTTTTCTCATGCACAACCCAATAGATCATATTTTTTGCAAACCTACAAAATATAAACAATGAGATGAGATTCTTATGCATCTCCCTGAATAACTTGGTTGTCATCCAAAGCATATTCATCAAATATTCCTGACATATAACCAAAAAAACAAGCGAAACCGCTTATCTAGAAAAGGATCCCAAACTAAAGCACATAAGTACATTCAAGTATTTGCAAGACAAACAAAAGTTTATGAAAGCTCTATTTACCTTCTTTCAATGGAGGAAGGCACTGATCCGATGCGAGGTTACGTTCAGGAATCAATGCATTACACTCCTATACGATTTAAAGAATGATATTAATTAAACCAAAACTAATCTGCATGAATATCACTTTCATCTCTATACCTTGAAACGTGGCCATCGTTATCGTCATTAAAGAATGACAGGATTCGGCTGATCAAGCAGGAGTAGTGTTTCTGTGTAGGAGGTCACAGAGAATGAACCACAAATTCCATAGATCCCAAACTCAAGTATGCCTGAAACTTCGCGACCACCATCTATCATTTCCATTACAGGTTCACCATTCTTCCTAAATGCTAGTACGTTTTTAAGTATTGAAGTTTCTGGCGATTTAATAGTATATAATTTTTTGAACGATTTTGAAACAAAATGCTCCATCATCCATACATCAATTAGTACTGGTTTATAGGCCTCTTTAGAGTATTCAAGCAAAGCAATAGTCTCACTTATCTTCGATAGGAAGAAATGTCCAGAGATATGTGCTAAATGTTCTGGGAGGTGTACTTCACTAAATTCTTCTGTTGTCAAATCAAATGACATAATCAAAATAGGTGGAATAAAATGAGCCGTATCATAAGCTTTCCAGTAAATAATCCCATCTATAACTACCTGCTCCCATGTATATAATCGAATTGATTTGCGTGGCAGCTGGTTGATGGATAGACTTCTCCAAACCCTTGAGCTTAATTTAAATACCTCAACTTGCAAACTTTTAGTGTCCGTTTTTATAATCTTGACAAGCGTAGGGTCACTATTAGGACAAACCCCAAAACCAAAATCAGTATATCCGTTCTGCGGGAATGATACATCAATCCTAACAGATTTCCGAATTAAAGGATTCCATAAAATAATCACTGACTTTTTAGAATCGTATAAACATAATAATCCATGAGAGCTACCTAATATTGGTTCATTCTCAACCATGTTAACAGAAGTGGTAGGATAAACCTTCTCATGTGTGAGAGTATCACTATCGATGATCGAAACATATTTTTGCTCGGATTGTGACATGTACCTTACAAGTATATGATGCTGCGTCTGTTTGTGGTTGACGCTATGATTAGCGATAAACTTGGAGCTTTCGATTAGAGACTTCCATGGTTTTGAAACTGATCTGAATCGAATCAATGATTTAACTGCAAGTTTTTTCATGATCTCCTCTTGGATTTCGAAAGATATGTAGATATCTGCCATGTTAGCTTTGATATATATATATTTTTTTCTTTTTCCGGGAGTACTTACTATTAGGGTTTTAATTTTGAAGTGTGAAGTGATGATTTATCCTGCAATATGGATAATTTATATGAGTAATATATATTTTTATTTTAGTTTGAGATTATTTCCACCCGGGGAAAACGGAAGAAAACAAATGATGGCGTGGAAATATGAAGATTGGGCTTCAACGGGTCCAAATTTAAGATTTTAAAATGATCAAATGTTCAAATAGAAACTCTCGGGTGTGTTTGGCATGAAACTTTTAGGAGCTTTATCTTTTAATTTGATTGAAAAGCTCCTTAAATCCAACTAAAAAAGCTCAAAAATCAAACGCTTCTAAAAGTAGCGTTCCAAAAGTTTGAGGAGCTTTTAAAGCAGCAAATTACCTAAATACCCCTCGAAATAATATGTTGCATATATAAAAAGATACCCATAACCCTAATTGTGTTTGCATCTGTACGTACATAATTTCACAGCAATTTCATCTGTTCCTCTCACCAAGTGTAAGTAAATATTCGTATTCTTCCTGTGGGTAATTTATGTCTTGTAATTTTAGTGGAGACCCCATGTAGATTTGAAAGCTTTTGCTCTAATTTTTATTGATCAATTTTGCTCTAATTAATTATGATATGTAGTGCTTTTTTGCCCATGTTCTTTTACGTGAGTTAATTGTTTCGATTATAGTGCGATGGTAGATATGTTGAGAATTCCCCATAACATCAATAAATTAGTCATTAATCATAATATCTCTTGTGCATGAATTGTGTACGTACTTGCTGTATTTATTAATATATATGTAGAACCGAATTAAATTTCTTGTAATGAGTTTGTTTCAAGTATGTTGGATTATTGATCAAAAAGTAAGCATGCTTTAATTTTTTGTTAGTTCCTAATTGGTTATGCTCACTTTGCTAGTAAACTTTTTATGATGTCCTATAATTAATTTACAACAACCTAGATTGTATATATAATTCACATTATAATCTACTTATTATCTATTTAACAATTTTACAAGGAAGATATTTGGTTGATAAAGGATATCCAGATAGGATAGGATATCTTGTTCCATATTCTAAGACAAGATATCATAAATCTTAATTTCATAATGAACCGCCAAATAACAAGCAAGTTGCTTTCAACTGTTCTCATTCATCTCTATGTAGTTATATTGAGAGGTCATTTGGGATTTTAAAGAAAAGGTGGAGATTCCTAGACGGAATGCCCCAATTTAGTGTGCATACTCAAATTGATGTTATATACTTGCATTTGCTTTGCACAATTATATTCGCAATAGTTCAAAAGAAGATATGATGTTTACCTTATATGAGGAACATCCAAATTATATATGTATCTCAAACAAACAACAAAAATTTATCAGAAGGAACATCTAGTGAGATGAGTCAGATCCGTAATGATATTGCTACATTAATTTGGAATGCACATCGACAATGATTTATGCCGGGCATATTATATTTCCGTTTGCCTTTTCTATAATATTTTAAGTTTACTTATTAATGAAAAAAGACTCATATGTTATCCAATCGATTAATTACTTTATTATTAGCTTTATTTGTTAAATTTACTTTTAACTATGTTTATCATTTACTATTATATTGATATCCTTTTATATCATTTTACATTTAAAAGTAATATCTACAGCTAGTTTGTTAAACAATTCTATACAAATAAAGCTACAGCTTACAGCTCCATCTAACAGCTACAACCTACAGCTTACAGCCTACAGCTACAGCCTACAGCTACTTTATCAAACATATGCCTAACATTTTTAACTTTAATTTTGATATCAACTAATGTTTTTAATAATAAAATTATATCAAGATTATTAGATTTTCATGCTATTTAATAAGACATTTTAAAATTTAATTTTGATATCAACTGATTTTTTTTTATTTTTTATTTTTAAAATGTGATACACAACTAATCTTTGTGATACACACTATAAACAATTCAATCTCATATTAAAGAGAATAAAGATTCTACTAATATTGGTATTAGTTTTTCTTTTTTTGCAAAAAAAGTATATATATTTTGAGATTAAAAATATATAAGATTGATACTACTGTTATAATCATAAGAAATGATGTTACATAACCCTCCCCTATATATGTTAGTTTTCTTTGTAAAAAAGGTAAATTGAAATAAAGTTTTTAAAAATTAAAATCCAATATAATTTTTATAGTTGAGGATGACTTACTTTAAAATCCAATATAATTTTTGTCTAGTATCAGTCTTTATAGCTTTGCAATTTGTTGTGTTCTTGCCTTTTCAGATTGCAGGTCTTACCACAAATATTGAGTTTATCCACCAAGTTGCTAAACACAAGGCATTTGTGAATGTTAAACTTGAAACCCATATTATCGATTAATTTAAAGATGATGTATTCGTGACACAAAATGATTCAGTATCAGCAGAGGCAGCATATGATGCTGCCAAGAACACCGCAGCTTTAGTAGCTGCATGTATTTGTGAAAAGGAGCTTACGCTATATATTGAAGAAAAACCCTCCTGGTAAACTTTGAGACTTTCATTTTTTCTTCCCGCAAATGTGGTGTTGTTAAGAAAAAATAAGGGATAATTAATAAGTGTACTTTAGGAGGGTTGTCTGTGTGGGATACACATATATCCTTCTCAATCATCTGGCTATAAACACAATAGAATTAGAGTGAGAAAAAAATACCGTGATAATAACTCAGAGCAGCTCATGTTTTTCAGGAATTATCTCATCAAGCTATGGTAAAACTGACCCTTAGGCGGCCCTCAAGCTATTATCATAAGAATAAAATTCATCTATATGCTCGTTACAGTTATATTGTTTTGACCAATTTTGAAAGTAAAGGTGGCAAAACGGGTGGGTCCAATCAGCCCACAAACAATTCATAATCAATTATTTTATATTTTATCAATAGTTTCTGGAGTTGGTCAAGGTACTGCTGCGGGTCAAGTGTAAACTACAAAGACTGTAATTTTGAGAAAGTGATCTAATGATTGAGAAACTTTTATACATTTGATTACATTTTGGGTGACTCTTAACTTGTTTGACCCATGTATTTTGAGTTAAATTCTTTAGCTAACCCATTAGACCCGTTAGAGATAAAATATAGCCCAATGTTTGTGTGATTATTAAGTTGAATAAATTGAAAAAAATAATATAATTTTTGAATCAGATATTCGGATAACCCGGTATCCATATCGATATTTCAGATACGGGTTTTAGATATTGAAATTGACTACCCAAATTTTCGGGTAACGGAAATTCGAGTATCCGAGATTTATGATACCCGAATATGAACACAGGATACTTTTAATGTACTGAAATGGTTGGAAAAACAGGGCTAGTTAACTCCCATCAAGTGGCGGTTTGCAGCTGTTGGTTATGGATAGTCAACTCACTGGATGCAATCCGTAGTTCATGCACACTTGAATGCGCAGACAACTACATTACTGTGAAGTGGGACTACATAAATAAATGACACATTACAGCCCCAATCAAGCACAACGAGAATATACAATTATATTGAATACACATTTTCATATAGATGTTGGTCACAGTCTTACATTAGAATTTTGTGACACATATTTTGGGAATTTTTAAAATTAACGCATAACACGCTTATATGATTCAAAGAACAATATTCTCTGCCGCATTAGATCAGTGATCAACACTTTTCATAATGAAAGTGGAGGGAGCTTCTCTATATATAATCCCCCTCATGAAATTTAAGACCATCTTGTTGTGCAAAAAGAAAAAGTAACAGAATCACCTTCAAATTGAAATCCATAAACATATCTACCAAACTATCACCAAGATATTTTTGTACAGTGAGAAAATTATTTATTTATATAGTGTGATTTATAATACATTCATCTTTTGATTAGACCAAAAAGTAATCTGCATGAATATCACTTTCATCTCAATACCTTGAAACGTGGCCATCATTATCGTCTATAAAGAATGAATGGATCCAGCTGATCAAGCAGGAGTAGTGTTTCTGTGTAGGAGGTCACAGAGAATGACCAATGACTTCCGTGAATCCCAAATTCAACTATGCTTGATTCTGAGTCACTATCTCTCATTTCCATTATAGGCTCACCATTCTTCCTAAAACCTAGTACACTATTAATTATTAAATTTTCTGGTGCTTTAATAGTGAATAATCTTTTAAACGAATTGGGAACACCATGCTCCATCATCCATACGTCACATAGTGATTTCTCAGCGGAATACTCGTATTCAAGCACAACGAGAGACTCGCTTAGCTTAGATAGGGACCCATGTCTTAATTTACCTGCTAATCTAGATAGATATACTTCTCCAAACCCTTGAGCTTAATGTAAAAACCTCATCTTGCCAATTTTGCCAATTATTAGTGTCAAATTTCGATGTACTATATGTAATCAAGACAAGCTTAGGGTCACTAGTATTAGGACATGTTAGGACCGATACTTTAGCCCAACAACATGTCCAACACATAAGCCCACTGAGGTTCCACTCTAAAACCAATTTGGTGATAGAGGGAGTAGCCCATGAACTTATATGCAGACATTACTTTCTTTTATCTTCCGATGTGGGATTGGGTTTGCACCCAACAATCCTCCCCTCAAACCCAAGTCCATTGGGCCTCCCCTCCAACGATAGTCCCGATCCCACCTTATTCGGTACCGCCCCAAACTCGGCACTAGACCTGACTGGGTCCACATCAGGGAGACTTTCGGTACAAGGCTCCAGGATCGACTCATCGTTCGCTGAGGTCAACCGAGGGGGCATGCGCCACTGCGTGCCGCGCATCACGCTGCACCATCCACATCCGAGCTACATCACGCTGCGCCATCCACATCCGGGCTACAACCGTAACTCTGATACCATTTGTTAGGACCGATACTTTAACCCAACAGGACAAACCCCAAAACCAACATTGTATGGCAGGTTAGGCAAAACAATACCAACAGATTTCCTAATTGTAGGATTCCATAAAACAACATGTTTTTGTTATAAAGACCCCCAATATAACCTAATAAGCACAATAATCCATGAGAGGAACCAACTACATATCCAAGCCTAATGATGTCAACATAATTTGTATGGTATACCTTCTCATGTGTGAGAGTATCATTATCGATGATCAAAGCACATTTTTGCTCGGATTGTGATCTGTACCGTACAAGTATATGATGTTGCATCTGATTGTGGTTGACGCTATGATCAGCGATAAACTTGGAATTTTCGAATAGAGACTTCCATGGTTTTGAAACTGAACGGGAAGTTTTTTCATGATTTCCTCTTGGATTTCGAAAGGTATGTGGTTATCTGCCATGTTGACTTTTGATTATTTTTTCTGAGGGCACTTAGGGTTTTGATTTTGAAGTGTGAAGCGATGATTAGGGTGCGTTTAGTTGTGGAAAAAAGGGGGAGTTTTTTAGAAAATTTTTCTAAGAAAAGTGGAAAATCGAAAAACGCGTTCAAAATGAATTTTTATAAGAAAATTTTCCAAGAAAATGGAAAATCCACTTTTCCAAAATATAACTTGGAGGTGGAAAACAAGTTCTCCTCAATTTTCCAAATTTTCCTTTTTGAACTTCCTCCACACTTTTCCAAATTTTCCAAGATATAACTAGTTTTCCAAAATCCAATTTTCCAACATTTGAACGCGTTTTCTAAATTTTCAACACTTTTCTAGAAAATGATTTTCTTTAGAAAATTGGAAATGGAAAATTATGAAAAATTTTCCACAACTAAACGCACCCTTAATTTTGTAATACGGAAATTTGTATCAGTAATTTTATTTTTATTTTAGTTTAAGATTTCAACCCGGCGAAAACGGTTGAATGCAAATTATGACGTGGACATTTGAAGATTTGGGCTTCATATATATTCTATGGTCCAAGAATACGTCCAGATCTGAGAGTAACACAATAATTATTTCAAACAGAGTAACAGAAATTGCGCAGAGAATATAAAATTTCACATAAAGTTGCAGGCCAAAAAAAACTGTGCACTAGCATATACAAGTTACCGAAAGCCATCAAACATCTCCTTCTAGTCAATACATAAAAGGTTATGGTGTATGCACTTCATTATCTGTTTACAGAAGTGGAGCTCTGTAGCACAGAAATACTCCAAACTGTGCATACCAAGTTTATACAATGGTTTAAGAATATCTAAATAACAATATTGGCCATGGTTCTCTACATACACTAAAACTATGTGATGCGTATTTTTAAAAGTGTAAGATAGATGCAAGTACACTCATGATTCAAAGAACGATATAACTTCGCTACATTATAGCAGTAATACGCAATTATAAAAATGAAAATGGTGTCAACTACTTCACAAGCTTTTTTCTATGGATTAGGTCAGATTTGCTTACCTGAAACATCAGATGTCCAAAGTTGTAAATTTTCTTTTTACTAATAAGTGTGTCAATATATAAAACATCATATGTCCATATTTTCGAATAAATAAATTATGAGGTCATATACTCGTGCATTGAAAACACGCTTTGAACAACTTTTGACCCGTTTGTCATTTTCAACCCATCTGACTTAGTTTTCTTCTAGGCTACTTTTATACCTGTAGAGATAAAACGTAAACCCAATCATAGATACATGTCTAGAAATCGTGAGTTCTAATATTAGCATAAAAAGATGTCGTTTGGCAAACTATATATTCAACTCTCTGTTTTGACTTGCAAATACCGACTAAGTCGTTACAATCCTCGGAGGTTAAAATCTTGTTCAAAGAATAAAGACAATCTCTCCTAATTACTTGAACTAACCAAGGATTAAGACAATAACTATCTTGAATACCTGGAAGTGGGAATTATGAGATTACTCTGGTTATGCAGAAATCTTTTAGACAAGTCGATTGGCTATATGAGGAAATGGGATTTGCTTGGCACAGTAGGGGAGAGTTTTAACTCACATCATGTGCATCTACACTCAAATGATTTAAGGGATGACTGTTAGTTGTTTGTTTCTGCTACAATTCTGACCACATTAAAGCGGTGATAAACAACGGCCAATTTGTAAGGTGCCATTTGTAGTCCGTGCACAAGGCAGAGTATCATAGCCCAACTAATGCATAACAATTTGAATGTACAAATATAACTAACGCAGGTGCCACCATATCGTACCTAACTTTAAGATACATTAGAAAAATGCGGCATATATTTTCAAACTGTAACCTTGAAGTATCGGCAATCAAATGATCTGATGAATAATATTACTCTGGCTTTACTAAAGCACTGACAAAAAAATAATAGAATGAAGGTGAAAAATCCATCAAATCAACCATTTTCTTTTTCGAAAACAAAGTAACATTTTAATATTATTTAAAACGGATATAACTAAACAAACCATCACTGAGATGGCCTAATAGTTGGCGTCGTAATATCCTCACCATAGGTCTTAGGTTCTGATACAGGACGTGTCACCAAGACAAATAAAGTTTCTGAATTTTCGTCAACTTCAAAGAATAAACTGGAACGATCATGTTCAAGGGGAAGATTCATCGAATTTGGACATGACTCTTGAGTTAGGAGTGACTCTTGAGTTATGAGTCTCTTGAGTTGATAGTCTCTTGAGTTATGAGTCTCTTGGTTTATTTAGTCATTTATTAGTTTTTAACTCTAGACTTTTGATATTTCATATATTAATGTCTTTTAATAATTTTAGTCCTTTATATGGTCTATCAAGTTGTAATAGAATGGAAGTTTTAGTTTATGCTTTTATGAAAGTTGAAAATTTTCTCTCAATTTTGTGTTAACAATTGAGTTGAATTTATCCTCCCCGCGGTATTCGTTGAATCAACGTGTGTTGGAAAATCCTAACCGCGGTATTCTTTGTGAATCAACGCTTGTTAGAAGAGATTATTCTTGGGTATTCTTAGAATCAACAAGTTTAATTTGTGTTACGTTTTACACGCTACATCAGTTGGTATCAGAGTCGAAATTCCTGTTCGAAAGAGAAATGGTAATCTATGATGTTTATGAGGAGCTAGAGAAACCCGATGAACGTGATATTTTGTTTATAAACAGAATTCTCGATGGCAAATTGGGTTTTCTAGTTATGAAGAAATGGAAGAAATATTCCATTCGTGTTGCCAAATCAAAAATGACCATTCTGATGTCATTAACAAATGGAGTAACATGTGAAAATGTTATTTCATTGAATATGGTTGATAAGTTATCATTTGAAGAGGAAGATTACACACATCATCATAATCAATCTTTACTTAGAAAAGAAATAGATTATAACGGTGCCACGAAGATGTTGATTGTTTCATCTTTATTGGAATGTAATTATGAATCTTCGAAATGGCAAGATAATGCTACGTTTCATTTTCCAAGAGAGAGAAGTATATTTTACAATAATGTGAAAAGGTTTTATTTGTCTACTACTATCCTTATTCTCTTTGGTTACATTCTTTTAACCTCTACATTATTAATGTTACTGATTTATCTCCAAATGTTAAAGAAAAATTCAATCAAGACTCGAGGACGAGTCAGGTTTAACTCGGGGAGAATGATATAGGATGTGTCACCAAGACAAATAAAGTTTCTGAATTTTCGTCAACTTCAAAGAATAAACTGGAACGATCATGTTCAAGGGGAAGATTCATCGAATTTGGACATGACTCTTGAGTTAGGAGTGACTCTTGAGTTATGAGTCTCTTGAGTTGATAGTCTCTTGAGTTATGAGTCTCTTGGTTTATTTAGTCATTTATTAGTTTTTAACTCTAGACTTTTGATATTTCATATATTAATGTCTTTTAATAATTTTAGTCCTTTATATAGTCTATCAAGTTGTAATAGAATGGAAGTTTTAGTTTATGCTTTTATGAAAGTTGAAAATTTTCTCTCAATTTTGTGTTAACAATTGAGTTGAATTTATCCTCCCCGCGGTATTCGTTGAATCAACGTGTGTTGGAAAATCCTAACCGCGGTATTCTTTGTGAATCAACGCTTGTTAGAAGAGATTATTCTTGGGTATTCTTAGAATCAACAAGTTTAATTTGTGTTACGTTTTACACGCTACATCAGGTTCAAACATCACTAGTTGCACATCTTTGGGTGGCCAAAGATAAGGTCGAGAACGGTCACGGGGATAAACTGATAGGTCATGTACATCTGAGTATATGTAATATCCCTTCCCGGGTAACCTGGATACGGAAAACCTCTTCCGTTTACCCACTTAGATATAACTAAACATATCAACTTGACTGTCAACAAGATTTTGTGTAGTGTTCACAAAAATAAGAGATTCATCGTCACTGATCTCATAAAATATGCAATTATCTTCTTGAATGTGATACGTGCACTTCAATTTTTACGCCTTGGAACATAGCCATCATCGTCGAATCGATAATGAATGATAGAATCTGAATGATGAAGCAAAAGTAGTGTCTCTGTGTATGAGTTCACAACGACTTGATTCAATGAACCACCGTCTTCGTGAATCTTAAGATCCTTGGTATGCCATGTAAATGGTTCATGAACTTCACGTGTGTTTGACCATTCCTTTGTTTGCATTATAGGTTCACCATTCTTCCTAAATTCCAGTACTGTCTCAGAACTCACATTATCACTTCCCTTATAAGTACGAAGTTTTGTAAGCGACTTCAAAACACCATGGTTCATCTTCCAAAGAACACTAACAGGTTCATCGTGATAACATTCAATCACAACAAGAGACTCCATTAGCTTAGATATGAACAATTGTTGAGAGGAATGTTCTAAATTATACGGTAGGAATATTTCTCTAAATTCTTCACTTGTCAAATCAAATGAAAATATCCGATAACGTATACTGCCAACATTTGTGTTGACGATATCATAAGCTTGCCAATAAATAACCCCGTTTATAACTACCTCACTGTATGCCAATTGAATAGGTTCACGTGGTAGATTACAAGATACGCTTCTCCAAGCTCCTGAGCTTAATGAAAACACGTGAACTTCCCAATGGATGCAATTTACAGCATCTTCCACATCATTAATATACGTAATCTTAACAAGCTTAGGGTCCCATGTATTAGGACAAACTCCGAAACCAATAACAACATACCAATTCTTTAAACTTAACATATTAGGCAAAACAATACCAACAGATTTCCCAATTGAAGGATTCCATAAAACAACCATCTCTGTTTCATAGCTTGGCTCTTGATATGAACCGTGTAAACATAACAGCCCATGAGAGGAACCCAGGAATATCGTTTGCGAAAGTAGTTTAACAGTTACTGGAACAGTAACGGAAAACTTGTGTTTGGGGAAAGTATCATCATCAACAATTGAAACATATTTTAACTCAGAACCTAATTTATACCTTACAAGTATATGATGCGGCTGATTGTTGCGGACGCCATGATCGTTTATAAACTTGGAGCTGTCGATGAGAGACTTCCATGGTTTTGAAACGGATCTGAATCGAATCAATGATTTCACAGGAAGTTTTTTCATAATTTCTTCTTGGATATCGGAGGGTATATGGTCAGACATTTTGATTTCTAGGGTTCTGAATAGAAGGCTTTTGATTTGGAAGTTTGAAAACTTGAAATATATATCGCTGATTTGTTGGGTTTATCTTGAGATATATGTTCGCCGTTAAGACCACTGAAATGCGTAATTGGGCTTCAAATATGAAACTGGTCCAGTTAAACAATAATACATGATTGAATAAATTGATTTATGCATGGTTTATGGTTTATTGATTGTTTAAATTAGATGTCCCAAAGATAAGCTTTTCAAATTTAGTGTTCACAAAAATGTTAGGTTCATCATTTCATTAAAGGTTAAAGCTAGCTGAAATCATTGATCATCAATGTATATACTACGCGATCTAATCTTTGTTAAAACCTAAAATTATTAGCACGAGAAGTAAACGGATAGCCGATACATGAAGACTTGAATGTGATACTTGCACTTCAACAGCAACATGGTCAATTGGCCATGCATCATCATCGTCATTAATAAATGAAAGGATCTTACCATCTCCAAGTAGATTATCATGAGATACGTTTATCATGTTATCCGTAAGGAAGAGTAAACGAACGGTTGCATCATCGTTATATTAAGATACTAGGTTAATGGCATCTAGTTCAATATGTTTTGAACTATAAACATGTTAAGTGTTGGTTCTTCATTATATGCATTCACAATTTTATCACAAATTTTGTCTCCAATTTCAAGCCTTATCTTAAGCAATTTGCAATTATTGATTAATTATGAACCTAGAGTTTATGTACATACTAGTTTCATACATCTGTGACTCATAATTTTATATATATTCTGTTATAACGTTCAAAGCACATAAATATAAAATTTGTCACTCACTTTATGCTAAATACAGTTGCAAAAAAGGAAAATTAAAAGTTATAAAGTAAATATATTGGGCATTCTTTTTTTTTTTGAACAGCTAATTTTTATTAGAAAAAGCTAGCAAGGAGCTAGAAAAAAGAACAATTACAAGGAGGTAATAAGCATTGGATTTTGAAGCCACAAAACCCAAGATAGAGTTCTTTTACTGCACCTATTCGAAAACCAATCAAACGAATGCATAACAATACTCTCGAATATATGACTCTTCCGCATCTTGTGAGAATGAAACACCGTGCTATTTCTATAAATCCAAAGCATCCATAATTGGGCATTCTTTTTTGGGTATCTTAAAATACACTTTACTACTCCGTATAAGTTTAACTAAAAAAAAGTAAGTAGTTTCATCGTTATAATTTATAATCTTATATTTTAATCCACAATACATGTGAAAAAAAAGAAAAAAATAGGAGTTATAAAGTAAATATATTGGGCATTCTTTTTGGGTATCTTAAAATACACTTTACAACTCCGTATAAGTTTAATTAAATAAAAGTAAGTATTATCATCTTTATAATTTATTTTGTAATCCACAAGACTTCTAAACAAGTGCTATTTTTGTGACTCTAATTACATATTGGCAAATTAGAGCCACTACTATTACTCTTTAAAACTTGTTTTTGCAAAAAAAGAAATAAGAATTTGACCCCACCTCAACTGTTTTTATGCTATATAAAAGGGTTAATAATGGTTTAATCCTTAAAGTTTCATTTTTTTTTTTCGTTTTAACTACTCAACTTTTTTTCTCACGATTTAATCCTCCAAGTTTCAAAGTTTTTATGGTTTAACCCTTTAAGTTTATTTTTCATAATGATTTTGATGGTTTAATCCCTAAACTTTATCTTTCATAATAATTTTGCTCTTTTAAAATTTACCATTTTAATCATCTAACTTTTAATAATTTAATGGTTAACCTTTCAAAGGGTTAAACCAATAAGTCTATGCAAACTTCAAGGCTTAAATCATTTGAAAAAAAGTTGAGTGGTTAAAACGGAAAAATCTTGAAACTTTGAGGATTAAACCATTATTAACCCTATATAAAAAGCCAATTCTTTTTTAAGGGAACTTTAGCAAATCACAAGGACTTGCACACTATTGAGTATTCAATAAAAGTCACGACTTTGAAATCGTTGCAAATCAGTTAATTAATTGACTTATAGATTAAGGCTTTTAATACTCAATTATTCGTATAAATAGAGTTGGCAAATATAATGGACATTATATATATTCAACATCAATATTTATTCTTATTTAAATGTTTTTCTATTTTTGTTTGAAGAAATGGCTTCAAGTTCGGAATGGAGTTGGGAACTTAACAAGAAGTTTGAGCTTGCATTGGTTACATACGAAAACGACCCAATCAATTTGAAAAGATTGCTGCTGACGTTGGGAAGACTGTCGAGGAAGTGAAGATCCACTACCAACAGCTGCTGGACGATATTGAAGCTATATATTGAGGCGGGCAAAGTTCCGCTCCCGAAGTACAAAAAACTCAAGACCAAAGCCGAAAGTGCTAAGAATGGGAATAATAAAAAAGCTTGAAGTGTGTGGGATTTGAAGCTATTATAATAAGTAATGCGTGGGTAAAAGAGCTAGATGTAATAAAATAAATAACGCTCTTCATGTCCCTGTGCATGTGTCGTCGTTTTAACTTTCTTGTTGTTTAATATCTCCGAAAGATGGATATGTATATCCATTTGGTCTTGTTTATAAATAAATATAAAGAAAGTATTGTCTTATGTTGGCGTAATGGTGTTACATCAGATTACCTAAGATAATGGCATTAGTACGTAGTGTCATCCTATCATATATCTAATGACAATGCAACTATAAATACACTACACAGGTCATATATGTGTGTATCAACTCTTACATGATACCTTAATTGTTCATCGCAACAACAACTTCTCATCGTGGGTAAATCTGTGTACGTGAAATTAGAGGGTAAAATTTATCATATATATAATTCTTCGGTTGTAGTTGTGGTTAACTTTCTTGTAGTGTTGGAACTCGTGAAGTCAATAAACTTAACCACCGTTTCCATCAACCCCAAGGTCGTTGATATGCTCCTAGGAAGATGCATAAACTTCAAGCGCCATTGATTCTTGAAGATATAGAATCTTTCTAATTTTTATATCACACTAGCTAGCTAGCTGACTAGCTTACGGGAATATATAGGCACACAACGACAAGTATGACAACTTCCGAACACATTTTATGGGAGATGCTAGATGCGATCTTATACTATATGTGCATGATTTAATGATAAATAGCAAATATATAAAGAAAGCTAACCAACTTAGGGCACATTTCTATTTGAGGTAGCAAACGATTTTAACACCGTAAAAAGGAGCAAAACTTCAATTATAACAAAAAGAAACATCTTTTGAACTGTTGATGGTAAACTTAGTTTAAAGATGAGCATAGTTTTAAAGTTTGCTAAAAGAAAGTGGCATAACAATATAATTTAGAACACTATCAATATTCATCAAAAACAAGCAGGGGCGGAGTTAGGATTTAGAAGTACGGGGGGGCAAAAAAAAATTTAAATTATTTGTTCATGTTTTAGAGGGGCAAAACTTATGAAATATCGCAAATACCCTTAAAAAAATTTCTTTTTTACATGTTTTGAGATTCTTGGGGGGGCAGCTGCCCCCCATGCCCCCCTCTACCTCCGCCCCTGAAAACAAGTTACAGAGATCCATCTTTAATTTTTTCCATTTTTCAGTTCACCTATTTTCGTTGATTCTGAAATTGAAATAAAAGACTACCATTTTTATTAATGCATTCTTTTTTATGTCCTTTCTGGATCAATGATCGATTCCATCTTCAATTAATGCATTCTTTTTATTCTTTCCTTTCTGGATCGATTCTAACAATCGTTTCTAACTTTCTTCATTGTTTGTCAACTCAAGGTGTTTATTCTCCCCTTTTCTTTGTTTTAAGTTTTTATCATTGACATATGTTACGATTTTCATATAATTGAATAAATGATAAGACTCCGACTGATTAAGCAGAAGTAGCGTGTCTGTGTAGGAGCTCACTTTAAATGTAAATAAACTTCCACACATTCCAAGACCCTCGTTTTGTTCTGAGCGGGGTTCATAAACTTCAAGCTCGCTTAATTCTTTGTTACGATCTGCTATTTCCATTATAGGATCACCATTATTCCTAAATCCCACTACTCTAACACGTATTAAATTGCATGGTATCTTGATCACATATAGTTTTTTGAATGTTTTTGAAACACCATGCTCCATTGTCCATATCATGCATGCTTAAATAAATTGATTTAGGAGGTCATATGCATTGAATTTACACTTTAGGCGACTTTCTACCTGTTTGATGT
This sequence comes from Helichrysum umbraculigerum, assembly GCA_949592205.1. Taxonomy (NCBI): domain Eukaryota; kingdom Viridiplantae; phylum Streptophyta; class Magnoliopsida; order Asterales; family Asteraceae; genus Helichrysum; species Helichrysum umbraculigerum. The sequence continues at coordinate 236,570,288 of CATIUR010000001.1, forward strand.
GTTCAACCATTTGACTGCTTTTCTTCTAGGCTGATTTTTTACAGGAGGTAAAACATTCCCAATCGTATATAAATAGGAGAAGTTGAGCATCCAATTGTAGCGGAAAATAAATCCTTTCTGTCACTCAAATTTACTATCAACTTATCAACAATCTTCTTCCTAAGTACTCGAATCAACCTAGGAGTAAGACAGTAAGTTCCTCAAACAACCTCGAACTGGGAATTGTGAGCTCAATATGATTATGCAGAAATCTTGGGAACAGTATCGGATAGATAGGTGGATTGGCAATATGAGGGTGTGGAATTGCTTGGCATATCAGAGATAGTTTAACTCCAATCGAGTTGACTGTGCAATGAGAAAAAAAAATAATATTATTGGTACATCATAGCCAACAGATTTGGGTCCATACATGATGAGATTATACAAACATACACAGGGGGTTACGTGAAATTAATTGGGTCCATCACATGTGACTAACATATTTTCTACCATGATACACACTGTGGAATTCGGATGCCACACATTCTTTGATTATCTGCTCTAGTGAATACATATTCACTATCTGTTTACAGCAGTTGAGCTCTGTAACACAGAGTTGAAGTACTGCCCCATTCTTGTTGGTGTGTTTATGACCTGTCAAATGGATGTATAGTGTTTAAGACCATTCCTTTGTTTGCATTATAGGTTCACCATTCTTCCTAAACTCTAGTACTATACTGTCTCAGAACTCACTGTTAGAGTATAGATTTGGGTTTGGCCAATCATAACCCAAATCTATACTCTAATACTCATATTATCACTTCCCTTGAGAGTATGAAGTTTTGTAAACGATTTCGAAACACCATGGCTCATCATCCAAAGAACACAATCAGGTTCATCGTGATAACATTCAATCACAACAAGAGACTCCATTAGCTTAGAGATGAACAATTGTTCAGAGGAATGTTCTAAATTGTACGGTACAAATATTTCTCTAAATTCTTCACCTGTCAAATCAAATGAAAATATCCAGTGACGTATACCACCAACATTTGTATTGATGATATCATAAGCTTGCCAATAAATACCCCCGTTTATACACTAGTACTACAACAAAAGTGTCAATTCTTCACGCTTTTTTTATCACACTTTTATAAAGTGTTAACTTATTTGCTAAGTTATTCATACTTATAAGTGTGTACAAAATGTTCACGCTTTTAAATGTGAAGAAATTGAACTAATAACAATATGTATCACAATGTTGATGCTTAGAAGCGTGAAAAAAATCCAAAATTTGCAACAATTAAAAGCGTGAAAATCATTTTGTAACACCCAATTTATCCACGCTTGAGAAACGTGAACAAATTGAGTTTTACGAAATGTTTTTCACACATTTAGGTGTGGACTTTGTTTACTTTTTTCATACTTATAAGTGTGAACATTGTGATACATGTTATTAATTCATTTCTTCACACTTAACACTTTTTAAAAATGTGAAGAAAAAAGCGTGTAGAATTGACACTTTTGTTGTAGTGATAACTACCTCACTACATGCCAGTTGAATAGGTTCACGTGGTAGATTACAAGATACGCGTCTCCAAGCTCCCGAGCTTAATGAAAACACGTGAACTTCCCAATGGATCAATTTATAGCATCTCCCACATTATTAATTATTATATGTAATCTTAACAAGCTTAGGGTCCCATGTATTAGGACCAACTCCGAAACAAATAACAACATACCAATTCTTTAAACTAAACATATTAGGTAAAACAATACCCAATTGAAGGATTCCATAAAACAACCATTTCCGTTTCATAGCCTGGCTCTCGATATGAACCGTATAAACATAACAGCCCGTGAGAGGAACCCAGGAATATTGTTTGCGAAAGTAGGTTAACGCTTACTGGAACAGTAACGGAAAACTTGTGTTTGGGAAAAGTATCATCATCAACAAATGAACATATTTTAGCACGGAATCTAATTTATACCGTACAAGTATATGATGCGGCTGATTGTTGCGGATGCCATGATCGTTTATAAACTTGGAGCTCTCGATGAGAGATTTCCATGGTTTTGAAACGGATCTGAATCGAATCAACTATTTTAACAGGAAGTTTTTTGTAATTTCTTCTTGGAGATCAGAAGTTCTTTGGTCAGACATTTTGATTTTTAGGGTTTTGAATAGGGTTTCGATTTGGAAGTTTGAAAACGTGAAATATATAGTTGATTTGTTGGGTTTCAATCTTGAGATATATATCTTTGCCGTTAAGACCATTGAAAAGCGTAATTGGGCTTCAAATATGAAACTGGCCAGTCCAGTACGTGTTATATCATCAATGTATTATATACTACGCGATCTAAGCTTTATTATAACCTAAAATAATTAGCACGAGAAGTAAACGGATAGCCAATGCATGAAAACTTGAATGTGATACTTGCACTTTAACCTTGCAACATGGTCAATTGGCCATCATCATTAATAAACGATAGGATCTGACTGATGAAGCAGAAGTAGTGTCTCCAAGTAGCTTATGAGATACGTTTATCACGTTATCAGTAAGAGTAATTGAACTAGTTGCATCATCGTTATATTAAGATACTAGCTTAATGTCATCTAGTTCTATATATTTGAACGATAAACATTAGTATTGTTAAGTGTTGATTCTTCATCACACTCATTCACAACTTTAATACCAATTTTGTCTCCAGTTTTTGTTGATGCAACGGCGCAACGGCATCAAAAGCTAAATGCGACAGTGCCGCCTTGCAAGAGCAACATCGCCACGAAGATATTGTCCGCTTTGAAACAGTCGAGCCACCAGCGACTCAACTGCCCTCACAGGTTTAAAACGGCTCTTGAGAGGAAGTGGTATGCACCCTCTTATAAGGAAGGCAACAATTCCACCTACAACCGATGTGGGACAAGTTGGGGAAGGAGAAGGTTAACCCAACAATCCCTCCCCCCCTCGGTGCGATGTCTAGCTTTGATACCAGTTGATGCAAGGGCGCAACGGCAGCAGAAGCTAAATGCGACAGTGCCGCCTTGCAAGAGCAACATCGCCACGAAGATATTGTCCACTTTGGAACAGTCGAGCCACCACCGACTCAAATGCCCTCACGGGTTTAAAACACGTCTTGAGAGGAAGTGGTATGCACCCTCTTATAAGGAAGGCAACAATTCCACCTCTAACCGATGTGGGACAAGTTGGGGAAGGAGAAGGTTAACCCAACAGTTTTAAGCCTTATCTTAAACAATTTGCAATTATTGATTAATTATGAACTTAAAGTTTATCTATATCTATACTAATATATAAAAAGTTTTGACCAAAGTCTTAAAAAGAGTAATAGTAAATTACTATTTTACCCTTTTAACTATCTCATTAAATTTTGAAACACATATTAAATGAAATTTATTATAAAATTAATATATCATAATTAATTTCGATTATAAAATACATTACCCAATATTTATTTGTCTTTTCTATAGAGATGGAAATTACACAAACATTATAAGGAGTTTAACATAGAGTACAAACATTTATGCTAAATGTACTTACATTAAAAGCTAAAAAATTAATATTAACATTCATTGCTGATAATATTATAACTCAAATAATATATTTAACAAAAATTAATATTTGAAATTATTATTCTACATTTTTAATTAAATTTGTAAGTTAATATTTCTAAAATTTGTGTTGATTCAAGTCGAATCAGATTAGGGAGTTTAAATTTGCAGGTAAAAAATATTCAACCTAACTAACATGATAAACGGGTTAAAATAACCCAACCACAAAAGACCCGCATAACCCATTTCGATAAACAAGTTGATAATTTTACAAATTGTAATTTAAAGAAAAATTAATTTCCGAGTTGGTGGCTTAACCCATTGACCCCAACTTATGCGCGTAAAATATGCCTAATAGATTAAAATGATTGACGTTTTTTGAGTTAACAAGCTTAGATTTGAAGGTCAAAAGTTCTAAACCTAAACCTGAATATGGTGAACAGTTTAACATGTCAAGATTGACTAATATGACAAACGGGTTAATAGCTTTGAGTGTTGTTTTTTTTTATTGTAAAAAAAAAGGGTTCATGAGTCGCCCGTTGATCCAAACCGTAAATCAAACTCAACCTCATATATTAAAGTGTTTTTTTTTTGTGTGTGTGGGTTGGGTTATCATTCAAATCATACCTTATAAAATAAAGTCAGTAAATGGTATAATAATATTATTTTTGATCTTTATTTAAAGTTTACATGTACATGAATAAACATATCACTACAAGATTTTTTTTCCGCCGCCGCATTGCACGGAAAGTATTCTAGTATATATATATATATAAATATATATAAGTATGGGAGAACCAATGAGATTGTGTCATTTGTACAAAAATTAATTTACCCCAAGATCTTAAAAATTAATTATCTCACAAACGATAAATCAAAAAATTGTGAAAATTGCACCATAAAATTCAACGTTTTCTCCTCTTCGATTAGACATCTCACAATGTATATTTTCGACGAGTTACTTTTTTTTTCATTTTTTTGTGGGTTTTACAAATTATTAACACATGTGTTAGTGTTTGGTTGTACGTCTGAGTTAAGGTTACGGTTAGGGTTTAGAGTTTAGTTTAGTAAAGCATTTAAGGTTTAGGGTTATAAGGTTTAGGGTTTTTTGCAAAACAACCCAAACCCTAAACCCTAACCTCTAAACCCCAAACGCAATACGTTAAAACATGTGTTAGTAATTTTTAAAACCCACCAAAAAAGAAAAAAAAACAACTTTTTGAAATTATACCTTGTGAGTTGTCTAATCAAAGAGGAGAAAACACTGAATTTTATAGTGCAATTTTCATAATTTTTCGATTTATCATTTGTGAGATAAGTAGTTTTCAAAAATATGGGGTATACCACGGGTTTTTATACAAATGGCACAAACTTGTTGATTCTGCCATACGCTCAAAAAATGTGGTAGGGTAATGATCCCATCTCTCAAATATAATGTTCAAAACATATAAGTGTAAAATTTATCACTCACTTTATGCTAAATCTCTTTATATATATAAAAGAAAACTTAAATTACGTAGTCATTCTAAAAATAGATATCTTAAAAATAATCTTGGCCATTAATTGTTTAAGGGTAATTAATGATGACCATTGATTTCATTTTTCAAAATTGACTACCTAAATAGCATAATAGGTCATATCAAAAAGACATCAATGCCCTTCAAGTTCAACTATAATTACCCATTATTAACATTAGTAGTATAAGCTAATCAAATGAAAAATTAGTTTTTTAATCTCACGAATATAGTTCATGTACTTTAATGGTAATTTGTTCCCCAATTCGTTAGTAATTATTTTGCAATCGTATAATTAAATTAAATTATTTAATTAAATTATCTTTTCAATATTTAAATCCAAAAACAATTATGATGTTAATTTGTACTTAAAAGGTGTTTTTAATTTAACCGGTTATGTTAAAACTAACTTTCAAACCCGTGTATACATAAGGGTAGTTAATTTTATATTTATTTTTTGTATGTATACAAAAACTGTATATATAAATTCTAACATTTTATGTTAGTTTGATTTTTACAATGGAGCTTGAGATTAAATTATTTGTAGCTGTGTGTACATATTAAGCAATCTAATCGGTGATCGTATATCGATTTCAAATAATAGATTTTGTTGTTTAGTTGACATGAAGGATTCCTATAGAAAAACGGTTGACAAAATGAAGAAAAAAATAGTGTATTTAATTGTTATATAAACATATGAGAATTTTCTACTCAAATAATAGTTAAGAGTTGATCTTTTGAAGAACTGATTAATCGGACGAGAATAAAGATAGAGTCCCGTTCTACATGTCAATACCGGCAACAATGAAATTTATAGTAAGAGGAAAATCCGTCGATTTCAAAAATCATGAGGGTTCAAGTCCCTCTATCCCCAAAAAGACCATTGACTCCCTAATTATTTATCGTATCCTTTTTCTTTTTCCTTTTTTTGGACAATTATTTAAATAATAATATATTTACTTTAAACTTATGTCAAAACTATATATAGTCAAATTATTCGAAATATGCATCCTAGAATTTGTTAATGACTATTATTTAAATTCTTTTTATTAAAATAGATACATTTGAGTGGTGTTAATATTACATTTAAGTAAAACCAAAGGATTTTATTGATTAGCTAAAAGGTTATTTAACTAATGATATCATAAAGGGGATTCATATATTATATTTAAGATTTAAGATAATTAATTAATGTATATAAAGAAAAACATATCTCATATTTACATGTATAAATATGTAGCCAATTTCAAATCCAATACTGATTTCAATTTTAATACGACACTAATACTATGAACATCAAATATGAAGGAAAACACAATTATGTTATAAATATTTAGTTATCCGTATTTTCAGTTCCTTATAAATAAGTTAATATTATTAATATTATATTTTCCATTTTCAAGTTGTATGTAGTAAGTACACAATTTAGATGCTTACTATTTATACATGTTAACATTATAGTATAATAAATATGATAATTGATAATGATTAATATTATTACATGCTAACTTTGTATCATAATAAATTCGATAATTATTACTACTAGAAAACATCCAATATGCATAGTTACATACATGAATATTTGTGTATGCTTTTAATGAGTGGTGAAAACCACTTGCTAATTATGGAATTTCATATTGTGATAATGAATATATTGTGTAGTTTACGAAATTGATCCGAAATAAATTAAATACGTACCTTCGATTTAGTGTTTTTGTGAGATCGAAGATGTGATCTCTTCAAACCCAAGCGCACCGTACAGGTATGGGTTCGTCATCTTCTGTTAGATCCAGAGCATTATTCAAATATTTGATTTAATTAAATGAGGAAATGTAAAAGGACAAAAATAGCCCTCCACCCTATAACACCCCTTATTCGAAACAACAATATTATATTATTTACACGGAAGCGTATAATTTAAAACATCCAAAAACATTGTACATTAAGATAATGTACATAAGTAGTTTATATGTCATCCGTACACCAATTTAAAATTATTAAACAACTACATTAAACAGGGTATTATACTGTTTCAAACTTTAGTTTTGTTACAAAACATGTCAGAGTAGCACTGCAGGTCAAACACTCCCCGTTCCATTAACGTCAAAATCCTGCAACCCACATCCCAAAACATAACCTGCAGGAAGTAATTTGAGGGATTAGCACGAAGCTAAGTGAATGAATTTATCACACACAATTCAACTTAGCATAACCACCTGTTCACACCAAACAACTGTAAACATATGATTCAACTAGACAACAATATAGTAATGAGGATCGGTGGCTCATGGGAATACCATAATACCCGGGTGGCTCCCCAAGAACACTTATCCAACCATATCCGTATGGCCATAACGGACGAGACCGATAGCTAACAGTTATTATAATCAAACACAGGTTCTACACACAACGAATGAATCAAGTCCCTGTGTAATTCATATAATAACCAAGCTAGCTCAACCAACCAGTTCAACCTGTTGACCTCATTAACAACTGATGCCCAAAGGCCACACATAGCACGTAGATTTATAATCAACAATGAATATTAAATGCAATAACAACATATCTACGTTCACTTGTTGTAACCAAACGGTTACAACTAAATCAAATGGTGAGTTCCGAATCCACTCACCGATACCTCTGTAGTCACAAACTCAGAATCCAGGTGTCACTTATCTTTTGGAGGATCTGAGAACAACAATCAATATAAGTTAGTAATCAGGATCACCAATACTTAACTTATATCCAACATAATTCAAGGAACTACATATTATTTACACAATCATAATAAGTTCCTAATTATATTCATGGTTCATAATAAAGCATATCAACATATACTTATCAACATTTTACTTTGTAATGACTTAAAATCAAAAAGCTACAAAACGGGTTACTACCCGCCGGGTAGCCCAAGTACCCGCCGGGTACTAGGCTTTACCAGTCGGGTACCCGATGAAACAACCGGGTGAATTAAGATTTCATGGTAACAGAACTTTTCCATGTTTTAAAGGCTGGAGCAGCAGCCGGGTTCCAGGTTTACCAGCCGGGTTCCAGGTCTTGATGAACTACCCGCCGGGTTCGGGTATTACCCGCCGGGTTCATACCCTGAACCAGCGATCATCGCCCAGCAAAACCCCATAACCCGAATTTTAACACCAAATCACACCATATCAGTTTCCAACTCATGAAATACAATCACAGACCTCATATATCATCTACAAGCATCATATACCACATGTATTAACAACTATTAATTACCAATTCCATAACCCACATGATTAAACAAGTTTATGAAACATCTAAAATCAAACTTGACTTACAATCAAGAAGATGTAACCAGGAAGATGATTAACTCGCTCAAAATCAGTTCCAATTTACTTCTAGCTTGATTTAATTCAACTTGCATATAGGGTTTTAGGTTTTGAAAGTATAAGGTTTTCAAGAAATGAAGATACTTTCCATTTTGGGAAAGTATATAGGTCGGCCCAAAGTTTTAACACCGACCCCATATCCACTTAAAACTAGTCCCCTTTTCAATCTATTGCCTGGAACCTAAAAACCATTTTCGAGAAACTTATTTTATTCTACCGTCAACTATAGTAAATTACAACAAGCAACAATTTACTATCCACAATAAGTTCTGAAACTTATTTACCTAAATTTCTAAAATAATCAAATACATCAATTTAAAATTAGAAATTACCAGACCCGAAGAGAGGATGTTACAAATCTCCCATCCTTAAGAAGATTTCGTCCCCGAAATCTCATCACGATCAAATAATCCAGGATATCTGGATTTCATACTCTCCTCAGTTTCCCATGTTAGGTTTGAACTAAACTATGCTTCCATTTCACTAGGACCATTGGTATTTGTTTCTTTCTAAGTTTAACAACCTTTCGGTCTAGAAGTTCAACAGGTTCTTCAACTAACTTCTGAGTCCGATCAACTTTCAAATCTTTCAAAGGAAGAATCTGAGACTGGTCCTCCACGTTACATTTCCTCAAATAACAAATGTTAAACGTGTCGTGAATACCAGCAAGCTCCGGAGGAAGATCCAATGTGACTGACTGATCGTTAACAACTTTACATATTTTAAATGGACCAATATATCGAGGAGCCAACTTACCACGTTTCCCAAACCGAATAACCCCATTCCAAGGTGAAACTTTAAGATAAACAAGTTCACCTTCAACAAATGATACTGGTCGTCTACGTGGATCAACATACTGCTTCTGTCTGTCACGTGCAGCTTTCAACTTTTCACGTGCAACTGCTACTTTGTCAGCTTTCATCTGAACAATGTCGGGCCCAGCAAACTGTGTCTCACCAGCCTCTAACCAACACGTAGGCGTTCTGCAACGTCTACCATATAGCATCTCATAAGGAGGCATACCAATGCTGGAATGATAAGAATTGTTATATGCAAATTCAACTAACGGTAAATGAGAATCCCAAGAACCGCCATACTCCAAAACTGTAACACCCCCAAATTTGTTTAGCGGAAGCGTTTAGTTTAAGTACTGGGGTGTCACAATAATAACGCGTGCATACGTATCAGAGCTTATGATTACAACATAACAATATATATATTAAGATGCCAAAAGTGTTAATTACAAAGTATACGATTCATCGAATCGTATAAGTTAAAAGTAGTGAGTTTACAAAAGTAGATTTCTGAAATATGACTAAAACAATTCAGTTATACTAAAGAAATCCATATGTTTTTCCAAAAGTTGGCATCCTAAAGCTTCACGGGTCGCCTAATTCTCCATGTGTTGGCGATTCTTACATGCGCAGCTAATTCCCTGAAAAACATAGTAAAAGTCAACAACTAGGTTGAGTGAATTCACAGGTTTTATGTTTACAAGTTCAGTTGTGATAAATCACTGTTGTTTATAACGTATCGTTGGGATGTCACCCAAAAGTATAGTTCATGAAATCAAATATGTTCCTAAATAGTTGTTTATAGGAATGTTCGTATCCTATTAGTTGTAGGAAAAACAGTATCCTGTGTTCAAGTATGTTTTGTAGGATTATACGTATCCTAATCGTAGATATGTTTCGTTGGGATATTGCCCAAAAATATAGTTCAAGTTATAGTAGGAATGTAAGTATCCTATTAGTTGTTCGTAGGTGTAACACTCCCCTAAGACCCGTATCTGGACCACGTACGGCAGTATTACAATCCTAATCGTTTAGTGGGACCATGTCAGCAGGAACCCGGTGCCCATGTCAGAAGGGACTTTCCATCAGTTTAATAACAATAGTAGACCCATGTTCGCAGGATCTAGTGCCCATGTCAGAAGGGACTTTTCAATAGTTTGTGCCCATGTCAGAAGGGACTTTTTAGTAGTCTGTTGCCCATGTCAGTAGGGACTTCTCAGTAATGTTGCCCATGTCAGTAGGGACTTTTCAATAGTGTAATAACGATAGTAGATCCGTGTTAGTGGGATCTAGTGCCCATGTCAGTAGGGACTTTTTGTTACCCAGTCCGTTATATAAAGTGTTGCTGGTTATCCTCCAGCGTTCTCAAAACATGTTCATGTGTTTACAGCGTTGGTAGTATGAAAGTAATATGTAACACTTCCCCTAAGACCCGAATCTGGACCACGTACGGGCAGTATTACATATTAGATTGAAATCGTCCATTTTGTTTATCAGTTTACTAGTTCAAGGTACTCTACTTGTTTGAGTAAGAATGGTATACAATCATGTTTGTATATAAAAGAGTTTGACTATGTTTTCCACCCCTGTTCAAGCAGTTAAAACAGTAAAAGTAGGGGCTGTGAACTCACCTGTTGAGTTTAAGTAGTTGTGCGAGTGCTAGCAAACCTAAGCCCAAGTACAGTCTGAAATCTCCTAACCCCCTAACGTATGAGATTTAATAAGTATGTGGATGTCTAAACTAATCATCCATGCTAGTGTTTGTACAACCAAGTCACGTCCAATTCGTTCGTTTAATGTTTATGTTTGTATATTGTTGTTGGTGAAAATGTATACGACTTGTTGGTGATGTTTTTGAAACAATAGTTCAAAAACGTTATTATCTCATTTGCTACAGTACTGCTACAGTAAAATTTGACTTTTCTACAGTAACTTTGACTTTTTAAAATGTGTTTTTAGAGTTCTGACTTGTGCGACGTTAAGTACGACGTCGCGTGCGACGTTGCGTGCGACGTAGGCGCTTATGTCGCTATATGCGACGTCAGGGTCTAGTGCGACGTAAGGGTCGGCGTCGCTTTGTGTGATTTCGCAATTTAATGCGACGTTAAAGGTGACGTCGCAGTATGCGACGTTGTGAGATGTTCTGCGACGTAGGGACTGACGTCGCATTTAGCCCAAGCCAGATGCGACGTAGCGGACTGTTCGACGAACAATTCGGGAAAAATGAGTTTTGGGTCGATTTCGGACGTTTTCGGTTGTATAAAACACTAAAACATGTAAATCTAAGTATATTAAACACTAAATAGCAATTATAACTTTGAAATCTAAAGATTTGCGGGATTTGTCGGAAACTTACGAGTGTCGGATTTGAAATCCGAAAAGGTAGAAATGTAGATCGGGGTCTCGTGGTTGTTTTATTCCAAAGGAGTATGGTGATTCGGCGTCGTTTGAGGGTAGTTTTGTGGCGTTTTTGTGGTGATATTTGGTGGGTGGTGGTGGTTGTAGAGAGAAGAAGAGAGAGATGAGAGAAAGAAGATGAAAGAAAATGAAAGACAAATGGGAGGTGGGAGGTGGTTTTGTTCCACTTTCTGCCTCCGTGTTTGCGTTCCGTGTTCGTTTGCCCGATCGTTAAATGTTATTTTATTTTAACTATTATGTTTTTAATTACATTTTTCATTATTTTTAATTAGGATCTTTTTATGAAACCAAATTAATAAATTTTATAAATTTCAAACTTTGTTTTATTTTAATTATAAAAGTTGACGTTTTGCGTTATAAATTGATATGTAAATATTATCGACATAATATTTAATTGTTTAAGACGTTATTTAATAATTTCGTTTTATTAAATAATTTTGTTTACCAAGAGTCGTATATTTTTGTCGCGTCTGTTTTCAATTTGTTCAGTACGTAATTACAACTAATTACGAATACGTAATACTACGCGTATTATATAGTTGGGCTATGCTAGACTTACCTCTAAAATGTGTTGTGAATTCACTCAAGTAAGGAATTAGCCTAATAATGCAAGTGATTAACGTAATTAATCGTGTTCAAATTTGCGAGGTGTTACAAAAACACAAGCCCTTAACATATCCTCAACTGTCTGAATCGTACGTTCTGACTGACCATCGGTCTGAGGATGATAAGCAGTACTGAGATTAACTCTGGTACCCAACTCTTGCTGTAAACTCTTCAAGAAATGAGAAATAAACCGAGAATCTCTATCCGATACAATCGACAACGGAATACCATGTCGGGAGACAATCTCATTAACATACAACTGGGCAAGTTTACTCAACGAGGCCGTTTCACTACTAGCCAGAAAATGTGCACTCTTGGTTAACCTATCAACGATAACCCAAATCATATCATTTCCTCGAGATGTACGTGGAAATTTAGTTACAAAATCCATAGTTAGATGTTCCCACTTCCATTCCGGAATCTCTAACTGTTTCAGCGACCCATACGGCTTTTGGTGTTCGGCTTTAACTTGAGCACACACATGACACGTGCCAACAAAACCTTGCAATGTCAATTTTCATCGTAGGCCACCAATACAAAGATTTCAAATCATTATACATTCGAGTACTACCAGGATGAACAGATAAACGAGACTTATGGGCTTCAGTCAAAATCATATCCCGAATACCACCAATCAGAGGAATCCATACACGAGACTGAAAAGTTTTCAATCCTCTAGTATCATCAACTAACAGATCTTTCCGTTTCAACATGATTTCTGATTTAAGATTATGATCTAATAAAGCTTCCAACTGTGCATCTTTAATTTTATCTACCAAATCAGAAAAAACATCAACTTTCAAGTAATAAACTCGGTCAGAGGTACCTTTTCGACTCAGAGCATCAGCAACCACATTAGCTTTGCCTGGATGGTAACGAATTTCACAATCATAATCCTTGATTAACTCTAACCATCGTCTCTGACGCATATTTAACTCTTTCTGGGAAAACACATACTGAAGACTTTTGTGATCTGAACATATAACACATTTCGTAACATAAAGATAATGTCTCCAGATTTTTAATGCAATACAACAGCTGCTAATTCTAAATCATGAGTAGGGTAATTTCTTTCATGCTGTTTCAACTGCCGAGAAGCATAAGCAATAACTCTGTCTCTCTGCATAAGAACACCACCCAACCCAGCATACGATGCATCTCAGTAAGCAACAAAATCATCAGACCCATCAGGTAATGCCAACACAGGTGCCTGACACAATAACTGCTTTAAAGTCTGAAAAGCCACTTCCTGCTGTTCAGCCCACACAAATTTCTCATCCTTACGGGTCAATTTAGTCAACGAACTGGCAATTTTAGAAAAGTCTTTAATGAATTTCCGGTAATAACCAGCCAAACCCAGAAAACTCTTAATCTCTAACGCAGATTTTGGAGCTTTCCAATTCATAACAGCTTCAATTTTAGAAGGATCAACTTTAACACCATCATTACAGATAATATGACCCAGAAATTGCACCTCCCGAATCCAGAATTCACATTTAGAAAACTTTGCATATAAGTGTTCTCTTTTCAATGTTTCTAACACTAACCTCAAATGCATTTCATGTTCTGATTCGGATTTCGAATATACCAAAATATCATCAATAAACACAATCACAAATTTATCGAGAAAAGGCCGACAAACTCGATTCATCAAATCCATAAAAACTGCTGGGGCATTTGTTAAACCAAAAGGCATAACCAGGAATTCAAAATGACCATACCTGGTACGGAAAGCAGTTTTTGGAATATCCTATTCACGAACACGAACTTGATGATAACCCGACCTCAAATCAATTTTAGAATAAAACGAAGATCCATGCAACTGATCAAATAAATCATCTATTCGAGGCAAAGGGTATTTATTCTTCACGGTTCGTTTATTTAGTTCCCGATAATCAATACACATATGAAAAGACCCATCCTTCTTTTTCACAAACAAAACCGGTGCACCCTAAGGAGAAGAACTAGGTCGAATGAACCCTTTATCCAACAACTCTTGTATCTGATTCATCATTTCACGTATTTCAGAAGGAGCTAATCTATAGGGAGCTTTAGCTACAGGCGACGAACCAGGAATAAGATCAATCTGATATTTAACTTCCGTAACCGGTGGCAACCCAGGTAATTCATCAGGAAATACTTCCGGATATTCAGAAACAACCGGGACATCAGAAATAGATTTCTTTTCTAATTTGGAATCAATCACATAAGCTAGGTATGATTCACAACCTTTAGACAACGACTTCCTAGCTTTCATCATGGAAATCAGAGGTATACACTCACTATCCCTTTCTCCTCGAGCCACAACGTATGACTCTTCAGAAATTGGGATTCTAATCAACTTATGGTGGCAATCTATACTTGCTTTACACTGACTTAACCAATCCATGCCAATAATAACATCAAAACTAGGAATTGGCATCAACAGAAATGAAATGGGAAAAGTCTGGCCATATATCACAATATTAGCTCCAGTCACCGAGGTGGTAACAGGAACCAAATTGCCACTAACAATATCTACTTCAACAGGTTTAGCGATCAACGTAGGGTTTAATTTCAACTTATCACAGAAACACACAGATATAAAAGAGCAATTTGCTCCAGAATCAAACAACGCACGAGCTGGTACAGAGTTTATAAGAAAAGTACCAGTGATAACATCCTCTGTGTGAACAGCCTCATCGACTGTCATTTGAAAGGCCCTACTTGCAGCTGACGGCGGATTTTTCCGCTTTTGCCCGGAAGATGACGAAATCCCTACCGAAACCAAACCCTGTTTCCCCGCCTCTGGACACTGACCAACCCGATGTCCTTCTTTCTTACACGTCCAACACACAAAATTAGGAAACCTGCAATTCTTGATTTCATGTCCCAATTCACCACATTTGAGACATTTATTCGTCTGTAGAGTACACGGACCAGCATGTCGTGACTTACAAGAATTACACCAATTAGAACCTCCAGATGAACCACTCTTACTACTGGATCGTTGACCCTGTCGATTACTTTGCCACCTCTGTTTCCCTTTCCCCGAGGATTCACTTCTGGACTTCTGAGAAGAAGTATCCCTAGCTTGAAAACCTGAACCTCTCAAATCACTATCAACAGAACGTGCGAGGTTAAAAGCTTGAGATAAAGTACTGGCTAATCTCACAGTAGTACGATAATTAGAAGGTAACGCATCCACAAACTGTTCAATCCTAGTTTTCTCATCCGGAACCCACAGCTGAACAAACCGCAGCTTCTTAGAAAACTGTGCTATCAACTCATCAATCGTCATCTTATCAGTCAACTGTAAGTTCACAAACTCTCGTCTGATCCTAGCCATATCAAAGTCCGAACAATACTGATTACAAACAACTTGATGAAAATCAGGCCATCGAATAGCTTTCTTTTGTGGTTGAGTCAAATGCCCTGTGATCGAATCCCACCAAACCATGGCTTCATCTTTTAAACATTGAACTGCATACGGAACCTTAGATTCTTCTTCACAATGTGTTACATCAAATTTTCTTTCCATATCCCTCAACCAGTTTAAAGTCACTGATGGATTTGTACTACCGCTAAACTCCGGTGGTTTACTTGCCGTAAACGTTTTAAAAGAACACGTTTTATTCGACTGGAAAGGAGGAACAGTACCAAACACAGGTATTTGTTGCTGAGATGACGTAGCTTCAGTTCGTCTTTTAAATTCTCTGAGATTAATCACCTCATCTTCTAATTCGTGCATATAATCATCTCTGTTTGATTCTTTAACAACAGGAACAGAAGTACCATCATGACCAGGTTGTTCACCCGGAATTTGTAAAGGAGGAACATCGGTTTTTGAGGCATTGTTAGGGTTGGCGGTCGTTTGCTCGTTATCTGCCATAACTGAAATTATCACAACAACTCAACAATTGTTAATCGTTAGCACCTAACTACTAACAGATTCACAACAAATGCTAAATCCCATACCCAGGAATGTTTGACATACTACGCTCCAGAATTGGGATTGAACACTTTACAATGCTCAATTAGCCCAAAACTATGCTCTGATACCAACTTATAACACCCCTCATTCGAAACAACAATATTATATTATTTACACGGAAGCGTATAATTTAAAACATCCAAAAACATTGTACATTAAGATAATGTACATAAGTAGTTTATATGTCATCCGTACACCAATTTAAAACTATTAAACAACTACATTAAACAGGGTATTATACTGTTTCAAACTTTAGTTTTGTTACAAAACATGTCAGAGTAGCACTGCAGGTCAAACACTCCCCGTTCCATTAACGTCAAAATCCTGCAA
Organism: Helichrysum umbraculigerum; assembly: GCA_949592205.1. Lineage (NCBI taxonomy): Eukaryota > Viridiplantae > Streptophyta > Magnoliopsida > Asterales > Asteraceae > Helichrysum > Helichrysum umbraculigerum. The sequence goes on from CATIUR010000001.1 coordinate 236,586,844, forward strand.
CCCACATCCCAAAACATAACCTGCAGGAAGTAATTTGAGGGATTAGCACGAAGCTAAGTGAATGAATTTATCACACACAATTCAACTTAGCATAACCACCTGTTCACACCAAACAACTGTAAACATATGATTCAACTAGACAACAATATAGTAATGAGGATCGGTGGCTCATGGGAATACCATAATACCCGGGTGGCTCCCCAAGAACACTTATCCAACCATATCCGTATGGCCATAACGGACGAGACCGATAGCTAACAGTTATTATAATCAAACACAGGTTCTACACACAACGAATGAATCAAGTCCCTGTGTAATTCATATAATAACCAAGCTAGCTCAACCAACCAGTTCAACCTGTTGACCTCATTAACAACTGATGCCCAAAGGCCACACATAGCACGTAGATTTATAATCAACAATGAATATTAAATGCAATAACAACATATCTACGTTCACTTGTTGTAACCAAACGGTTACAACTAAATCAAATGGTGAGTTCCGAATCCACTCACCGATACCTCTGTAGTCACAAACTCAGAATCCAGGTGTCACTTATCTTTTGGAGGATCTGAGAACAACAATCAATATAAGTTAGTAATCAGGATCACCAATACTTAACTTATATCCAACATAATTCAAGGCACTACATATTATTTACACAATCATAATAAGTTCCTAATTATATTCATGGTTCATAATAAAGCATATCAACATATACTTATCAACATTTTACTTTGTAATGACTTAAAATCAAAAAGCTACAAAACGGGTTACTACCCGCCGGGTAGCCCAAGTACCCGCCGGGTACTAGGCTTTACCAGTCGGGTACCCGATGAAACAACCGGGTGAATTAAGATTTCATGGTAACAGAACTTTTCCACGTTTTAAAGGCTGGAGCAGCAGCCGGGTTCCAGGTTTACCAGCCGGGTTCCAGGTCTTGATGAACTACCCGCCGGGTTCATACCCTGAACCAGCGATCATCGCCCAGCAAAACCCCATAACCCGAATTTTAACACCAAATCACACCATATCAGTTTCCAACTCATGAAATACAATCACAGACCTCATATATCATCTACAAGCATCATATACCACATGTATTAACAACTATTAATTACCAATTCCATAACCCACATGATTAAACAAGTTTATGAAACATCTAAAATCAAACTTGACTTACAATCAAGAAGATGTAACCAGGAAGATGATTAACTCGCTCAAAATCAGTTCCAATTTACTTCTAGCTTGATTTAATTCAACTTGCATATAGGGTTTTAGGTTTTGAAAGTATAAGGTTTTCAAGAAATGAAGATACTTTCCATTTTGGGAAAGTATATAGGTCGGCCCAAAGTTTTAACACCGACCCCATATCCACTTAAAACTAGTCCCCTTTTCAATCTATTGCCTGGAACCTAAAAACCATTTTCGAGAAACTTATTTTATTCTACCGTCAACTATAGTAAATTACAACAAGCAACAATTTACTATCCACAATAAGTTCTGAAACTTATTTACCTAAATTTCTCAAATAAACAATTAATATCGAATAATTTCTAAAATAATCAAATACATCAATTTAAAATTAGAAATTACCAGACCCGAAGAGAGGATGTTACAAATCTCCCCTCCTTAAGAAGATTTCGTCCCCGAAATCTCATCACGATCAAATAATCCAGGATATCTGGATTTCATACTCTCCTCAGTTTCCCATGTTAGGTTTGAACTAAACTATGCTTCCATTTCACTAGGACCATTGGTATTTGTTTATTTCTAAGTTTAACAACCTTTCGGTCTAGAAGTTCAACAGGTTCTTCAACTAACTTCTGAGTCCGATCAACTTTCAAATCTTTCAAAGGAAGAATCTGAGACTGGTCCTCCACGTTACATTTCCTCAAATAACAAATGTTAAACGTGTCGTGAATACCAGCAAGCTCCGGAGGAAGATCCAATGTGACTGACTGTTCGTTAACAACTTTACATATTTTAAATGGACCAATATATCGAGGAGCCAACTTACCACGTTTCCCAAACCGAATAACCCCCTTCCAAGGTGAAACTTTAAGATAAACAAGTTCACCTTCAACAAATGATACTGGTCGTCTACGTGGATAAGCATACTGCTTCTGTCTGTCACGTGCAGCTTTCAACTTTTCACGTGCAACTGCTACTTTGTCAGCTGTCATCTGAACAATGTCGGGCCCAGCAAACTGTTTCTCACCAGCCTCTAACCAACATGTAGGCGTTCTGCAACGTCTATCATATAGCATCTCATAAGGAGGCATACCAATGCTGGAATGATAAGAATTGTTATATGCAAATTCAACTAACGGTGAATGAGAATCCCAAGAACCGCCATACTCCAAAACACAAGCCCTTAACATATCCTCAACTGTCTGAATCGTACGTTCTGACTGACCATCGGTCTGAGGATGATAAGCAGTACTGAGATTAACTCTGGTACCCAGCTCTTGCTGTAAACTCTTCAAGAAATGAGAAATAAACCGAGAATCTCTATCCGATACAATCGACAACGGAATACCATGTTGGGATACAATCTCATTAACATACAACTGGGCAAGTTTACTCAACGAGGCCGTTTCACTACTAGCCAGAATATGTGCACTCTTGGTTAACCTATCAACGATAACCCAAATCATATCATTTCCTCGAGATGTACGTGGAAATTTAGTTACAAAATCCATAGTTAGATGTTCCCACTTCCATTCCGGAATCTCTAACTGTTTCAGCGACCCATACGGCTTTTGGTGTTCGGCTTTAACTTGAGCACACACATGACACGTGCCAACAAAACCTTGCAATGTCAATTTTCATCGTAGGCCACCAATACAAAGATTTCAAATCATTATACATTCAAGTACTACCAGGATGAACAGATAAACGAGACTTATGGGCTTCAGTCAAAATCATATCCCGAATACCACCAATCAGAGGAATCCATACATGAGACTGAAAAGTTTTCAATCCTCTAGTATCATCAACTAACAGATCTTTCCGTTTCAACATGATTTCTGATTTAAGATTATGATCTAATAAAGCTTCCAACTGTGCATCTTTAGTTTTATCTACCAAATCAGAAGAAACATCAACTTTCAAGTAATAAACTCGGTCAGAGGTACCTTTTCGACTCAGAGCATCAGCAACCACATTAGCTTTGCCTGGATGGTAACGAATTTCACAATCATAATCCTTGATTAACTCTAACCATCGTCTCTGACGCATATTTAACTCTTTCTGGGAAAACACATACTGAAGACTTTTGTGATCTGAACATATAACACATTTCGTACCATAAAGATAATGTCTCCAGATTTTTAATGCAAATACAACAGCTGCTAATTCTAAATCATGAGTAGGGTAATTTCTTTCATGCTGTTTCAACTGCCGAGAAGCATAAGCAATAACTCTGTCTCTCTGCATAAGAACACCACCCAACCCAGCATACGATGCATCACAGTAAGCAACAAAATCATCAGACCCATCAGGTAATGCCAACACAGGTGCCTGACACAATAACTGCTTTAAAGTCTGAAAAGCCACTTCCTGCTGTTCAGCCCACACAAATTTCTCATCCTTACGGGTCAATTTAGTCAACGAACTGGCAATTTTAGAAAAGTCTTTAATGAATTTCCGGTAATAACCAGCCAAACCCAGAAAACTCTTAATCTCTGACGCAGATTTTGGAGCTTTCCAATTCACAACAGCTTCAATTTTAGAAGGATCAACTTTAACACCATCATTACAGATAATATGACCCAGAAATTGCACCTCACGAATCCAGAATTCACATTTAGAAAACTTTGCATATAAGTGTTCTCTTTTCAATGTTTCTAACACTAACCTCAAATGCATTTCATGTTCTGATTCGGATTTCGAATATACCAAAATATCATCAATAAACACAATCACAAATTTATCGAGAAAAAGCCGACAAACTCGATTCATCAAATCCATAAAAACTGCTGGGGCATTTGTTAAACCAAAAGGCATAACCAGGAATTCAAAATGACCATACTTGGTATGGAAAGCAGTTTTTGGAATATCCTATTCACGAACACGAACTTGATGATAACCCGACCTCAAATCAATTTTAGAATAAAACGAAGATCCCTGCAACTGATCAAATAAATCATCTATTCGAGGCAAAGGGTATTTATTCTTCACGGTTCGTTTATTTAGTTCCCGATAATCAATACACATATGAAAAGACCCATCCTTCTTTTTCACAAACAAAACCGGTGCACCCTAAGGAGAAGAACTAGGTCGAATGAACCCTTTATCCAACAACTCTTGTATCTGATTCATCATTTCACGTATTTCAGAAGGAGCTAATCTATAGGGAGCTTTAGCTACAGGCGACGAACCAGGAATAAGATCAATCTGATATTTAACTTCCGTAACCGGTGGCAACCCAGGTAATTCATCAGGAAATACTTCCGGATATTCAGAAACAACCGGGACATCAGAAATAGATTTCTTTTCTAATTTGGAATCAATCACATAAGCTAGGTATGATTCACAACCTTTAGACAACGACTTCCTAGCTTTCATCATGGAAATCAGAGGTATACACTCACTATCCCTTTCTCCTCGAGCCACAACGTATGACTCTTCAGAAATTGGGATTCTAATCAACTTATGGTGGCAATCTATACTTGCTTTACACTGACTTAACCAATCCATGCCAATAATAACATCAAAACTAGGAATTGGCATCAACAGAAATGAAATGGGAAAAGTCTGGCCATCTATCACAATATTAGCTCCAGTCACCGAGGTGGTAACAGGAACCAAATTGCCACTAACAATCTCTACTTCAACAGGTTTAGCGATCAACGTAGGGTTTAATTTCAACTTATCACAGAAACACACAGATATAAAAGAGCAATTTTCTCCAGAATCAAACAACACACGAGCTGGTACAGAGTTTATAAGAAAAGTACCAGTGATAACATCCTCTGTGTGAACAGCCTCATCGACTGTCATTTGAAAGGCCCTACTTGCAGCTGACGGCGGATTTTTTCGCTTTTGCCCGGAAGATGACGAACTCCCGACCGAAACCAAACCCTGTTTCCCCGCCTCTGGACACTGACCAACCCGATGTCCTTCTTTCTTACACGTCCAACACACGAAATTAGGAAACCTGCAATTCTTGATTTCATGTCCCAATTCACCACATTTGAGACATTTATTCGTCTGTAGAGTACACGGACCAGCATGTCGTGACTTACAAGAATTACACCAATTAGAACCTCCAGATGAACCACTCTTACTACTGGATCGTTGACCCTGTCGATTACTCTGTGTAACACCCTCAAATTTCGGTTTGCGGAAGCGGTCGGGTCGGGTGTTACCAAATTAGATATCACAGCATAAGATACATAATGAATGACTCTAAATGAGACGTTTGAAAATAGTTATACATTTACCAAATAGAACGTTTACAACGTTATAAGTTTGACAGTGGTTTCCAAATACATAATTTGAGAATATAAAAGTAAATGCAGAGTAGTCCCATTTGTTTGAAAATATGCGACTCGAGCTAGCATAATCTTGTAGTAATCCTATTCCTGCTGGGCACCTGAGAACACATGCTAAAACGAGTCAGCTATAAAGCTGGTGAGTTCATAGGATGGTTAGCTGAAAACATAAAGTAATAAAACCATTTATGTTTTGTAAAGTTGTTTCCAAAATCAGCGATTTTGATATGTATTATGTCTGAAGTTTGTAACATCAATGTGTAAAAGTCTAATCGAGGTATCCCATACCTAAATAGTTTGAATCGTGTACCTAAGTACATATATATGGTTGGCAATCCATGCCTTGAATACCTATCAGGTAATAGTTGTGTCTAAAATAGCGAGGCAATACATACCTACACCTATTTATTAATTAAATGTCCACGACGTATGATAATAAATAACTGTAGTTCCGCAGAACTATGTTTCGATTATGTGAAGTATGGTGCAAATAGCAACCATCTGATTGTAGATCCGCAGATCTATGATTTGAAAATGTTTAGTCTGTCCGTTTACCCGGTTAACATAAGCTAACCCGGACTTGAATTGAGTTAACAGCCTCGCGTGGAAACTCCACCGATCCGTTAACTTATTGTGAATCCCGAGTATAACTCGCTGATCCATTGATTGTATTGAAGTTGTGCCCACTGAAACCGTGGCATCGTTTTGTGCCCACTGAAACCGTGGCATCGTTTTGAATCACTTAACCGTGATCTCGCTTTGTGCCTAACAGGCATCGATCGAATTGCTCGCAAGCAAAGTTGAAATGTAGAGCCAGCAGTACTACGACATACTAGCTATTGCAAATAAGAGTCGACCGTACACGACGCGTCCGACTTGAATGATTATGCTCGCATAAATGAATGTATACTAATATACATATGAAATATTGTAAATAGCACCAAGTGCTCAGGGAAGCATGAAATCAGGTAGATATATATTTATATATATCTATATATATACATATATATGTATTTGTCAAATTCGGCTAACTCAAGTAACAATCCTATCACACATGGTAATAAAAATTGATTATATCCAAATATGTATAAACCCGTATTTAGATATTCTGTAGCACCTTATACCTAGGTATGAACGCTCATCACCTAGTTGAGTTGTATTAGTATATGAAATCCATACTAACGAATGATAATATTGTATACTCCTAGCCTAAAGCCTAGCAAGTATATTGGTATCTCGGAATAATATTCACTTAAGTCCAAATTCCCGTTCTAATGATAGTGAAGTGTGTAGACAGTCTTTAGTTCCTAAAAGGGAAACTAATCTGGTAAGCAAAGTCTTTGTCATATAGGTAGAACTAATCAGTTCTAATGTATTTGATAATGTTGTCCCGCGACAATATGGCCAGTGAAAAGGAATAACCATATCAAATTATGTTTAGGTAGTTGTTTTCCAACTAACTGACAGTGTACGATTGTGACCTATCTAGGTTAGGTCTTGATATTGTTCCAAAACAATAAGTTGGGTGTAATTCCTAAGTATTACACATTTGTATTACATACAGTAATATAATTGGGTGTGAATTATGAAAGATTTCTAATATAATTCTAAAACAGTTATTAAGCATGTGTTTCACCCCGAAAATAGTAAAACAGTTGAAAGAGTGGGGCTATGAAACTCACCTGAGGAGCTAGCGTCCTAATGTAGCGAGTCGTGTCGATAATAATCTCCTAGTGTCCTAAACACGTGAGATTTCGTATGAGTAAGTGGACGTTTAAGTAAAACTATCCAATTTGTTGTTTATTCGGTTAGTTTGTACTCAATGTGTTTGATAAGTGTTTACGTTTGAATTTCGTAAAGTTAAATACGTTTCGTTTGTCGCGTACTGAAATTATATTTCGAAAATATAATTATATTGTTTTTGTATAATAAAGTGCGTGTGAACGCGTTTCGGTTCGTATATAATTGCGTATATGTTTCCGGATAAGTTTGGCACTTTAAAAGTGAGTTTTTAGCTTAAAATCTGATTTTAGCGACACTTCATGCGTCACTTAGGAGTTTATAGCGTCACTAGGCTAGTGACTCAAGAATATGGATTTTTCAGGTTTTTATGCGTCACTTCGCTAGTGACTCTATCTAGTCACTCATATGCGTCACTTCGCTAGTGACTCAGTGACTCATATGCGTCACTTCGCTAGTGACTCAGTGACCCATATGCGTCACTTCGCTAGTGACTCATATGCATCACTTCGCTAGTGACTCATACTATTTTTGGCCTCCGCGACACTTGGGCCTGTTCGACGATTTTTCACCCAAAACCAAGATCTAACTTATTTTCGGGCTAAATCCGCTTGTATAAAGCTAGTATATGATAATATATGATGTATAGAGTGATATAAACATGAAAATAGAGAGAGATCGAGAGTTTTCTTACAAGATGAAAATGGAGCAAAATGGTGAAGATGATGATGAAAAACGACGGTGATGATGATGATGTTGTTGTTCCTTGATGTTGATGACTCCGAAAATTTGGTGATGATGATGTTGGTTCCGATTTTGATGATGATGGTATTAGTTGTTGTTGTTGGTATGTTTTAGAGAGAAAGAGAAAGAGATGGGGATGAGAAAAAGAAGAAGAAAAAGAAAATGAGAAAGAGAGTGTGAGGGGGTGTTTGGATCGGCTGACCAAAAAGAAAAAGGGGAGGGGTTTTCCCCACTTCGTCCCCAATTCGCGGTACAAAATACCCGTGTTTTTGTACCCAATCGTAAAATAAAAATAAAAATAAATTTAATATTTTGTTTTTATATTTTCATTTGTATGTTTCGGAATGTTTTTGGCATATTTTTGAAACAAAGTTTTATAACTTTATTTCGCGTTGTCCCAACTAAATGGGACGCGTTTTAGACCCAAAACTGATGATATTTTTGTATGTTTAATATTTTTGTCTAACTGTGTAACGTTTATTGCAACTAATAAAATATTAGTTTTGAAGTTTTGAAACCGAAATTTGGACACGTTAATTACGTTATTTGGACCAAATTATTATTATATATATATATATTTATATATAATTATTGAATACTAGGGGTTTGGAGCGTATTAAATACGAATAATTAAAGTTTAAATTTGGCGCGAAAATTGACTTTTTGACGAGGTGTTACATTCTCCCCCTGTTAATAAAATTTCGTCCCGAAATTTCGTGTGAAGTCGTGGTCGCGTGGGGTTTGGGGAGCAATGTACGTACGAGGCGTTTATCGAGTAGATAGTAGACATACAACGTCTATGACGGGTTGGGGAGCAGTCAACCGATGACCGTATCGCAGTTTATCGTTGTAGTCGTATTCTGAACGTATTGTTTGTTTGGAGTATGATTATTTTGTGGTTACTAGGTAACCGTTTACGTCGTAGTCCGTTCGGGACTAGATGATTGTCACATCGTGACCGTTTAGTAAGTGGTCCTCTCAGGACAATGTGATTAGGGTACGTTCAGTTGATTAGTCTGCTGAGAGCAAACATCGAGTTTGGCGTGGGCCTAGGTTAACTAGCCCTATGATGTAATTGACATTAAGTCGTTAAAATGATATCGGGAACAATAAGTACACGTTTAGCGAAATTTACAGTTGAAGGGTTATGTTTTCGAAGAAGGGTTGTACTTACATTATTGTTGGAGATTTGCTCGGTTTACTCGGAGCCGATTAGGTGTAGTTTGCGTTTCTTTGGGCAATCCTTCTTGTAGTGTCCGGGCTCTTTGCATTTGAAGCATATCCTTTGAGAGTCGGGATTGGCAGGAACTCTGCAATCCCAGATTTTGTGTCCGAATCGTTGGCATCTTTCACAGGGTAAACCGCAAGGTCCATCATGGTGACGTTTACAGCTGTGACAGAATGGTTTGTTACCCGCATAGCCTCGTTCGTCTTTGTGTTCAGTGGTGTAGGACCTCAAGGGTTCAGGTTGATTCGTTGGATTTTGGCTAGAGCTGGAACTCCCCTCGCTTTCTCTTGGTTGTTTTCAGTTGCAGGTGTTCCGCGTCGAACCACCTGCGCCATGAGCCTGTGGGCCATGCGAACAGCATCGTCGATAGTGGCGGGTCTGGAGGCTGTGACCAATCCCTCAATTTGTATCGGAGTCCTCTTATGTACCTTTCAATTCGTTGGGGTCCGGGGTTCACCATGTCCGGACAAAGAGATGTTAGTTGATGAAATCGGTTGGTGTATGATATGATGTCGTTGTCCTTTACGGTGAGGTGCCAGAGTTCATCCTCAAGTTTGTGGAGTACCTCACAAGGGCAATACTTGTCCTTCATGATTCGTTTCAGGTCTTCCCACGGTAGTCCATGAGCAGTGTCGATTCCTACAGTTCGGGCGTGAAAATTCCACCAGGTAGAGGCATCATCCTGGAGGGTGTACGTGGCGTACAAGACTTTGCAGTCGTCAGGGCAGTTGCAAATGTGGAATACAGATTCCATTCTCTCGATCCATCGGATTAATCCGACAGCTCCTTCAGTTCTGACGAAGTTTGGTGGTTCGCACCTCAGGAAATCCCTAAAAGTGCAAGGCTTTGCTTGGTTCCGAGCGGCTAGGGTCGCAACCACTGCTTGATTAATGATTTGATCATGCTCAGCTTGAGTGAACATTTGTCGTTTAGGAGGCATGATTCTTGAACAAGAATGAAACGACAAAGTGTGAGATCTTTATTCAAAGATTTTGACCTTTTATATTGACATAAACAGTTCACTTAAGTTTTTAAGTTTGTGATACACGGGATCCTACGACCCTTGATGTTGAAGTTTTTGATGTTGTTTTGAGGCAACAGTTTAAGTACTTACTGTTGTGTTAACCTTTGTTGATTTGTTACGAATTTCACATTTTACCGAGTGTCGCGACCAATTAAATTGTAGTTTCTAGGTGCGGTCATACCATGACCGAGTTGTGTTTTCTATGTAGTCAACCAAGACTATGTTGTTGTGAGTAGTCCAATGGACTATAGCGTAGTACTAGAATGCCATACGGCCATCTATGCCGATGAATGTGACAACTACAGTGACCTAGGGGGGTGTTGAAGCGGGGTCCACCAACACATCCCATGTGTGTGGTGACATCAGTGTATGTTCATAAATTGAGGCGTCATATGCCTAAGTGGTCGTATATACATATATGGCGTACACGTAACTATACAAGTATACTTACGTAGTGAAAGTCAAGTGTGGCACCTCGTGTCCAGTTAAGTAAGTGTATATGTATATATATATAAGCCGTACATGTAACTATAACAAGCCTACATGTCTATTGAAGTAGCACCTAGTGCTATAATTGTAGTGCCCGAAGCGCCGAAATGTATTTGTAATGTATTATAATTGTAGTACAAAAGTACTATGAAACGTAGCACTAAGTGCCATAATGTAGTGCCCGCAGCACCGTAATTGCAGTACTCATGTACTGTGAATGTAGCATCAACATGCTATAATTTGTAGTGTTGACATACTATGAGGTTTGCACTAAAGTGCCCATATTGTGGTATCAACATACCATGAAATCGTAGCACCACGTGCCATGTGTTGTTTGATTTGTAGCCCCAAGGCCAAAATGTGTTTGAAGTTCGAATTTCTCAGTTGTAGCACAAAGGCTAAAATGTGAGTGCCAAGGCACTAAAGTATTGAATTGATTGATCTACATGATCAAGTTGTGATTCGAGATAATTTTCGTTGTGGACTTAGTCAACACTAATCCGATTGTGATTCCTATGGTCAAGGTTGAAAAATTGTCAGTTTGTTTTAAGTTTCGTGAAGGTTTAGCATATGCGGGTTTCCATTCCCATTGATGACGTTTGTACCTCCTTCCCGAGGTTCAGTGATATATGTGATATCCTCCTATGCGTACATAAGGAGAATGTGGTGAGTCGTGATAGTTAGGAAGACGGCGATGTGCCTCTTCACGAGTAAATGATAGTACAGCGGAATTTAGTTGTATATACTCAGTATATATTTGATACGTAGAAGTAGTATACATGTAAGACCTATTAATATATACCTACAGTACATATAATAGCCTAGGATGTCTAGCACGTAACAATCAGAGTCAACTACGCATTCCTGTTTCAGTATAACCCCTTTCAGACCTTATATCATCTTTATTTAATTGTACATAGTTAGCTACGCTATGTTAAATTAAACTCGTATGATGTAATTCCTGAACCAGTCATACCTAATGAGGAATACTGCCTAACGATCATAGTCTAGGCCCACTAAATGCAACCTAGTTCACTATAACCTTAGGCTCTGATACCAATCTGTAACACCCTCAAATTTTGGTTTGCGGAAGCGGTCGGGTCGGGTGTTACCAAATTAAATATCACAGCATAAGATACATAATGAACGACTCTAAATGAGACGTTTGAAAATAGTTATACATTTACCAAATAGAACGTTTACAACGTTATAAGTTTGACAGTGGTTTCCAAATACATAATTTGAGAATATTAAAGTAAATGCAGAGTAGTCCCATTTGTTTGAAAATATGCGACTCGAGCTAGCATAATCTTGTAGTAATCCTATTCCTGCTGGGCACATGAGAACACATGCTAAAACGAGTCAGCTATAAAGCTGGTGAGTTCATAGGATGGTTAGTTGAAAACATAAAGTAATAAAACCATTTAGGTTTTGTAAAGTTGTTTCCAAAATCAGCGATTTTGATATGTATTATGTCTGAAGTTTGTAACATCAATGTGTAAAAGTCTAATCGAGGTATCCCATACCTAAATAATTTGAATCGTGTACCTAAGTACATATATATGGTTGGCAATCCATGCCTTGAATACCTATCAGGTAATAATTGTGTCTAAAATAGCGAGGCAATACATACCTACACCTATTTATTAATTAAATGTCCACGACGTATGATAATAAATAACTGTAGTTCCGCAGAACTATGTTTCGATTATGTGAAGTATGGTGCAAATAGCAACCATCTGATTGTAGATCCGCAGATCTATGATTTGAAAATGTTTAGTCTGTCCGTTTACCCGGTTAACATAAGCTAACCCGGACTTGAATTGAGTTAACAGCCTCGCGTGGAAACTCCACCGATCCGTTAACTTATTGTGAATCCCGAGTATAACTCGCTGATCCATTGATTGTATTGAAGTTGTGCCCACTGAAACCGTGGCATCGTTTTGTGCCCACTGAAACCGTGGCATCGTTTTGAATCACTTAACCGTGATCTCGCTTTGTGCCTAACAGGCATCGATCGAATTGCTCGCAAGCAAAGTTGAAATGTAGAGCCTGCAGTACTACGACATACTAGCTATTGCAAATAAGAGTCGACCGTACACGACGCGTCCGACTTGAATGATTGTGCTCGCATAAATGAATGTATACTAATATACATATGAAATATTGTAAATAGCACCAAGTGCTCAGGGAAGCATGAAATCAGGTAGATATATATTTATATATATCTATATATATACATATATATGTATTTGTCAAATTCGGCTAACTCAAGTAACAATCCTGTCACACATGGTAATAAAAATTGATTATATCCAAATATGTATAAACCCGTATTTAGATATTCTGTAGCACCTTATACCTAGGTATGAACGCTCATCACCTAGTTGAGTTGTATTAGTATATGAAATCCATACTAACGAATGATAATATTGTATACTCCTAGCCTAAAGCCTAGCAAGTATATTGGTATCTCGGAATAATATTCACTTAAGTCCAAATTCCCGTTCTAATGATAGTGAAGTGTGTTGACAGTCTTTAGTTCCTAAAAGGGAAACTAATCTGGTAAGCAAAGTCTTTGTCATATAGGTAGAACTAACCAGTTCTAATGTATTTGATAATGTTGTCCCGCGACAATATGGCCAGTGAAAAGGAATAACCATATCAAATTATGTACATGTAGTTGTTTTCCAGCTAACTGACAGTGTACGATTGTGACCTATCTAGGTTAGGTCTTGATATTGTTCCAAAACAATAAGTTGGGTGTAATTCCTAAGTATTACACATTTGTATTACATACAGTAATATAACTGGGTGTGAATTATGAAAGATTTCTAATATAATTCGAAAACAGTTATTAAGCATGTGTTTCACCCCGAAAATTGTAAAACAGTTGAAAGAGTGGGGCTATGAAACTCACCTGAGGAGCTAGCGTCCTAATGTAGCGAGTCGTGTTGATAATAATCTCCTAGTGTCCTAAACACGTGAGATTTCGTATGAGTAAGTGGACGTTTAAGTAAAACTATCCAATTTGTTGTTTATTCGGTTAGTTTGTACTCAATGTGTTTGATAAGTGTTTACGTTTGAATTTCGTAAAGTTAAATACGTTTCGTTTGTCGCGTACTGAAATTATATTTCGAAAATATAATTATATTGTTTTTGTATAATAAAGTGCGTGTGAACACGTTTCGGTTCGTATATAATTGCGTATATGTTTTCGGATAAGTTTGGCACTTTAAAAGTGAGTTTTTAGCTTAAAATCTGATTTTAGCGACACTTCATGCGTCACTTAGGAGTTTATAGCGTCACTAGGTGTTAGTACATGTTTAGTGTCTGTCAGTTGGTCTAGCTCGTAGTTTGTAATTAGAAATAGTATTTCTGACTCCTGCGACGTAGCGCACAACGTCGCAGGTGCGACGTCAGGTTTTGGGCCTGCGACGTAGCCAACGTCGCATGGGCTTGGGCCTGCGACGTAGCGTGCGACGTCGCAGGTGCCAGATTTTGTATAAAAACGTTTTGTGTTTTCTGTTTTAGGGTTGACGAAACCCTAAACGCAATTAGTCGAAATCTCTGTAATCTGACCGATTATTACTGAATATAATACGTTTCGTTTGATATTCATTGCATATTTGTTATTCGTGTGATTGTTTGATTAGTCAATTGTTGTTTCCGCCATCAATTGATTGACTCGGTTCGTGCTAGATCCAAGGTTAGGGACAAACAACTGGTATCAGAGCAGTGAGGCTCGTTTTTGGCGATTCGGATCGAGTTTGGGTTTTAAAAGGACGTGATATTCGTGTGTTTTCGTGTTTATCACGTTTGTTTTGTGTTTTTACAGGTTTTCGATCAGTATTATTGGGATTCTTGAAGGTTTCAGTCGTTCGACATTCGTGGTTTTGTTTTAGGGTTAAAAATTCGTTTTTAGGGTTTTTGACCGCTGCTCAGCGCGTTTTTGCGACGTAGCCTGCGACGTCATCTGCGACGTCGCGTGCGACGTAGTGTTTTTGAACTTTAATTAGTTCGTGCGACGTACCGTTGCGACGTACCTCTCTACGTCGCTATTTTGACTTTAATTAGTCTTCTGCGACGCTGCGTTGCGACGTAGCCTGATTCTGCGACGTCCTGTGCGACGTCATCTGCGACGTACCCATCTTCGTCGCATATTCTTTGTGCGACGTACCCGTCTACGTCGCTAAGATCAGAAGTTTGATTTTTTTTTCGTTTAAGTAATTAAAATGGCAGCAGATAAAGAGGATATTAGAGGACTTAGGGAGATGATTAAACAAAGTAATGACATTGGTTCAAGCAATAAACCTCCACTGTTTACAGCTGATATGGATTATGTATACTGGAGAGACCGTGTTGAACAATATATTGACTTTCATTGTACAGAATTATGGGGACCATTACGTGAGCGCTATGTACCTCCATTAGCTGAAGGGGAATACCGTGGTATTCGTCCCGCTAAGACCTATAAAGCCATGTCTCCCGAGGAGAAGAAAGATTTTGATACCGAAAGAAAATCTTTTTCAATGATTAAAATGTGTTTAACTAAGGATGTTCTATGGCTTTTCAGAACTCATGAAACAGCCTTTGATTTGTGGAAGGCTATAGAAACTCGTTGTGGAGGGAATGATAAGTACAAGGAAGCAAAGCTCGAACTGATTAAGAAACAATACGATATCTTTGACATCCTTCCTGATGAAGACACGACTTCTTTATTCACTAGGTACTCACGGTTGGTTGGTGAGTTGTTTGAAGGGGGTTATACTTTTCCTTCAATTGAAGTAAATAAGAAGCTGCTGGATGTGTTGCCGAGTTCTTGGGATATTAAAGTTCAATTTTTAAAGGAAAATGAAGAACTTGCAAACATGTCTTTGGATGCGTTGATAGGGGATCTTCAAGCTCACGCGATGGAGATTAAGAAGAAAGAAACTAGGTCTGGTTCTGCTGTTCAGAATCCTAGTGTGTATGGTGTTAAGATCAACTCTGGAAAGACTTATGGATCAGGAGTTGCCTTTGTATCAAATACAAATGCTTCATCGACTTCTTCTTCTTCTGATGGGATTCATTCTGTTTTCATGACTGGACCTTCTTCAAATCAACAACAGGTTCAAGTCTCACCTGCTATTCAGGAGCAAGCTGCCATCTACACAGCTTTCTTAAGCTCTTACAAGGATTTGGTTACTCAACCGAATCTAACTTTGGAGTTGACTAAGGAGGACTATGCTCAGCTTGATGAAGACGATCTGGAGCAAATGGATTTAACTTGGAATGTGGCAATCATCACCCGCAGAATTCAAAAGTTCTTGCAGAGGACAGGGCGTAAAAGCTTGGAGGGTGATGGAAAGACTGGATTCGGATTTGACAAGAGTAAGGTTCGTTGTTATAATTGTCAAAATTTGGGTCACTTCGCCAGGGAGTGCGAGAAACCCAAAATGCCAGCTTCGGGATTCACAACACCTTCTACTCCTCCAAAGGCCAAAGAAACGGAAGTTACTAAGAAAGGGATTGCTGATAATGCCCTGATTGCTTTTGAGCCTACAAGTCAAGATTGGACACCTGTCTCCCAGCATTATCAACAGTGTCTGATGGCTCACATTGTGAATGAGGTACATGATGAACCGTTAAATTGTATTTCATGCATTAAGTTAACTGAATCTCTAAAGGCATATCAGACAGAGACCGCTGAGTTGAGGAAAAAGAATGAAAAACTAACCGACTCAAATAATTTTTTAAAAGCTAATGAGAAACTTTATGAAAAACATCTTGAGGCTCATCGGTTAGATACTCAAAAATATAAGTCTAAAGTTTTTAGTCAAGAAGATGCGATTAAAAGTTATCTGATTGAAATTGAACTTTTAAATAAAGAACTTACAGATTTAAAAGCTGAGTATGAAAATTATAAGAGTAAAATCTTAGGTTCAAATTCCTCAACGGTTGTCTTTAATGAAATTCTTAGCAAGCACGGTACTAAAGGGAAGAAGAATGAGGGATTGGGATACAATTAAGTTCCTCCTCCTACTACTCACTGTCCCCTGCCTGTTAAGGAAGGCTTTGAAGAGATTCCAGTTGACTGGTCCAAGCTTTATGGTTTAAAAGCTATAGATGCTAAAGAGACCAAACATAACAAACCGGCAAAGGAGAAAACCAAGCGGTCAGAGTACCCCTTGCCAAAGTTTGTTAAGTCAGTGCATGAATCTCCTGTTAGTGTTAAGGAGAATGTTGAGGTAAAGAATGAATCTCCAGTTAGTGATAAGGAGAATGTTGAAGTAAAGAATGAATCTCCTGTTAGTATTGAGGAGATTGTTGAGATTGAGGACATTACGGATCAGGAGTATCCGGAGGTTAAGAAGGTTGCATTTAAACCTGAAAAGGGGATTTCAAAGGTTGAACTTGAAATTAAGGTTCAACCAAATAAGGGAAAAGCTAAGGTTTTAAACTCGAAACAACAAACTTTACAGTCACCTGTAAAGATTTTGCAAAGAAAATTAGTAAATGAAAATGTTTCGTATGATAAACCATCAACTTCAACCTCTCAACCAAGACAAACATTTTCTAAGACGTGTACTCAATGTTCATGTCCTAGAAATGTTTCTCCACCTCCTGTGGTAATTCCTCAGCCTCAACCGTTTGTTGAGACTCGTTCTTGTTTCTACTGCAAGAAACAAGGACATTTAATCCGTGAATGTCCAAAGCTGTCAAATCAGCGATATGGGAGAGAGATGCCTAGGACATCTGTTTATAGAAACTCTTTTTCTAAATCTCCACCTAGGCGTTACTCAAACTCTCCCAAGCCTGTTTCGAAACCAAGTAATGTTGAGCAAAAATCTTTGCCAATTCAAAAGCCCAACATTACTTCTATTACCGATTCCGAATCTTCAAAAGTTTGGAAACGTAAAGAGTCTGATGTTGACTCTTCAGTCGTCAACAATAACACATCAGATAAAAATTCTAATTTGTTTAAAGATAAAATCCTATCTGAGGTGATTATTGTTGATGACCACGGTCGACCTAAGTCTGTAAAGGCTTGGGTCACCGTTTCTCACTAATCTCCTTTCGTTTGTGTGTTGCAGCAGTCAGAACGTGTTAAACATAGTGAATGGTATTTGGACAGTGGCTGCTCGCGACATATGACAGGCGATGTATCCTTACTTGTGGATATTAAACCACATGTAGGAGGTTATGTTGCCTTTGCTGGAGATTCTGGGGGAACTATTTCTGGAAGAGGAACGTTAACTAACGGCAATGTTAGTTTCGAAAATGTGAACTACGTGGAACAGCTTACGCACAACTTGCTAAGTGTTTCACAGGTCTGTGATAAGGATTATACAACTGCGTTCACAAAGACAGAGTGTGTGATATTGAAGCCTGGTTATGTCATTCCGGAAGAATGGGTGTTACTGAGAGCACCAAGAAAGGATGACACATACATTTTGAATATGAGAACTGTTGAGACATCGAACGAGTATACGTGTCTCTTGTCTAAGGCTTCTGAAAAGGAATCACTGCTTTGGCACAGACGAATGGGACATATTCATTTCCGAAAAATGAATTTCTTGACCAAAAATGATCTAGTGCTAGGAGTTCCGAAACAGTCATTTGCTTTAACGGATGACTGTATCTCCTGCCAAAAAGGAAAGCTACGTAAGAAGTCCCATAAGTCTAAGCAGGTGAATTCCATAAATGCTCCATTGGAACTACTGCATATGGATCTTTTCGGTCCAGTTTCTACAAAGAGCATTGGTGGTCGGTCTTACTGCTTGGTAGTTACTGATGACTACTCAAGGTTTTCGTGGGTTTATTTTTTGACCACAAAAGGGGAAACTCCTGAGATTCTGGTGTATTTGTTGGACAAGTTGGCAAATCTGTGCAACTTGAAGGTGAAAAGGATACGAAGCGACAATGGAACTGAGTTCAAGAACTCAACTCTCGAATTGTTTTGTGCTACAAGAGGTATTGAGCATCAATTTAGTGCTCCGAGGACTCCACAACAGAATGGAGTTGCAGAAAGGAAGAACAGGACAATAATCGAGACAGCTCGGACTATGTTAGCTGACTCCAAGTTGCCAATCATATTCTGGGCTGAGGCAGTTAATACTGCCTGTTATGTTCTCAACAGAGTACTCACGGTTAAGAAAAGGAACAAAACGTGTTATGAACTTTTTAATAACCGTAAGCCAAATCTACAGTTCCTAGAACCATTTGGGTGTCCATGCCTGATCATGATTACAAAAGATAAGGTCTCTAAGTTTGGTGATAAGGCTGTTGAAGGGATTTTTCTTGGATATTCAGTCAACTCTCCGAACAAAAGAGTCTTTAACAAATCATCGAATCAGATTGAGGAGCATTTTGAAGTGAAATGTTTAAGGTATACGGAACCTCCTCAAGGAACGGGTCCGGATTGGTTTTTCAACTATGGAAACCTCTTCAATTCTTTCAATATTCCGGAAGAAGATGAAACGGAAGAATTGGTTTCTATACTTCATCAGCTTGATCTTAATCAAGATACACCTGTTACTAATAAACCATCCGACCCATCTCCCAATGCAACACCCGCACCTCCACCAACTAATCCTACACCTCCACAACCTACACCTCCACCCACACAACCACAAACAACTACCAAATCACCACCATCAACACCATCTCCTACTCCATCATCTTCGGCTGCTCCTTCTAAAACAGTTTATACCTACACAAAGGAGCTTCCATATGATCCAAATATGCCTCCTTTAGAGGAACCTCAAGAAGAAGATGAAATGGAGGAAACAATGGCCTACTCTCACTTATTTTCTACTGAAGATGAAGAACAAGAAGAAGAGATAGCCATTCCTGAGTCTGCTGCTACTCCCGAAACTGAGGGAGATTTGAACAATCTGGGTGTGAATCTTGTGCCAGGTGCCATACCAGAAACTCGTATACATAAGGATCACCCCATTGATAATATCATTGGTGATCCTCATGCATCTGTTCAAACACGACAGCAAGCAAAGCAGACTTCAGCTCAGCAACTTTTGGGACTTATTGCACATATCGATTCATGTCATTTGTCTAAAATTGAACCTAAAAAGGTTGATCAAGCCTTAAAGGATCCATCTTGGGTCGAGGCTATGCAGGAGGAACTACAGCAAATAAACAAGATGAATGTTTGGGAAATTGTTCCTCTACCCAAGGGTGCTCACTTGACGGGTACTCGTTGTGTTTTCCGTAACAAAATGGATGATCGTGGGGCTGTTATTCGAAACAAAGCCCGTCTGGTAGTTCAAGGATATAGTCAATTAGAGGGTATTGACTATGATGAAGTTTTCGCTCCTGTTGCTCGTTTGGAATCAATTCGGATTTTTCTAGCTTATGCTTCTTTTAAAGGATTCCGCGTGTATCAACTTGACGTGAAGTGTGCCTTTCTTTATGGAGATGTCGACGCAGTGATTTACGTGTGTCAACCTCCAGGTTTTGAAGACCCAAAGCATCCTAATCATGTTTGCAAACTGAAGAAAGCTTTGTATGGTCTTCATCAATCTCCTCGACTTTGGTATGAGCGACTTGCCAAGTATTTGCTGAAGAATGGTTTTGACAGAGGACAGATTGATAGCACGCTTTTCATCAAAAGGGAAGGAGCGGATTTGTTACTTGTACAGGTCTATGTGGACGACATTATTTTTGGATCAACTAATGATCAGTTGTGTAAAGATTTTGAAGGACTGATGAAATCTGAGTTTGAAATGAGTGCTATGAGGGAACTCACGTTCTTTCTGGGGCTACAGGTTGAGCAATCTGATAATGGAATATATATTCACCAGTCAAAATATGTCACTGACATGTTAAAGCGATATGAATTGCTCAACTGTAAACACTACGGCACTCCAATTGAAGCAAGACACAATCTTGGACCTAATGAGGACGATGAAGATTGCAAGGAGAAAGACTATCGCTCAATGATAGGCTCTCTCATGTACCTGACTACCTCAAGACCAGATATAGTGTTTGCTGTTTCTCTCTGCTCACGATTTCAAGCAAATCCGAAGGTGTCTCATATGAAGGCAGTAAAACGCATTTTTGGATATCTCGCTTTTAGGCCATCTTTGGGTCTATGGTATTCAAACGAGAAAAACTTCGAGTTAACTGCCTATTCGGATTCAGATCTTGGTGGCTGCAAGATAGATATGAAGTCAACTACTGGAGGATGTCAGTTCCTTGGATCGCGCTTAGTTTCTTGGCAGTGCAAAAAGCAGACTGCGGTTGCTATTTCCACAGCTGAAGCCGAGTATGTTGCTGCTGCAAGTTGCTGTTCTCAAGTTCTCTGGATTCAGCATCAGCTGCGTGATTACGGGTTCAATCTCTCTATGACTCCTATTTATATAGATAATACAGCTGCTATATCTATAACTCACAATCCCGTACAGCACTCTAAGACCAAACATATTGAACTTAGGTTCCACTTTATACGGGATTGCTTTGAGAAACACCTTATAGATGTCGTACATATAGAGACCCTTAAGCAGTGTGCGGACCTTTTCACAAAAGCCTTTTTGCGATCACGTTTTATTGAACTGGTCAATCTGATAGGTTTAAGGTTCTTTCAGTCAAAGAAATGATTTGTGACTTGGATTTTTAAGTTTTTAAATTCAAATTAAAAAAAAAAAAAAAAAAAAAAAAAAAAAAAATCGCAACAGCCACTCTTTATACTCTTTAGTATTAAAGCAAACGCAAGGTTGCTACATTTTTAAAATAGACGTTGAAGTTGTGTCTGTAAACAACTTGGGATATGATAGTACATCGAGTGACATGCACAAAATGGAATTTTAAGATTTATCTTGGATGTGTCAGTAGGTTTATCTGACACACTTAAAACAGTTTTTATCTAAATTATCTTCATTATATGATGTATTGGTAGGCATGCTACACACCGGTTTGTGAGTGAGTAAGAAGTAATGATAAAACTTGTCTATTACTTTGTGAAAAATGTTATATGATGTATGACATAAGTCTTAATTGATAAATGGAAGTACTATCATACACTGTCATAATTATGTAAATGTAAAATGGGCATATAGTGTTAATATGGTTATTCGCCTAACTAATGGTGACTATTGTTGTACTCTCGTACAGACCTGAATCCATTAGTTATGCAAATAGTCTCAAACTTGTTATGTTCATACTAAGGGACCCTCTGTTGTACTTTGTACAGATCTGGGGCCACTAGTATCTTCATAGTCAGTTTGATGTATGCCTAAATATAAATATCAAGTGTATATTACGAGAAAACCGAGATAAACTTGGTCTTGTAATCTCTACCTTGTGTGAATATGCAGTGTTTGTTTTACTAAAGTTTATCAGTATATCATATAATAGGTTTCACAAAATTAATATTCATTCTAACAATAAAGGTTAGCTCACAAATACGGATGTAACATGTTTAGGTGGACAAACAATACCAATAATTGTCTTGAAATAATTTTTATAAAAGGTGTTTTAAATGTGCCACGTAAATTTAAAGTGGACAAATACTGATGATCGAAATAACACTTACTATTCCTAATAAATGCATGTTATTCCGATATGATCCCTAATCAGACAACTCAACTCCGTCACCAAAAAATAGAGTGTTAGTAATTTTCTTTTTACTTCTTGAATATTAAAGAAAATATCAAAAAGATTTTTTAGTTTAGTTATTTCATTTTATGTTTTAATTTTATTCTAAGTTATTTTCCCAAGTCACGAGTCATTTGGATTTTATTTGCTAAAATAACGAGTAAACGGTTTGAAAATTTCGAAATTGGATCAAAACTGTTTTCTGCGACGTCCGGCTCTACGTCGCCTGCGACGTCCCAGCCTACGTCGCACATAGGGTTAGACTTTAAATAGTATCCACTGCGACGTAACTCGTCACACTATTCACTATTCACGTGCGACGTAGCCTGCGACGTACGAGAGGCGATTTGCGACGTAGCAATTTTCGAGCAATTTTTGTGATTTGTAGCCGTTTTCATTCCGATTCACTTACGTACTTTTGATCTACTCGTTATTCCGCACACTTAGGTACCGATTTTACCATTTTTCACCGTGTATATTTCGTTTAATTGCTATGTATGTATTACGGGTTAAATGGGTTTCGGTTTTGGGATAAATTAGATGGTATATCGTGTAAAGTACTGGTTATAATTTATGTTTTCGTGATCACCATCGTTAGCCGCACCTTGTAGTGCGATTGATTTTGAAAACCCCTAAATTCGAGGGTTAGGGTTTTCTGGGTTGGGGATGAATGTTCGTCAGTGCGACGTACGCTGCGACGTAGTGCCCTACGTCGCTTTAGTTAATTATTATTAATTTCCTACGTCGCCCTTTCCTACGTCGCTTTTTCTGCGACGTCCGATGCGACGTACCACGCTACGTCGCTATTTTAATTAAAGTGATTAAATTCACAATAAATTGCAAAATGCGACGTCCCCCTTGACGTCGCTCGAATTGTATGCGACGTCAGGCCTTACGTCGCTTTTCAATTTATTTTGAATTTTAGCGACGTACAGTTCTACGTCGCTCTGTGTTATGCGACGTACGTTGCTACGTCGCTAGTTCCAGGGATTTTGAAAAGGTTTTGTTTAAAAATGTAACATTTTTTCTAACCTTTTTCGAGTTGCAATCTGTTTCTGTTTTTTGCAGATATGGCTTTGATTTTCGAAGCTCGTCATAATACGGCTGCTTACCTTACTGACACTTCTGATAAAGCTTCACCGTACCGTCAGATGATCGCGTTTTTGAGACGTTCGAGGGTATTTCACGCCATTTCCGACAACACTTTGGCGTTTGGAAATCTGATCAACCCTTTTTGGAGAAACGCAACTGTCGTTACTGAAAACGACGTTAGACGATTGGTCTCTACCGTTCTGGGTACGGAGATCACTATTACAGAACAGAGCATTCGGGAACTTTTACAGCTGAATGATCAACCGGATATGCCTGTCGGTTTTGATCATATTTTCGTTACCGGGGCTATGCAACGGATAGGATATCCCGGGATTCCCTCTGATCAGTATAGAAAAGCGAATCTCACACGCGTCTGGCGTTATTTGATGCATGTGATCATTGTTTGCTTGGGGAATAGGAAAGGTGGAACGGATGGGATGAGCCGCAGTCTGGCTTCTGCTATGTTAGCGTTGGTTTACAACAAGCCGTTTAACTTCTCGGGATTTATCTTCAGGGCTATGGTTGATAATGCAAATGCCGGGGATCAGAAATGGATTTTATATCCAAGATTTGTACAGTTGCACATCAATCGTCATCATCCGGAGCTTCAGGCACAGGGTGATATCGATCATCCGCTCAAGATTTCACCGATGATGAGTCGGATTTTCACTATTTGTGCAGGGTATGAGAAAGGGGTCGAGGCACCAAGGGATGTTCCTTTATTCGGTGCTATTATTGATGAAAATTATGTACCGCCTCCAGATCCTCAGTATATGGATGTTCCAGCACCTCAGCAGCCGCAGCAACCGTTTGTGAACATTCCTGTTCAAGCTGCGGGGGAGAACATTCCTGCTCAAGCTGCGGGGGAGAATGTGGATGCTCTACTGGAAAACATTGAGCAGTTTGGCCACGTTGACTCAGACAATCAAGCATCTCACGACACGGTCGAGAGTTCTGATTCTGAAGAACCGGCCAATGTAGGTCCTCAGGATGGGGGTCCGACGCCTGAGCATTCTGATGGTACTGTTCCGCATCCCTCTGAGATGGAACGTATCAGGCTTTCAGATTCATTCAGATATCTGCGAATTCAGTGTCGGATCAGACAAGGACGCAAGTATGTGCCTCCACGAGATACTGGAAAACGTACACGCGACGGTGATGATCCTGCTGATGAGACTTATCGACCGAGTCATCGTGTTCGTCACTCTTCGTCGACACGAGCTCCAGTCAATCAACAGCAGCAGGATGTTTTTGAGATTCAACCGACTCCAGCTTTCATGCAAAAGATAATGGAAGATATGCAGCAGATGAAGCAAAAGCTGGAGGCTCAAGACGAGAAGATTGCTGAACAAGCTGCGTTGATCGAGGTCCAATCTAAGGAGCTTGAGGAAACGAAGCTTAGGGTTAATGTTTTGGAAGGCAGGTTACTTGCCTCGGGGGAGTCTGGGTCTGGGATACCCACTTTAGAGTCAAGTGAACCTGCGTCTGTAAATCCCAACCCTGTAATTGAAAACGTTAATGAAAATATTTCTCTTTTGGATTATTTCTCTGTTGATGATATTCCAGGGCAACCAAGACCGCTGGCAGTTGATTACTCATTCGCTGACTTATCATTTATTCAGAGGATGGCCAGTGGAGTTGGCTCTGAGGAAGAAACAGAAAATGTTTTTGAGATGAACGAGGATGTCTCGATTGAAGAAGAACAGTTGAATGCAGATGAAACTTATGATGATGCACAATCTGGGGAAACTTATGATGATGCACCAATTATTGAATCTGATTCAAGTGAAGACGAGAGTCCTGATAAAGCTCAACATGGAGAATCAAGTTCTGCTGCAACTCCAGCTCCAGAGACACAGGCACCGGACTCAGCCGCAAAGAAATTAACTGCTGAAGAAAAGAGAGAGAGAAACAAGAAATGGTGGCCTAAGGGACGAAATCCAGTTCCTATTCCAGTGAAATGTCAAGTGTACCGGGTTAGTCGGAATTATACCGGTGTTATTAAAAGCTGGAAGTGTCAGAGGAATCTGTTTATGATAAAGAGAGAAGATGGAGTTCAGTATTTTAGAATGCGTTTTGATAGATTGAGCACGTTGCCAAAAGGAGAGATTAATCGATTAGCTCAGCTTAAATTGATTAATCCTTTCGAGAATGATTATGCTGAGTTCATTCAGAGAAGTCTACGTCGGGAAGTATTATCGAAGACTTATTCGAAATTGAAGCTGACGTTGGGAACTCGGTATACGTGGAAGAAAAAGATTGATCCAGTCACCAGGAAGCCTTTGGTTAAAGTTCACTATTCGCCGGCTAAATGTTTGACTGAGATACCTCTGGAATCAGTTCCTTATTATTTTCTGAGAAGACTTGTGAAATGGGAACTTGATCCACAGACTGGCGAAGCGGTTATTACTTTCGTTCCAGATTCTGAACCGTGGCCAGAAGTTGGAGGTATATGGAATCTGAGGCAAGCAACGTTTAGACTATATGATCCGATGAGTTTGATTAATTTTCATGAAAAAGATTTAAGAAAACTCTATGATAATCGGATTCGGGTTGGTCAGAAGAATGAATTCAACAGACGTTTAGCACAACAGTTTTACAATGTTGTTACTGTTTGCGTAGCTAATGGAATTCATGCCGATGGCCAGTTTCCTGCGGGCTGGGTTTAAAGAAGATTTTTGAAGACCAAGCTGAAGACACGGGGGGAGTTTGTTAGTACATGTTTAGTGTCTGTCAGTTGGTCTAGCTCGTAGTTTGTAATTAGAAATAGTATTTCTGACTCCTGCGACGTAGCGCACAACGTCGCAGGTGCGACGTCAGGTTTTGGGCCTGCGACGTAGCCAACGTCGCATGGGCTTGGGCCTGCGACGTAGCGTGCGACGTCGCAGGTGCCAGATTTTGTATAAAAACGTTTTGTGTTTTCTGTTTTAGGGTTGACGAAACCCTAAACGCAATTAGTCGAAATCTCTGTAATCTGACCGATTATTACTGAATATAATACGTTTCGTTTGATATTCATTGCATATTTGTTATTCGTGTGATTGTTTGATTAGTCAATTGTTGTTTCCGCCATCAATTGATTGACTCGGTTCGTGCTAGATCCAAGGTTAGGGACAAACACTAGGCTAGTGACTCAAGAATATGGATTTTTCAGGTTTTTATGCGTCACTTCGCTAGTGACTCTATCTAGTGACTCATATGCGTCACTTCGCTAGTGACTCAGTGACTCATATGCGTCACTTCGCTAGTGACTCAGTGACCCATATGCGTCACTTCGCTAGTGACTCATATGCGTCACTTCGCTAGTGACTCATACTATTTTTGGCCTCCGCGACACTTGGGCCTGTTCGACGATTTTTCACCCAAAACCAAGATCTAACTTATTTTCGGGCTAAATCCGCTTGTATAAAGCTAGTATATGATAATATATGATGTATAGAGTGATATAAACATGAAAATAGAGAGAGATCGAGAGTTTTCTTACAAGATGAAAATGGAGCAAAATGGTGAAGATGATGATGAAAAACGACGGTGATGATGATGATGTTGTTGTTCCTTGATGTTGATGACTCCGAAAATTTGGTGATGATGATGTTGGTTCCGATTTTGATGATGATGGTATTAGTTGTTGTTGTTGGTATGTTTTAGAGAGAAAGAGAAAGAGATGGGGATGAGAAAAAGAAGAAGAAAAAGAAAATGAGAAAGAGAGTGTGAGGGGGTGTTTGGATCGGCTGACCAAAAAGAAAAAGGGGAGGGGTTTTCCCCACTTCGTCCCCAATTCGCGGTACAAAATACCCGTGTTTTTGTACCCAATTGTAAAATAAAAATAAAAATAAATTTAATATTTTGTTTCTATATTTTCATTTGTATGTTTCGGAATGTTTTTGGCATATTTTTGAAACAAAGTTTTATAACTTTATTTCGCGTTGTCCCAACTAAATGGGACGCGTTTTAGCCCAAAACTAATGATATTTTTGTATGTTTAATATTTTTGTCTAACTGTGTAACGTTTATTGCAACTAATAAAATATTAGTTTTGAAGTTTTGACACCGAAATTTGGACACGTTAATTACGTTATTTGGACCAAATTATTATTATATATATATATTTATATATAATTATTGAATACTAGGGGTTTGGAGCGTATTAAATACGAATAATTAAAGTTTAAATTTGGCGCGAAAATTGACTTTTTGACGAGGTGTTACACTCTGCCACCTCTGTTTCCCTTTCCCCGAGGATTCACTTCTGGACTTCTGAGAAGAAGTATCCCTAGCTTGAAAACCTGAACCTCTCAAATCACTATCAACAGAACGTGCAAGGTTAAAAGCTTGAGATAAAGTACTGGCTAATCTCACAGTGGTACGATAATTAGAAGGTAACGCATCCACAAACTGTTCAATCCTAGTTTTCTCATCCGGAACCCACTGCTGAACAAACCGCAGCTTCTCAGAAAACTGTGCTATCAACTCATCAATCGTCATCTTATCAGTCAACTGTAAGTTCACAAACTCTCGTCTGATCCTAGCCATATCAAAGTCCGAACAATACTGATTACAAACAGCTTGATGAAAATCAGGCCATCGAATAGCTTTCTTTTGTGGTTGAGTCAAATGTCCTGTGATCGAATCCCACCAAACCATGGCTTCATCTTTTAAACATTGAACTGCATACGGAACCTTAGATTCTTCTTCACAATGTGTTACATCAAATTTTCTTTCCATATCCCTCAACCAGTTTAAAGTCACTGATGGATTTGTGCTACCGCTAAACTCCGGTGGTTTACTTGCCGTAAACGTTTTAAAAGAACACGTTTTATTCGACTGGAAAGGAGGAACAGTACCAAACACAGGTATTTGTTGCTGAGATGACGTAGCTTCAGTTCGTCTTTTAAATTCTCTGAGATTAATCATCTCATCTTCTAATTCGTGCATATAATCATCTCTGTTTGATTCTTTAACAACAGGAACAGAAGTACCATCATGACCAGGTTGTTCACCCGGAATTTGTAAAGGAGGAACATCGGTTTTTGAGGCATTGTTAGGGTTGGCGGTCGTTTGCTCGTTATCTGCCATAACTGAAATTATCACAACAACTCAACAATTGTTAATCGTTAGCACCTAACTACTAACAGATTCACAACAAATGCTAAATCCCATACCCAGGAATGTTTGACATACTACGCTCCAGAATTGGGATTGAACACTTTACAATGCTCAATTAGCCCAAAACTATGCTCTGATACCAACTTATAACACCCCTCATTCGAAACAACAATATTATATTATTTACACGGAAGCGTATAATTTAAAACATCCAAAAACATTGTACATTAAGATAATGTACATAAGTAGTTTATATGTCATCCGTACACCAATTTAAAACTATTAAACAACTACATTAAACAGGGTATTATACTGTTTCAAACTTTAGTTTTGTTACAAAACATGTCAGAGTAGCACTGCAGGTCAAACACTCCCCGTTCCATTAACGTCAAAATCCTGCAACCCACATCCCAAAACATAACCTGCAGGAAGTAATTTGAGGGATTAGCACGAAGCTAAGTGAATGAATTTATCACACACAATTCAACTTAGCATAACCACCTGTTCACACCGAACAACTGTAAACATATGATTCAACTAGACAACAATATAGTAATGAGGATAGGTGGCTCATGGGAATACCATAATACCCGGGTAGCTCCCCAAGAACACTTATCCAACCATATCCGTATGGCCATAACGGACGAGACCGATAGCTAACAGTTATTATAATCAAACACAGGTTCTACACACAACGAATGAATCAAGTCCCTGTGTAATTCATATAATAACCAAGCTAGCTCAACCAACCAGTTCAACCTGTTGACCTCATTAACAACTGATGCCCAAAGGCCACACATAGCACGTAGATTTATAATCAACAATGAATATTAAATGCAATAACAACATATCTACGTTCACTTGTTGTAACCAAACGGTTACAACTAAATCAAATGGTGAGTTCCGAATCCATTCACCGATACCTCTGTAGTCACAAACTCATAATCCATGTGTCACTTATCTTTTGGAAGATCTGAGAACAACAAGCAATATAAGTTAGTAATCAGGATCACCAATACTTAACTTATATCCAACATAATTCAAGGAACTACATATTATTTACACAATCATAATAAGTTCCTAATTATATTCATGGTTCATAATAAAGCATATCAACATATACTTATCAACATTTTACTTTGTAATGACTTAAAATCAAAAAGCTACAAAACGGGTTACTACCCGCCGGGTAGCCCAAGTACCCGCCGGGTACTAGGCTTTACCAGTCGGGTACCCGATGAAACAACCGGGTGAATTAAGATTTCATGGTAACAGAACTTTTCCACGTTTTAAAGGCTGGAGCAGCAGCCGGGTTCCAGGTTTACCAGCCGGGTTCCAGGTCTTGATGAACTACCCGTCGGGTTCGGGTATTACCCGCCGGGTTCATACCCTGAACCAGCGATCATCGCCCAGCAAAACCCCATAACCCGAATTTTAACACCAAATCACACCATATCAGTTTCCAACTCATGAAATACAATCACATACCTCATATATCATCTACAAGCATCATATACCACATGTATTAACAACTATTAATTACCAATTCCATAACCCACATGATTAAACAAGTTTATGAAACATCTAAAATCAAACTTGACTTACAATCAAGAAGATGTAACCAGGAAGATGATTAACTCGCTCAAAATCAGTTCCAATTTACTTCTAGCTTGATTTAATTCAACTTGCATATAGGGTTTTAGGTTTTGAAAGTATAAGGTTTTCAAGAAATGAAGATACTTTCCATTTTGGGAAAGTATATAGGTCGGCCCAAAGTTATAACACCGACCCCATATCCACTTAAAACTAGTCCCCTTTTCAATCTATTACCTGGAACCTAAAAACCATTTACGAGAAACTTATTTTATTCTACCGTCAACTAAATTACAACAAGCAACAATTTACTATCCACAATAAGTTCTGAAACTTATTTACCTAAATTTCTCAAATAAACAATTAATATCGAATAATTTCTAAAATAATCAAATACATCAATTTAAAATTAGAAATTACCAGACCCGAAGAGAGGATGTTACAAATCTCCCCTCCTTAAGAAGATTTCGTCCCCGAAATCTCATCACGATCAAATAATCCAGGATATCTGGATTTCATACTCTCCTCAGTTTCCCATGTTAGGTTTGAACTAAACTATGCTTCCATTTCACTAAGACCATTGGTATTTGTTTCTTTCTAAGTTTAACAACCTTTCGGTCTAGAAGTTCAACAGGTTCTTCAACTAACTTCTGAGTCCGATCAACTTTCAAATCTTTCAAAGGAAGAATCTGAGACTGGTCCTCCACGTTACATTTCCTCAAATAACAAATGTTAAACGTGTCGTGAATACCAGCAAGCTCCGGAGGAAGATCCAATGTGACTGACTGATCGTTAACAACTTTACATATTTTAAATGGACCAATATATCGAGGAGCCAACTTACCACGTTTCCCAAACCGAATAACCCCCTTCCAAGGTGAAACTTTAAGATAAACAAGTTCACCTTCAACAAATGATACTGGTCATCTACGTGGATCAGCATACTGCTTCTGTCTGTCACGTGCAGCTTTCAACTTTTCACGTGCAACTGCTACTTTGTCAGCTGTCATCTGAACAATGTCGGGCCCAGCAAACTGTTTCTCACCAGCCTCTAACCAACACGTAGGCGTTCTGCAACGTCTACCATATAGCATCTCATAAGGAGGCATACCAATGCTGGAATGATAAGAATTGTTATATGCAAATTCAACTAACGGTAAATGAGAATCCCAAGAACCGCCATACTCCAAAACACAAGCCCTTAACATATCCTCAACTGTCTGAATCGTACGTTCTGACTGACCATCGGTCTGAGGATGATAAGCAGTACTGAGATTAACTCTGGTACCCAACTCTTGCTGTAAACTCTTCCAGAAATGAGAAATAAACCGAGAATCTCTATCCGATACAATCGACAACGGAATACCATGTCGGGAGACAATCTCATTAACATACAACTGGGCAAGTTTACTTAACGAGGCCGTTTCACTACTAGCCAGAAAATGTGCACTCTTGGTTAACCTATCAACGATAACCCAAATCATATCATTTCCTCGAGATGTACGTGGAAATTTAGTTACAAATTCCATAGTTAGATGTTCCCACTTCCATTCCGGAATCTCTAACTGTTTCAGCGACCCATACGGCTTTTGGTGTTCGGCTTTAACTTGAGCACACACATGACACGTGCCAACAAACCTTGCAATGTCAATTTTCATCGTAGGCCACCAATACAAAGATTTCAAATCATTATACATTCGAGTACTACCAGGATGAACAGATAAACGAGATTTATGGGCTTTAGTCAAAATCATATCCCGAATACCACCAATCAGAGGAATCCATACACGAGACTGAAAAGTTTTCAATCCTCTAGTATCATCAACTAACAGATCTTTCCGTTTCAACATGATTTCTGATTTAAGATTATGATCTAATAAAGCTTCCAACTGTGCATCTTTAATTTTATCTACCAAATCAGAAGAAACATCAACTTTCAAGTAATAAACTCGGTCAGAGGTACCTTTTCGACTCAGAGCATCAGCAACCACATTAGCTTTGCCTGGATGGTAACGAATTTCACAATCATAATCCTTGATTAACTCTAACCATCGTCTCTGACGCATATTTAACTCTTTCTGGGAAAACACATACTGAAGACTTTTGTGATCTGAACATATAACACATTTCGTACCATAAAGATAATGTCTCCAGATTTTTAATGCAAATACAACAGCTGCAAATTCTAAATCATGAGTAGGGTAATTTCTTTCATGTTGTTTCAACTGCTGAGAAGCATAAGCAATAACTCTGTCTCTCTGCATAAGAACACCACCCAACCCAGCATACGATGCATCACAGTAAGCAACAAAATCATCAGACCCATCAGGTAATGCCAACACAGATGCCTGACACAATAACTGCTTTAAAGTTTGAAAAGCCACTTCCTGCTGTTCAGCCCACACAAATTTCTCATCCTTACGGGTTAATTTAGTCAACGAACTGTCAATTTTAGAAAAGTCTTTAATGAATTTCCGGTAATAACCAGCCAAACCCAGAAAACTCTTGTGATACTCCTCCAAATTAGGTATATAATTATACTTAATTACATGCATTTCTTACGCTAATTCCCTGCATTTGTTTTAAACTAAACCTATGATGTGATAGGAGTCTAGCGAGCCCAAAACAATAATACAAAAAGTATTACATTATACGTAGTATTTATAAATTACGTACGAACGTATCAGAACTAAGCCGACAAAAAAATAATTAACCAGATTTGGTTATATGAAATAATTAATAATTCAATTATTAATTACGAGAAATTAAATATCTATATCATATAGATAAAATGATTCAAGTATACGTTTAACCTAAAACGTATTATATAACGAACAGAAACAATTATAAAACGTACCTAAAAGGTCAAAACCTGAAAAGTGTTATTTTTCTAGTACGTTTTCAAGTATTTAGAACATTACTTCGAATTATGAATTCGAAACTCAACAGAAATCTGGCGCTCAATTGGACGCGCGCAGTAAAATGTACAAAAATGTACAACAACTAAAAATAATGATACTCTCATTATTCTGAAAATATATTACGAACCAGGGGAGCATCTACAAAATAAAAATATAAAATGTTAAATTTTATATTGCTATAATTATACCCGTACTCGAAATTGAGGTACCAAAAATGGCACCTAACATCAATAATGCAGGCGACAGATTGATTTTAAAACCATACTTGTTTCTCCCTCCGTTCTCTCTGTGATCTTTGAAACAAACACACACCAATAATTCATCTTCAATTTTCATTTTCTTTCTTCATCTGGAACACAAGATCAGTAGCATCAGTAGAATAACAAGGCCAGGAACAACCATCATCATCATCGTCTGATCATCATCACCACTTTCATCTCTTAGTAAGGAAACCTATCTCTTTGATTTCTTTCTTTGATTTCGTTTTCTAACATGTTTATACATTATAATCTAAGTATATAACACACAAAACTTGAAGATTAAAGGATTGTTCTTGAAAATGGTTTTATAAAACCAAACCTTCAAATCCAAAATCAATGCATGAAAAAGTGTTAAAACAAAGTATTAAGTTGATAAAATGATATGTTATGATGATATAAACACTTGGAAATTGCTTTGGGACTAAAATCTTTCGAATTAATTAAAGCTCTGTTCGAGCAGAAGCTGGAGATACACAGGATCCGGCGGATCTCTTTTGAAAATGATGAACGAAACAAGTGAAAACATCATGGATCCGGCGGATCCTTGGGTAGATCCGGCGGATCCCACTCGCAAACCCGCATACGATCTGATCGCTTAACTACGATGAACGAGTAAATGTGTAACACCTCGCAAATTTAAACACGATTAATTAAGTTAATCACTTGCATTATTAGGTTAATTCCCTACTTGAGCGAATTCACAACACATTTTAGATGTAAGTCTAGCGAAGCCCAACTAGATAATACGCGTAGTATTTAGTATTCGTAAATAATTGTAATTACGTACTGAACAATCTGAAAACGAACGCGACAAAAATATACGACTGTTGGTGAACAAAATCTTTTAATAAAACGAAATTATTAAATAACGTCGTGAACAGTAAAATATTATGTTGATAATATTTACATATCATTTTATTACGCAAAACGACAACTCGTATAATTAAAATAAAACAAGATTTGAAATTTATAAAACTTATTAATTTGGTTTCATAAAAATATCATAATTAAAAAGTATAATGAAAAATGAAATTAAAAACATATTAATTAAAATAAAGTAACATTTAACGATCGGGTAAACAAACACGGAGTGCAACCACGGAGGCAGAAAAGTGGAACTAAAACCACCTCTCCACCTCCACTATTCTCATTCTCTACCTTTCTCTTCTCTCTCATCTCTCTCTTTTCTCTCTTTCACCACCACCTACCAAAAACCACCCCACAAATCATACAAATACTACATCAAAAACGCGCCGAATCAACTAACCATTTAGAGAAAAGTGATCACGACAACGAGCTCTACACATCTATCTTTTCGGATTTCAAATCCGACACTCGTAAGTTTCCGACAAATCCCGCAAATCTTTAGATTTCGAAGTTATAATTAATATTTCATGTTTAATACACTTAGATTACCATGCCTTAGTGTTCTAACAACTGAAAATGTCCAAAAATCGACCCAAAACTCGTTTTTCCCGAATTGTTCGTCGAACAGTCCGCTACGTCGCATCTGGCTTGGGCTAAATGCGACGTCAGCCCCTACGTCGCAGAACATCTCACAACGTCGCATACTACGACGTCACCGTTAACGTCGCATTAAATTGCGAAATCACACATAGCGACGTCAGTCCCTACGTCGCACTAGACCCTGACGTCGCATATAGCGACATAAGCGCCTACGTCGCACGCGACGTCGCACCCTACGTCGCATCACAACCCAGCGTCGCACCTTGCGTCGCTAAAAACAGGAAGTTTAAAAACTAGTTCTCACTAAGTGTCGAACTAACCGGAAACGCATATCTTTATAAGATACGATTCACGAGCTTTACAAACAATACAAACACACTTATTTTACCAAAATTAGGATTTCAAACTATCACCAACGAATCGTATACATTTTCACAAACAACGAAATACAACGTAAACGTTTAACAAATACTTTGGACACAACTTGGTTGTACGAACACTAGCATGGATGATTAGCCTAGACATCCACATACTTATTAATCTCATACGTCTAGGACGTTAGGAGATCTCGGACTGTACTTGGGCTTAGGTTTGCTAGCACTCGCACTACTTAACTCAACAGGTGAGTTCACAGCCCCTACTTTTACTGTCTTAACTGCTTTGAACAAGGGTGGAAAACATAGTCAAACACTTTGATACAAACATGGTTGTATACTATTTTACTCAAACAAGTGGAGTACATGGAACTAGTAAACTGATAAACAAATTGACGATTTCAACTTAATATGTAATACTGCCCGCACGTGGTCCATATACGGGTCTTAGGGGAAGTGTTACATATTACTTTCATACTGCCAACGCTGTAAACGCATGAACACGTTTTCGAGAACGCTGGAGGATAACCAGCAACACTTTATATAACGGACTGGGTAACTAAAAGTCCCTACTTGACATGGGCAACACTATCGAAAAGTCCCTACTTGACATGGGCAACACTATTGAAAAGTCCCTACTTGACATGGGCAACACTATCGAAAAGTCCCTACTTGACATGGGCAACACTATTGAAAAGTCCCTACTTGACATGGGCAACACTATTGAAAAGTCCCTACTTGACATGGGCAACACTATCGAAAAGTCCCTACCTGACATGGGCAATACTATACAAAAGTCCCTACTTGACATGGGCACCACTACTGAAAACAATGGGTTTCCTACTAACATGGACCCACCAAACGACTAGGATCGTAACACTGCCGTACGTGGTCCAGATACGGGTCTTAGGGGAGTGTTACACCTACGAACAACTAATAGGATACTTACATTCCTACTATAACTTGAACTATATTTTTGGGCAATATCCCAACGAAACATATCTACGATTAGGATACGTATAATCCTACAAAACATACTTGAACACAGGATACTGTTTTCCTACAACTAATAGGATACGAACATTCCTACAAACAACTATTTAGTAACATATTCGATTTCATGAACTATACTTTTGGGTGACATCCCAACGATACGATATAAACAACAGTGGTTTATCACAACTAAACTTGTAAACATAAAACCTGTGAATTCACTCAACCTAGTTGTTGACTTTTACTATGTTTTTCAGGGAATTAGCTGCGCATGTAAGAATCGCCACCACATGGAGAATTAGGCGACCCGTGAAGCTTTAGGATGCCAACTTTTGGAAAAACATATGGATTTCTTTAGTATAACTGAATTGTTTTAGTCATATTTCAGAAATCTACTTTTGTAAACTTACTACTTTTAACTTATACGATTTGATGAATCGTAAACATGTAATTAATACTTTTGGCATCTTAATATATATTGTTCTGTTATAATCATAAGCTCTGATACGTATGCATGCTTTGTTATTGTGACACCCCAGTACTTAAACTAAACGCTTCCGCTAAACAAATTTGGGGGTGTTACAAA
This sequence comes from Helichrysum umbraculigerum, assembly GCA_949592205.1. Lineage (NCBI taxonomy): Eukaryota > Viridiplantae > Streptophyta > Magnoliopsida > Asterales > Asteraceae > Helichrysum > Helichrysum umbraculigerum. The sequence goes on from CATIUR010000001.1 coordinate 236,623,557, forward strand.
ATGACACTCAAGATCCGGCGGATCCTCGGGTGATCCGGCGGATCCTAAAGAACACACGCACACTTGATTTTGTGAACGAGAACGACACACGACTAAAAGACACGATAGATCCGGCGGATCATAAATGGATCCGGCGGATCCTTCCATATGTAACCCGATCCGGCGGATCAGGAATTAGATCCGGCGGATCCTTATAAAACGAATATGATCCGGCATATCGTGGTTTGATCCGGTGGATCACAAAAACATGACTTAGATCCGGCGGATCCTAACTTGGTCCGGCGGATCCACAACTTAGACCAGCAAACTGTTTTGATTTTAAAACATGTACAAGTGTTTAAACGACTATATTAAATTCGAGACATTATTGAGACATAATAAAATATTATTAGTAACATTTAACCAAGACAAACTATGAATACGATTACATTATCGGGATATTTAACACTTATTAAACAAACGCGACGATATCAAAAACAAATGACATCTATTTATATACGAGAATATATATACTCAACTACATAAGTATATATATGTATATGTACTTACACACTTCGGACAATTCTACAAACGAACAATACTTGGATAATATTATATATTTCCAACAACAATCATCAACGAAATACACAAACCTAAGAAATTGATAATTTCTTCAAACAAACGAACTATTAACATAAGTAAACAAAGTACTTATAGTTAATACATTATTGTGTATAGGTTGACTACGTTTGGGCTACGCTATCATATCTCGCTAGCATTCACATCTGAGCACTCAAAGTGAGTTCACAAACCCCTTTTCAATGTTTTAATGTTTTAAAACCTCGGGGTGGAAAACATAGAAATCGTATGTATATTTGCATGCGACAACTGATTGAATACTTGATGTATTTACTTAAACTATTGATGAAACGAGATTTCATGTTGTGACTGATTAAATACTGTACGTATTTGCTTAAACTGTTTATGAAGGGGTACTTCATACTTGAACTATTTGTGAAAGGGTATTTCACACAACTATTTGAACTATGTTTTATGAAATGTTTTTCATAACTATTTTGGGAATTTAGGCAACGAATCTTGGTACAGATCTAGGCTGAACGATGTAGTGCATAAAAGACCTTATGGCTACAGACTATAACCATTAGCTAGGTGACTCTAGCCACTGAGTATACGGATAGTACTATCGCCGTGACGACCCTCCTACGGATTTGGGAGCGTATACTTAATTGTCCAGCATGGCAAACAACAACAGATTAGGGTTGTGGTTTGGTTATAGGGTTAGATCGGGTTACCTTACTTGACAGGTTTAGCTCACCTTTCAAGGGATCACCGTCTAAATATTCCCACATACAAAACTATGGTTTAGGAAGTGATTTCCTACGTACACTGATTTGGAAATGTTAACTCTTATCTAGGTTAACCTGTGTTTCCAACTAATGACTGAAATGGGAAATGTTATTTGTTTATAACCTGTGTTTCCTATTACAACTACAACTGATTTGGGAAATGTTATTTGTTTATAACCTGTGTTTCCTATTACAACTACAATTGATTTGGGAAATGTTATTTGTTTATAACTTATGTTTCCTACTTGACAAACAACACTTATTTGGAAATGTTATTCTTAAATGATTAACTTGTGTTTCCTACATAACAAACAAACATGTGAATTCACTCAACAATTTTGTTGACGTTTTACTCTATGTTTTTCAGGGAATTAGCAGCGTAAGTAAGATCTGCATGCATTATCAGGACGGACTACCCTGGACTTGTTAGGATGCCACTACTTTTGGGACACTTGGATTTCCTCTGTATAACTGTAACTACAGCAGTCATACCTATGAAATCTACTTTTGATATTATGTATTTTATGAAATACTGATTTCAACCACTACTATTACTGTTACCACTTTTCAAGTGGTAATCCTTTTGTAAAACTTTAACTAATGGCATCTTAATCTATTTCGTTCTGCGATAATCATATGCTCTGAGTATGTATGTAACTGTTGGTTGTTTTACTGCTCGCACCCCCGCCACGTCACTAAGCTTCCGCAAACCACTCTATGTAATTGTAATTACCGTTTGGCGGGGTGTGACAGACTTGGTATCAGAGCCATTGGTTATAGCGAACTAGAAGTCTTTAGGTGACTGAAAACCTTAGAGACCTAGACTATAGCCTTGGCTAGAACAATTGTGCATTCATGCATACATACTTTGCATACAACTAACATACGACTGACACGCCGCACCCAATTTTCTTTTGTCACAGTATGTCTAGTCAATCACTTTACCATGTCTATGCTTCGGATGAAGAGCCGACCGAGGCTACTTTTGAGGGTCCCGCGATCACAGTAGAGGATGAGTCATCAGTTCATGTGAGAGCCATGTCTGTTGACACTAGTGATGCTTACTTAGTACCACCTCCGACCGCACCTGAGGTCACTCCTACCTCTACACCACCTGTTGCGAGTACTTCTCGTGTGCCTGTACCTAGGATGACAGCTAGGATCTGTGTTCGGGATTTTCCCAGGGGACCACTCGCGCCACGCGATAAGTCGCCAGTGACTGAGACTGAGGTTCCAGATGTTGAGCCGCCACAGAAGAGGCTCCGACCTTCCCATCTGGACTGGATGCCTTGAGTATTGAGAGAGTGGAGATCACTAGAGGGTATTCCCTCGACCTTTGAGTTTGGAGAGTCCTCCCACTCACCACCATCTGCATATCTTACTGGTGAGCCTCTTGAGCTCACTGTGCCTACCCTTGTGGCTGTGGTTCACACCATGTTTAGGATATCATCTAGCAGGAGCAGAGATTTGATGGAGCTACTGAGCGATGCCTCCCGTACTGATATGGATATGGCTATGCTCCATCAGAGGATGGATTTTATGGAGACTCACCGTCAGACAGACTGGCAGAGTCTAGCATCCACCCGTGCACGCGTTGCAGCTTTAGAGAGGCGTGCTAGAGTGTCAGAGATTGTAGCTAGTGTTTGTGTGATGACTGCAGCAGTGATGGTTGCGGTTATGATGTATTTACCCTGGTTCCGTTAGGCCTGCGTATGGCGGCTATGCCTACACCATATTAGACTATTACTCTTGGGGAAATATATGTATGTATTAGTTATGGACTAGCTGTATGTTGGATGGAACTTTGTTAGTAGAATGGGTCTATGTATAGGAAACCCATCATCTTTTGTATAACGCTAACCATCGATGGATATATTAGAAATTCCATCTCATTTTGTACTAAACTCATGTAACAGCGTTATGATCTTTAATATATAATGTATGCTTGATATACATCTCTTGTTCATTATGCTTATTATCAACCATATTATTTCCTCTTACAATTGTCTACTTGTGATTAAACCTATACTTTATCGACACTTTGTGATCAATTTTTGTAAACCCTGAAATATATTACAGCTTGATGATTGATTATTCTTGAGAACCTCTGAAAATTTCAGTGTTAAACGACAATGAAAAGAAATATGTATTGGACATTATATAATGACGCCTGGCCAACGTGATTATATTATGCTAGGTACATATGGGTGTTTCAAAGTTGCATGGCACGTGTTGTAAAACCCTGTTCATTCATCTTCTCATGTCGTTCATTTCTATCAAATGTGAATCTTTGATCTATTCACATTCAATATCTCAACATTAACACTCTGCATTTTATTCATCGCAGAGCTGAATCATGCCTCCCAAACGACGAGTTACTAGAAAAAGTCAAAAGACGACTACGCCTCCACCACCACCACCTACTGAAACCACTGAACAAATGATCGCACGAAGAATAGCTGAAGGTATTGCTGAATATGAGGCAAGCCGTAATCGCGAACCCGTAGTTAACAACAGTGGATCTACCCCTGTTAATACTGAGACAACCGTGAATGCTCGCAAAGGGTGTTCATACAAAACATTTCAGGCTTGTAAGCCGATTTCTTTCCGTGGCACCGAGGGTGCAATTGGTATGATTCATTGGATAGAGAAAACTGAATCAGTATTGGACATTAGTGACTGTGCACCTGACTGTATGGTGAAGTATGCTACTTGCACTTTGGCTGACAAAGCGCTCACTTGGTGGAACAGTAAGATCCAATCACTTGGTCGACCAGCTGCTTATTCAATGTCATGGGGAACATTTAAGAATTTGATGTTGGAGGAATTCTGCCCTCGCAGTGAGATGCAGAAAATAGAAACAGAGTTGTGGAACATCACCATGATTGGTGCTGATATTGCTGGGTACACCACTAAGTTTCAGGAACTTGCACGTCTAGTGCCACATATGGTGACACCCGAGTATAAGCGTATTGAGCGCTACATATTTGGTCTAGTACCACAAATCCGCAGTCTGGTGACATCATCTAAACCGGACACTTTCAGGAGTGCTGTTACTCTAGCGCAAAGTTTGACCGATGAGGCAGTCAGGATGGGAAATCTGACTAAGAAAGCTGGGTCGGGAAAAAGTGAACCGAACAGTACTGATGTTAGTAGTTCTGGTGGTGCAAAACGAAAGTGGAACGGTAGTGGTGCTGATCGACAGGGTCAGCAAAACAAGAAACATTCTGGAAATGCGAAAGCATATGTTGCCACCACTACTGAATCGAAACCATACCTGGGTAACAAACCCAAATGTGATAAGTGCAACCGACACCACGAAGGCGGGTGTGGGTATTGTGGAAACTGTAGGGCATGGGGACATAGAACCCGAGACTGCAAAACTAACCCTCCCCCATGGGCAAACACTGAGCGTCAAAACCAGGGATGTTTTGAATGTGGCGAGCAGGGGCACTACCGCAACCGATGCCCTAAGCTCAACAACAACCAAAACCGCAACAACAACAACAACCGCGGTAACAACAATAACCGAGCCAACAACATCAACAATCAACCGGCTCAAGGAAGGGCATTCGTGATCGGAGCACAAGAGGCACGCCAGGACCCTAACACCGTCACTGGTACGTTTCTTGTAAACAATCATTATGCCTCTGTGTTAATTGATTCGGGTGCTGATTTAAGTTTTGTGTCTAATGAGTTTAGACCACTATTAGAACTTGAATCTCGTAAGTTAGACAACAAGTATACCATAGAATTAGCCGATGGCGAGTTGATCGAATCAGGAGAAATAGTACCGGGATGTACCTTAGAGTTAGAAGGTCATCTCTTCGAAATAGACTTGCTACCGGTTAAGTTGGGAAGTTTTGACATTGTAGTTGGTATGGATTGGTTATCTAAGAACCGCGCTGAGATCATATGTTATGATAAACTGGTATGATTACCACTGTCAACAGGAGAAACACTTGTGGTTCAAGGCGAGAGACGAAAGAGTGCCACAAAAATGATTTCGTGCTTGAAGGCCTGTAAGTATCTTCGAAAGGGGTACCAAGCATTTCTGGCACACGTTGTAGAAAAGAAAACCGAGGAGCGACGTATAGACGATGTGCCCATTGTACGCGACTATCCAGGAGTGTTCCCTGATGAGTTGCCTGGACTGCCACCCCCACGACAAGTTGAGTTTCACATTGACCTGGTGCCAGGAGCCGCACCTATCGCACGTGCACCTTATCGTCTAGCTCCCTCGGAAATGCAAGAGCTGTCTACGCAACTGCAAGAACTTCTAGATTTGGGATTCATCCGTCCGAGCTTTTCACCTTGGGGAGCTCCGGTCCTATTTGTCAAGAAAAAGGATGGATCTATGCGGATGTGCATCGATTATCGAGAACTGAACAAGGTAACTATCAAGAACAGATACCCGTTACCACGCATTGATGATCTGTTTGATCAACTGCAAGGATCGAGTTATTATTCAAAAATTGACCTACGATCCGGTTACCACCAACTCAAGGTACGAGAAGAGGATGTACCGAAAACTGCGTTTAGGACTCGATACGGTCATTACGAGTTCCTAGTCATGCCTTTTGGGCTGACCAATGCACCAGCAGTATTCATGGATTTGATGAACAGAGTATGCAAACCCTATTTGGATAAATTCGTCATTGTGTTTATTGATGATATCTTGGTATACTCACGATCGAAAGAGGATCACGAGCAACATCTGAAGCTTGTTCTCGAACTACTACAAAAAGAGAAGCTTTATGCAAAGTTCTCTAAGTGCGAATTTTGGATACGAGAGGTTCAATTCCTTGGTCATGTGATAAATGACAAGGGAATTCATGTAGACCCATCCAAAATTGAGGCAATCAACAACTGGGAAGCACCGAAAACCCCAACGGAAGTACGACAATTTCTTGGTCTAGCTGGCTATTACAGGCGATTCATCGCAAACTTTTCAAAGATAGCCCAGCCACTTACCACATTAACTCAAAAAGACAAGAAATTTGAGTGGAATGAGAAACAAGAGAATGCATTCCAACTATTGAAGCAGAAACTGAGCAGCGCACCCATACTATCTCTGCCTGAAGGAGTAGATAACTTTGTTGTTTACTGTGATGCTTCGCATCAGGGATTGGGTTGCGTACTGATGCAAAATGAAAAGGTCATTGCGTATGCATCACGACAACTAAAAGTGCATGAGAAAAACTATACGACTCATGATTTGGAATTGGGAGCCGTTGTTTTTGCACTAAAGATCTGGAGACACTACCTATACGGTACAAAGTGTACGATCTTCACTGATCATAAGAGCCTACAACATATATTCGACCAGAAAGAACTTAACATGAGACAACGACGTTGGGTCGAATTACTTAATGATTACGACTGTGAAATAAAGTATCACCCGGGTAAAGCTAACGTGGTAGCAGATGCCCTGAGTCGTAAGGAACGAATCAAACCTCGAAGAGTTCGAGCCTTGGGATTGACAATCCACTCGAATCTCATTACTCAAATTCGCGATGCACAAGAAACTGCTTTCACTTCCGAACGTCTTAAAGATGAATTCTTGAAGGGAATGGAAAAGCAACTCGAGAAAAAGGACAACGGAGTGTTGTACTTTATGGATCGAATTTGGGTACCATGCGTAGAGGAGTTACGCAAGCTAATTTTGGACGAGGCACACAAGTCCAACTACTCGATACATCCTGGTGCGGACAAGATGTACCAGGACTTGAAAGGCTTTTACTGGTGGCCTGGAATGAAACGTGATATTGCCACCTACGTAAGCAAATGTTTAACTTGCTCGAAGGTAAAGGTTGAATACCAAAAGCCGTCGGGACTTTTGCAACAACCTGAACTGCCCAAATGGAAATGGGAGCAAATAACAATGGACTTCATTACGAAGTTACCAAGAACGGCATCTGGAGCAAATGCCATATGGGTGATTGTCGATCGATTGACGAAATCAGCCCACTTCCTCGCTATTAAGGAAACGGATGGAATGGAGAAACTAGCTAAAATCTATATTAAAGAGATTGTTTCTCGGCATGGTGTGCCACTATCCATCATCTCTGATAGAGATGCACGATTCACTTCTCGCTTTTGGCAAACATTACAACAGGCATTGGGTACTCGACTTGATATGAGTACTGCCTATCACCCACAGACTGACGGCCAAAGTGAGCGAACAATACAGACGCTCGAAGACTTGTTACGAGCATGTGTGATAGACTTTGGAGGTAACTGGGATACCCACCTACCTCTAGCTGAATTCTTTTACAACAATAGTTATCACACGAGTATACATATGGCACCATTTGAGGCGTTGTATGGACGCAAGTGCCGATCACCACTCTGTTGGGCAGAGTTGGACGACAGACAACTATTTGGACCCGAACTTGTCCAGGAAACTACTGACAAAATAACTCAAGTATTGAGTCGACTGAAAGCAGCACGAGATCGACAAAAGAGTTACGCTGATAACCGCCGTAAACCTCTTGAGTTTCAAGTAGGAGACAAGGTCCTACTCAAAGTATCGCCCTGGAAGGGGGTAGCACGATTTGGCAAACGAGGAAAGCTGAACCCACGATACATCGGACCATTTGAAATCCTTGCTAGGGTTGGTCCTGTCGCTTATAAGCTCAAACTACCGCAAGAGCTTAGTAGCATACACGATACTTTCCACGTTAGCAACCTCAAAAAGTGTCTTTCTGACGAAACACTTATCCTTCCTCCTGACGAAGTCTTCATTGACTCAAAACTTAACTTTGTGGAGGAACCTGTTGAAGTTATGGATTCTAAAACTCAGAAACTTCGACACAAACGAATCAAACTGGTTAAAGTTCGTTGGAACTCGAAACATGGCCCAGAGTTTACCTGGGAACGAGAGGATGAAATACGAAAGAAATACCCCAACTTATTTGAGAGCCTGACCGAGACTCACGGCTCGACTTAAATCTCAGGACGAGATTTCACTAACGGGGGGAGAATGTGACACTCCTCCAAATTAGGTATATAATTATACTTAATTACATGCATTTCTTACGCTAATTCCCTGCATTTGTTTTAAACTAAACCTATGATGTGATAGGAGTCTAGCGAGCCCAAAACAATAATACAAAAAGTATTACATTATACGTAGTATTTATAAATTACGTACGAACGTATCGGAACTAAGCCGACAAAAAAATAATTAACCAGATTTGGTTATATGAAATAATTAATAATTCAATTATTAATTACGAGAAATTAAATATCTATATCATATAGATAAAATGATTCAAGTATACGTTTAACCTAAAACGTATTATATAACGAACGGAAACAATTATAAAACGTACCTAAAAGGTCAAAACCTGAAAAGTGTTATTTTTCTAGTACGTTTTCAAGTATTTAGAACATTACTTCGAATTATGAATTCGAAACTCAACAGAAATCTGGCGCTCAATTGGACGCGCGCAGTAAAATGTACAAAAATGTACAATAACTAAAAATAATAATACTCTCATTATTCTGAAAATATATTACGAACCAGGGGAGCATCTACAAAATAAAAATATAAAATGTTAAATTTTATATTGCTATAATTATACCCGTACTCGAAATTGAGGTACCAAAAATGGCACCTAACATCAATAATGCAGGCGACAGATTGATTTTAAAACCATACTCGTTTCTCCCTTCGTTCTCTCTGTGATCTTTGAAACAAACACACACCAATAATTCATCTTCAATTTTCATTTTCTTTCTTCATCTGGAACACAAGATCAGTAGCATCAGTAGAATAACAAGGCCAGGAACAACCATCATCATCATCGTCTGATCATCATCACCACTTTCATCTCTTAGTAAGGAAACCTATCTCTTTGATTTCTTTCTTTGATTTCGTTTTCTAACATGTTTATACATTATAATCTAAGTATATAACACACAAAACTTGAAGATTAAAGGATTGTTCTTGAAAATGGTTTTATAAAACCAAACCTTCAAATCCAAAATCAATGCATGAAAAAGTGTTAAAACAAAGTATTAAGTTGATAAAATGATATGTTATGATGATATAAACACTTGGAAATTGCTTTGGGACTAAAATCTTTCGAATTAATTAAAGCTCTGTTCGAGCAGAAGCTGGAGATACACAGGATCCGGCGGATCCTAGGTGGATCCGGCGGATCTCTTTTGAAAATGATGAACGAAACAAGTGAAAACATCATGGATCCGGCGGATCCTTGGGTAGATCCGACGGATCCCACTCGCAAACCCGCATACGATCTGATCGCTTAACTACGATGAACGAGTAAATGACACTCAAGATCCGGCGGATCCTCGGGTGATCCGGCGGATCCTAAAGAACACACGCACACTTGATTTTGTGAACGAGAACGACACACGACTAAAAGACACGATAGATCCGGCGGATCATAAATGGATCCGGCGGATCCTTCCATATGTAACCCGATCCGGCGGATCAGGAATTAGATCCGGCGGATCCTTATAAAACGAATATGATCCGGCATATCGTGGTTTGATCCGGTGGATCACAAAAACATGACTTAGATCCGGCGGATCCTAACTTGGTCCGGCGGATCCACAACTTAGACCAGCAAACTGTTTTGATTTTAAAACATGTACAAGTGTTTAAACGACTATATTAAATTCGAGACATTATTGAGACATAATAAAATATTATTAGTAACATTTAACCAAGACAAACTATGAATACGATTACATTATCGGGATATTTAACACTTATTAAACAAACGCGACGATATCAAAAACAAATGACATCTATTTATATACGAGAATATATATACTCAACTACATAAGTATATATATGTATATGTACTTACACACTTCGGACAATTCTACAAACGAACAATACTTGGATAATATTATATATTTCCAACAACAATCATCAACGAAATACACAAACCTAAGAAATTGATAATTTCTTCAAATAAACGAGCTATTAACATAAGTAAACAAAGTACTTATAGTTAATACATTATTGTGTATAGGTTGACTACGTTTGGGCTACGCTATCATATCTCGCTAGCATTCACATCTGAGCACTCAAAGTGAGTTCACAAACCCCTTTTCAATGTTTTAATGTTTTAAAACCTCGGGGTGGAAAACATAGAAATCGTATGTATATTTGCATGCGACAACTGATTGAATACTTGATGTATTTACTTAAACTATTGATGAAACGAGATTTCATGTTGTGACTGATTAAATACTGTACGTATTTGCTTAAACTGTTTATGAAGGGGTACTTCATACTTGAACTATTTGTGAAAGGGTATTTCACACAACTATTTGAACTATGTTTTATGAAATGTTTTTCATAACTATTTTGGGAATTTAGGCAACGAATCTTGGTACAGATCTAGGCTGAACGATGTAGTGCATAAAAGACCTTATGGCTACAGACTATAACCATTAGCTAGGTGACTCTAGCCACTGAGTATACGGATAGTACTATCGCCGTGACGACCCTCCTACGGATTTGGGAGCGTATACTTAATTGTCCAGCATGGCAAACAACAACAGATTAGGGTTGTGGTTTGGTTATAGGGTTAGATCGGGTTACCTTACTTGACAGGTTTAGCTCACCTTTCAAGGGATCACCGTCTAAATATTCCCACATACAAAACTATGGTTTAGGAAGTGATTTCCTACGTACACTGATTTGGAAATGTTAACTCTTATCTAGGTTAACCTGTGTTTCCAACTAATGACTGAAATGGGAAATGTTATTTGTTTATAACCTGTGTTTCCTATTACAACTACAACTGATTTGGGAAATGTTATTTGTTTATAACCTGTGTTTCCTATTACAACTACAATTGATTTGGGAAATGTTATTTGTTTATAACTTATGTTTCCTACTTGACAAACAACACTTATTTGGAAATGTTATTCTTAAATGATTAACTTGTGTTTCCTACATAACAAACAAACATGTGAATTCACTCAACAATTTTGTTGACGTTTTACTCTATGTTTTTCAGGGAATTAGCAGCGTAAGTAAGATCTGCATGCATTATCAGGACGGACTACCCTGGACTTGTTAGGATGCCACTACTTTTGGGACACTTGGATTTCCTCTGTATAACTGTAACTACAGCAGTCATACCTATGAAATCTACTTTTGATATTATGTATTTTATGAAATACTGATTTCAACCACTACTATTACTGTTACCACTTTTCAAGTGGTAATCTTTTGTAAAACTTTAACTAATGGCATCTTAATCTATTTCGTTCTGCGATAATCATATGCTCTGAGTATGTATGTAACTGTTGGTTGTTTTACTGCTCGCACCCCCGCCACGTCACTAAGCTTCCGCAAACCACTCTATGTAATTGTAATTACCGTTTGGCGGGGTGTGACAACTCTTAATCTCTGACGCAGATTTTGGAGCTTTCCAATTCATAACAGCTTCAATTTTAGAAGGATCAACTTTAACACCATCATTACAGATAATATGACCCAGAAATTGCACCTCCCGAATCCAGAATTCACATTTAGAAAACTTTGCATATAAGTGTTCTCTTTTCAATGTTTCTAACACTAACCTCAAATGCATTTCATGTTCTGATTCGGATTTCGAATATACCAAAATATCATCAATAAACACAATCACAAATTTATCGAGAAAAGGCCGACAAACTCGATTCATCAAATCCATAAAAACTGCTGGGGCATTTGTTAAACCAAAAGGCATAACCAGGAATTCAAAATGACCATACCTGGTACGGAAAGCAGTTTTTGGAATATCCTATTCACGAACACGAACTTGATGATAACCCGACCTCAAATCAATTTTAGAATAAAACGAAGATCCCTGCAACTGATCAAATAAATCATCTATTCGAGGCAAAGGGTATTTATTCTTCACGGTTCGTTTATTTAGTTCCTGATAATCAATACACATACGAAAAGACCCATCCTTCTTTTTCACAAACAAAACCGGTGCACCCTAAGGAGAAGAACTAGGTCGAATGAACCCTTTATCCAACAACTCCTGTATCTGATTCATCATTTCACGTATTTCAGAAGGAGCTAATATATAGGGAGCTTTAGCTACAGGCGACGAACCAGGACAAGATCAATCTGATATTTAACTTCCCTAACCGGTGGCAACCCAGGTAATTCATCGGGAAATACTTCCGGATATTCAGAAACAACCGGGACATCAGAAATAGATTTCTTTTCTAATTTGGAATCAATCACATAAGCTATGTATGATTCACAACCTTTAGACAACGACTTCCTAGCTTTCATCATGGAAATCAGAGGTATACACTCACTATCCCTTTCTCCTCGAGCCACAACGTATGACTCTTCAGAAATTGGGATTCTAATCAACTTATGGTGGCAATCTATACTTGCTTTACACTGACTTAACCAATCCATGCCAATAATAACATCAAAACTAGGAATTGGCATCAACAGAAATGAAATGGGAAAAGTCTGGCCATCTATCACAATATTAGCTCCAGTCACCGAGGTGGTAACAGGAACCAAATTGCCACTAACAATCTCTACTTCAACATGTTTAGCGATCAACGTAGGGTTTAATTTCAACTTATCACAGAAACACACAGATATAAAAGAGCAATTTGCTCCAGAATCAAACAACACACGAGCTGGTACAGAGTTTATAAGAAAAGTACCAGTGATAACATCCTCTGTGTGAACAGCCTCATCGACTGTCATTTGAAAGGCCCTACTTGCAGCTGACGGCGGATTTTTCCGCTTTTGCCCGGAAGATGACAAACTCCCGACCGAAACCAAACCCTGTTTCCCCGCCTCTGGACACTGACCAACCCGATGTCCTTCTTTCTTACACGTCCAACACACGAAATTAGGAAACCTGCAATTCTTGATTTCATGTCCCAATTCACCACATTTGAGACATCTATTCGTCTGTAGAGTACACGGACCAGCATGTCGTGACTTACAAGAATTACACCAATTAGAACCTCCAGATGAACCACTCTTACTACTGGATCGTTGACCCTGTCGATTACTCTGCCACCTCTGTTTCCCTTTCCCCGAGGATTCACTTCTGGACTTCTGAGAGAAGTATCCCTAGCTTGAAAACCTGAACCTCTCAAATCACTATCAACAGAACGTGCGAGGTTAAAAGCTTTAGATAGAGTACTGGCTAATCTCACAGTAGTACGATAATTAGAAGGTAACGCATCCACAAACTGTTCAATCCTAGTTTTCTCATCCGGAACCCACTGCTGAACAAACCGCAGCTTCTCAGAAAACTGTGCTATCAACTCATCAATCGTCATCTTATCAGTCAACTGTAAGTTCACAAACTCTCGTCTGATCCTAGCCATATCAAAGTCCGAACAATACTGATTACAAACAGCTTGATGAAAATTAGGCCATCGAATAGCTTTCTTTTGTGGTTGAGTCAAATGCCCTGTGATCGAATCCCACCAAACCATGGCTTCATCTTTTAAACATTGAACTGCATACGGAACCTTAGATTCTTCTTCACAATGTGTTACATCAAATTTTCTTTCCATATCCCTCAACCACTTTAAAGTCACTGATGGATTTGTACTACCGCTAAACTCCGGTGGTTTACTTGCCATAAACGTTTTAAAAGAACATGTTTTATTCGACTGGAAAGGAGGAACAGTACCAAACACAGGTATTTGTTGCTGAGATGACGTAGCTTCAGTTCGTCTTTTAAATTCTCTGAGATTAATCACCTCATCTTCTAATTCGTGCATATAATCATCTCTGTTTGATTCTTTAACAACAGGAACAGAAGTACCATCATGACCAGGTTGTTCACCTGGAATTTGTAAAGGAGGAACATCGGTTTTTGAGGCATTGTGAGGGTTGGCGGTCGTTTGCTCGTTATCTGCCATAACTGAAATTATCACAACAACTCAACAATTGTTAATCGTTAGCACCTAACTACTAACAGATTCACAACAAATGCTAAATCCCATACCCAGGAATGTTTGACATACTACGCTCCATAATTGGGATTGAACACTTTACAATGCTCAATTAGCCCAAAACTATGCTCTGATACCAACTTATAACACCCCTCATTCGAAACAACAATATTATATTATTTACACGGAAGCGTATAATTTAAAACATCCAAAAACATTGTACATTAAGATAATGTACATAAGTAGTTTATATGTCATCCGTACACCAATTTAAAACTATTAAACAACTACATTAAACAGGGTATTATACTATTTCAAACTTTAGTTTTGTTACAAAACATGTCAGAGTAGCACTGCAGGTCAAACACTCCCTGTTCCATTAACGTCAAAATCCTGCAACCCACATCCCAAAACATAACCTGCAGGAAGTAATTTGAGGGATTAGCACGAAGCTAAGTGAATGAATTTATCACACACAATTCAACTTAGCATAACCACCTGTTCACACCAAACAACTGTAAACATATGATTCAACTAGACAACAATATAGTAATGAGGATCGGTGGCACATGGGAATACCATAATACCCGGGTGGCTCCCCAAGAACACTTATCCAACCATATCCGTATGGCCATAACGAACGAGACCGATAGCTAACAGTTATTATAATCAAACACAGGTTCTACACACAACGAATGAATCAAGTCCCTGTGTAATTCATATAATAACCAAGCTAGCTCAACCAACCAGTTCAACCTGTTGACCTCATGAACAACCGATGCCCAAAGGCCACACATAGCACGTAGATTTATAATCAACAATGAATATTAAATGCAATAACAACATATCTACGTTCACTTGTTGTAACCAAACGGTTACAACTAAATCAAATGGTGAGTTCCGAATCCACTCACCGATACCTCTGTAGTCACAAACTCAGAATCCAGGTGTCACTTATCTTTTGGAGGATCTGAGAACAACAATCAATATAAGTTAGTAATCAGGATCACCAATACTTAACTTATATCCAACATAATTCAAGGAACTACATATTATTTACACAATCATAATAAGTTCCTAATTATATTCATGGTTCATAATAAAGCATATCAACATATACTTATCAACATTTTACTTTGTAATGACTTAAAATCAAAAAGCTACAAAACGGGTTACTACCCGCCGGGTAGCCCAAGTACCCGCCGGGTACTAGGCTTTACCAGTCGGGTACCCGATGAAACAACCGGGTGAATTAAGATTTCATGGTAACAGAACTTTTCCACGTTTTAAAGGCTGGAGCAGCAGCCGGGTTCCAGGTTTACCAGCCGGGTTCCAGGTCTTGATGAACTACCCGCCGGGTTCGGGTATTACCCGCCGGGTTCATACCCTGAACCAGCGATCATCGCCCAGCAAAACCCCATAACCCAAATTTTAACACCAAATCACACCAGATCAGTTTCTAACTCATTAAATACAATCACAGACCTCATATATCATCTACAAGCATCATATACCACATGTATTAACAACTATTAATTACCAATTCCATAACCCACATGATTAAACAAGTTTATGAAACATCTAAAATCAAACTTGACTTACAATCAAGAAGATGTAACCAGGAAGATGATTAACTCGCTCAAAATCAGTTCCAATTTACTTCTAGATTGATTTAATTCAACTTGCATATAGGGTTTTAGGTTTTGAAAGTATAAGGTTTTCAAGAAATGAAGATACTTTCCATTTTGGGAAAGTATATAGGTATGCCCAAAGTTTTAACACCGACCCCATATCCACTTAAAACTAGTCCCCTTTTCAATCTATTGCCTGGAACCTAAAAACCATTTACGAGAAACTTATTTTATTCTACCGTCAACTATAGTAAATTACAACAAGCAACAATTTACTATCCACAATAAGTTCTGAAACTTATTTACCTAAATTTCTCAAATAAACAATTAATATCGAATAATTTCTAAAATAATCAAATACATCAATTTAAAATTAGAAATTACCAGACCCGAAGAGAGGATGTTACAAATCTCCCCTCCTTAAGAAGATTTCGTCCCCGAAATCTCATCACGATCAAATAATCCAGTATATCTGGATTTCATACTCTCCTCAGTTTCCCATGTTAGGTTTGAACTAAACTATGCTTCCATTTCACTAGGACCATTGGTATTTGTATCTTTCTAAGTTTAATAACCTTTCGGTCTAGAAGTTCAACAGGTTCTTCAACTAACTTCTGAGTCCGATCAACTTTCAAATCTTTCAAAGGAAGAATCTGAGACTGGTCCTCCACGTTACATTTCCTCAAATAACAAATGTTAAACGTGTCGTGAATACCAGCAAGCTCCGGAGGAAGATCCAATGTGACTGACTGATCGTTAACAACTTTACATATTTTAAATGGACCAATATATCGAGGAGCCAACTTACCACGTTTCCCAAACCGAATAACCCCCTTCCAAGGTGAAACTTTAAGATAAACAAGTTCACCTTCAACAAATGATACTGGTCGTCTACGTGGATCAGCATACTGCTTCTGTCTGTCACGTTGTGACACCCCCAAATTTGATGATTTGAAGAAGCTCGATTTGGGTGTCACTAATTAATATACAAAGCACATAAGATATAATGAATGACCACTATATGCGTCGTTTTAAACTTGTATTACTAAGATAAACATTTACATCAAAATAATGTTACATTAGCTCGGTTCCTGAAATTGAGAGATTACATGGCATAATTACTTTTACAAAATAAAATAATGCAATCAAATCTCTAGTTGTATGTATGCTGACTCGAGCTAATATTCCCTGCATGTGCAGTCCACCTACTGCTGGGTACCTGTGATATATACTAAAATGGGTCAGCGAAAACGCTGGTGAGCTCACAGGTTTGTATGTCAATATATAGTTGTAAGAACCGCAAGATTTATATTGAATTTAAGATGCAATTAAGCAAAATAAAAGTTATACAATCCATGAGCACATAGTCTGAGCTTAACTTGAGCGCTAGGTCCAATTAAGGAAACCTAACTGGTTTGCCTCCTACGAGTGTCTAATCCACACTCGTCTTCCCAAATGCTAATACATCCGTTTGACCGGTTAGTGCGTGCTAACCCGGATGAGGATTGTCAATCCCATATGATATCATATACTAACATTCACGCTAAAATATTAGAGACTATGCTATAGAGGACTTTAAATTGATTAGCTTGAAACTCATGTAGTATTTGAAGGTTGGTACTTGCGTTCTACTTGTAAAACAAAATAGAGTAGTAATATCACACCCCTAGTTGTAAAATAGTGAAAATGGGGCCATGAAACTCACCTGAGTCTTGAAGTGTTTAATTTAATAAACTTGAAGTAATTAGCAGTGAATTGATGTCCAAAGACTTGAAACCTGAATGTGTTCACGACACTTGATTGTTATTAATTGTACCGGTATCTCGAAAGACTACCTTTGTAGTTGTTATACAACTTTATATATATGTCCAAATTACTACGATTTGGTTGATTGAATTGATACAAGTTACATCGACTTGTTTGATTGAATTGATACAAGTTACAACGACTTGTTTGAATGAATTGATACAAGTTACAACGACTTGTTTGATTCTGAATTATGTTTGAAAACATGTACGGCCCGTTGGTGATTAATTGTAACAATAGTCTTGATGTTACCACATTGATTTCAAAGCGTTATACTTGAAAAACAAATTCCATTATGTTTGAAAAGTTGTATCGTATAAGTGTTTTGAAGTTGTACAAGTTTGACACTTGGTGAAAAATGTGCTTACGGAATCTAAGTACGGGGGTCCGGGGGCAGCGCCCCTGGTAGCGGGGTCCAAGGGGTGGCAGCCCCTGGCGGGGTCCAAGGGGCAGAGCCCCTGGCTGGGGTCGAGCTGCCAGGTCAGCTTGGAAAATTTTTATTTCTACTATATTGCTTTAAGGAAAAACGCATCTGGACTTGAATTTGGGTGAAATCAAGTGATAAAATTTTGGTCTCGACACTTAGTAAAATTGTAGTTTGAAAACCTGTTGTTTTATGCGACACAATCATGCGACACAAAAGTGGTTATGCGACATAAGGGTTGTGTCGCATAGAGGTGCGACACAATATCTATGCGACACAAGGGTTGTGTCGCATATATGCGAGATGCTGATTCAACAGCGACATAGTGATTGTGTCGTATGGAGTTTGCGACATAGTGGTTGTGTCGCAGGACTTGCGACACTAATTATCGGGTACGACACAAGGTGCGACACATAGGCTTTTATACGACACAAGTGCCAAAATACGACACAACATGCGACACAAGGCTTGTGTCGCATGGAAGAACATCAGCCCAGAAAGTCCGGCTGTTTAGATTTTTCCGGCCAAAAACCCATTTCAAACCCGTTTTTAAGCTATGAAATCGTGTTCGATACTTAGTAATGGACATATACATCTTATATAACTCGTAAATATGTAAAAACAAGCTAAAACGAGAAGTTTCGGGAATTTGTCGGAAACTTACGCGGTGTCGGATTGAAAATCCGAAAAGATAGGATTGTAGATCGTAGCGTGGTGGTTCCGTTTTTGTAAAAATCTTGATGATCCGAGGTCGTTTTGTATATTTATTTTGGTGATTTGTGATTTGGTGTGGGTTTTTGATTTAGAGAGAAAAAGGAAAGAGGGAGAGAGAAGATGAAAAGGGAAATGGAGAAAGAAGAAGAAAAGGAGGTGGTTTTGGTGGAACTCCTCCATTTTCAGTCCACGCAAAGCGCTCCGTGCGGTGTTCGTTTTCTCGATTGTTTTAACGTTAATTAGTATTTAAAGGCGTTTAATTATGCGTTTTGAAATACGAAATATTATTCAATATTTTTGTTGAAGTATTTTATAAAATACTCAATAATTGCGTTATAAAACGTTATCTCGATTTTGTTTGTTTGCGCGTTCACATTTAATCGCGTTGTTCTCGCTTGTACGATATGGAATGAATACGACATATTATAAAAATAATATTATTGAGATATGATAGTTTCATTAAATAATCTCTATGTTATTTAATTAAATTGTTCACCAACGTCCGTATTAAATTGAACCGAATTACATTCGATTTGAAACTTGTACGATTTAAACAAACCGCATAATTGTGTAGATATATATTCAACAATATATATAATAATTGATACATTAATTAGCCTAACACAGAACTAATTACATGTATTAAAATTGATTAGGCACTAAATTCTAGTCCTAAATTGACGGGTGTCACATTCTCCCCCTGTTAGAAGAATTTCGTCCCGAAATTTATGTTATAGTCGTGTTTGATGTTGAGTCAGTGAAGAGTTGAGGATACTTGAGTCGCATTTGATCTTCCCTTTCCCAGGTGAATTCCGGACCGCGCCGCGAATTCCACCTAACCTTGACAATGGGAATACGACTTTGTTTAAGTTGTTTGACCTCACGGTCCATAATTTCGGCGGGTTCCTCAACAAAGTGAAGTTTCTCGTCAACTCGAATTTCATCGAGTGGAATGATAAGTGTCTCATCAGACAGACACCTCTTCAGATTCGAAACATGAAATGTGGGATGCACGCTGCTGAGCTCGGATGGCAGCTGCAATCGATATGCTACTGGACCAATTCTCTGGAGAATCTCGAATGGTCCAATGTATCTGGGATTTAGCTTCCCTCGTTTGCCAAATCGAATTACGCCTTTCCAAGGCGATACTTTGAGTAGTACTCGATCTCCAACTTGGAACTCGAGTGGTTTACGTCTCACGTCAGCATAACTTTTCTGACGATCACGTGCGACTTTGAGTTTGTTTTGAATTTCGACGATTCTCTCGGTCGTCTCGTGAATGATTTCTGGACCTGTGAGTTGGCTATCCCCAACTTCGGTCCAACAGATAGGTGACCGGCACTTACGACCGTACAGTGCCTCGAATGGTGCAGCTTTAATGCTGGTATGATAACTGTTGTTGTACGAGAACTCGCACAATGGTAGGTGTTTTTCCCAGTTTACACCGAAGTCTACTACGCAGGCCCGTAGCATGTCTTCTAGTGTTTGAATTGTTCGTTCACTTTGGCCGTCGGTTTGAGGATGGTATGCGGTACTCATATCAAGTCGAGTACCCAGTGATTTTTGAAGTGATTGCCAAAATTGTGAAGTGAAACGACTATCTCTATCGGAGATAATTGAAATTGGAACACCGTGTTTAGTCACGATTTCCTTCAGATAGATTCTGGTGAGGCGTTCCATTTTGTCGGATTCCTTGATTGCTAGGAAGTGAGCAGTCTTTGTGAGACGATCCACGATCACCCAAATGGTATCGCAACCGTTCGCTGACTTGGGTAGTTTGGTTATGAAGTCCATGGCAATTTGTTCCCATTTCCATTCAGGAAGATCGGGTTGTTGAAGTAAACCAGAAGGTTTTTGATATTCGATTTTGACCTTGGAGCAAGTAAGGCACTTGCTGACATAGGTGGCGATTTCAGCTTTCATGTTCGGCCACCAATAGAAGTCCTTGATACCGTGGTACATCTTGTCAGATCCCGGATGGATAGAATATTTGGACTTGTGAGCTTCATCCATCACTAAGTCTCGTAGGTTCCCAAATTTAGGCAACCAGATTCGGTTTGAGAAATACCTAATCCCGTTAGGTTTTACTTCGAATTGTTTATCCATGCCTCGCAAGGCTTCAACTTTGACATTCTCGGGTTTTAAGGCTTCGAGTTGAGCAGTGAGAATTTGAATGTTTAAATTGTTGTGAATGGTCATACTGAGGGCTCGAACCCGAAGTGGTTTCACTCGCTCTTTCCGACTAAGGGCATCAGCAACGACATTTGCTTTGCCTGGATGATATTTGAGTTCGCAGTCGTAATCGGTAAGCAACTCGACCCATCGACGTTGCCTCATGTTGAGATCCTTCTGATCGAATATGTGTTGGAGACTTTTGTGGTCTGTAAAGATTGTGCACCTAGTGCCGTAGAGGTAATGTCTCCAAATTTTGAGGGCGAAAACGACGGCTCCTAATTCGAGGTCGTGGGTAGTGTAATTCTTTTCATGAATCTTGAGCTGTCGTGAAGCATAAGCTATGACTTTGTCTCGTTGCATAAGCACGCAACCGAGACCTTGATGAGAAGCATCGCAGTATACCACGAAGTCATCGGTGCCCTCGGGTAATGATAGAATAGGAGCACTGCAAAGCTTTTGTTTTAATAGTTGGAATGCCGACTCTTGTTTATCAGTCAAGTCAAACTTTTTGTCTTTCTGGGTCAGAGTCGTGAGTGGTAAGGCTATCTTGGAGAAATTTTCAATGAATCATCGGTAATACCCGGCAAGACCCAAAAATTGACGTACTTCGGTCGGAGTGGTGGGTGCTTGCCAGTCTTTGATGGCCTCGATTTTTGATGGGTCAACGTGAATCCCCTGACTGTCAATCACGTGACCAAGGAATTGGACTGTTTGGATCCAGAACTCACACTTAGAGAATTTTGCATATAGCTCCTCGTGTTTAAGTAGTTCAAGGATGGTTTAGAGGTGTTGCGCATGTTCTTGCTCGTTGCGCGAATAAATGAGTATGTCATCGATAAAGACAATGACAAACTTGTCAAGGTAAGGTTTACACACCCGATTCATAAGGTCCATGAACACCGCCGGTGCGTTGGTTAGGCCGAATGGCATCACTTGGAATTCGTAATGCCCATAGCGGGTTCGGAAAGCGGTTTTTGGAATGTCAGCATCGCGAACACGCAATTGGTGATAACCGGATCGGAGATCAATCTTTGAATAACAACTCGATCCTTGAAGTTGGTCGAACAAATCATCGATTCGAGGAAGTGGATACCAGTTCTTGACAGTTAACTTGTTCAACTCTCGGTAGTCGATACACATTCGAAAAGAACCGTCTTTCTTCTTAACAAATAGGACCGGAGCTCCCCAAGGTGAAGAACTCGGCCTGATAAATCCTCGTTCCAGGAGTTCCTGTAATTGGGTGGACAACTCCTGAAGTTCGGATGGAGCTAAACGGTATGGTGCTCGGGCCACAGGCGCAGCACCTGGTACAAGATCAATTAAGAACTCAACCTGTCTTGGTGGTGGTAAACCAGGTAGTTCCTCGGGAAAGACTTCTGGAAAGTCTCGAACAATTGGAACATCCTCAAGTCGCTTCTCCTCCGACTTTTTCTCCATGATGTGCGCGAGGATTGCTGGATAACCCTTTCTCAGAAATTTTCGGGTTTTTAGGCAGGATATGAGGTTAAGTCTCGTCCCACCGGTCTCCCCCTGTATGACCAAGGTTCTACCGACGGCGAGAGGTATGCGAACAAATTTGTCATAGCAAATGATTTCAGCGCGATGTTTGGATAACCAGTCCATGCCTACGATGACATCGAAACTCCCTATCTCGATTGGCATAAGATCTATGGAGAAGATTTTGTCGGCTAGGTTTAAAGTGCAATTAGGTATCACACTATCGGTTTCTATCAATTTGCCATTTGCTAGTTCTACTGTGTACTTAACGTCTAAAGCAACAGGTGTGATGTCAAGTAGAGGGCAAAATTCATCGGAAATAAAACTTCTATCGGCACCAGTATCAAACAGAATAGAAGCAGTTAAATTGTTGAGGAGGAACATACCCGTGACCACATTCGGGTCCTGAAGGGCGTCCCCTGAGTTGATCACAAAGGCGCTACTTTTGGCGTTGTTGTTGTTGTTGTTGCGGTTGTTGTTGTTGCCCTTATTCTTCAATTTTGGGCAAGTATCCCTAAAGTGTCCAGGGTTCCCACATTCAAAGCAGGACTTAGGTTGTTGGGCATTTTTGTTAGAGGGGTTGTTGTTGGATTTGGGGGCTCGGCAATCCTTAGTCGAATGCCCGAACCTCCTGCAGTTGTTGCAAGGGGTCCTGCACTGACCAAAGTGGTGATAGTTACACTTGGGACAATAAGGCCTGTCCCCGGTGTAGTTGCGGTTGGATTCAGAGTTGGTGGTGTAGACTTGAATGGCGTTGTTTTTCTTGTTTGAGTTGTGGTGGTGTTCAGTGGATTTGCGTTTGTTGTTGTTGGAGGATGAGGTGTTGGAGGTCTCACGGCTGACAACTAGGGCCATGAGTTCGTGGGCCAATCGAATGGCACTCTCAGTGGTGGTTGGTTTGGATGAGGCGACATTTCCTTGAATGCTCTCAGGGAGGCCGCGAATGTATCTCTTAATGCCCTTACTTTCCGGTTCAACCAAGCTTGGGCATAGTAAAGCAAACTGCTGAAATTTTGTGGTATAATCAGCAACATCATTTCCCTGCGCCGTCAGGTGCCAGAATTCCTCCTACAGTCTGTGCAGTTCTTCTTCAAGACAGTATTTTTCTGTCAGCTTCTTTTTCAGTTCGGCCCAAGGAAGTCGATTTGCAACCTCAAGGCCTACAGAGTTTGCGTGGGTTTTCCACCACGTGAGTGCACCTTCCTGAAAGGTGTAAGCAGCGAATTTGACTTTGTTGTTCTCAGTGCAGTCGCAGAGACTGAAAACGGATTCCATACGCTCAATCCAACGGATCAAGCCAATGGCACCTTCCGTGCCCTTGAAATAGAGGGGTTTACAGCTGAGAAAGTCCTTGTAGGAACAAGGCTTGACAGTATGAGTGGTGGCGGTGGTATCGGCTGTTTCCTCGGACGTTCGGATTGGATCCCGAGCGGCCAAGGCGTCGGCTACGGCCCGATTAACGGCAGCAGCGAGTTCGGCTTCACTGTAACTCTTTTTCTTCGGTGGCATGATTCTTCAAGAAAAAGAAACAATAGGTACGTAAGAAACTGTAACAGAATGATAATTGTGGTAGATGTACGTATTAAAGCGACATTATACACATCACAAGTGTAATAGTTCCATAATATAGATTTAAATCGAAAGAAATTGTCAATTGATATTACGTTGTTAAACGATTACAGACAATTTCGAGTTTGAGAATTCAAAAGTTACAGACTTAGATATTGTGCCAAAAGTTCCGGGAATTGTTTCATCCGGTCAATTTACATTAGTCCTACGAAAGCGTTATAAAGTGCAGATTCAGCCTAAGCTAATTCTGACGAAGATTGAGTTGTGGCATTAAGGCAGTGAGACGGTCAACGGACTCTGCAAGTCGGCTAACCATTCCGAGTGCCTCCTCGGTTTCCCTCAGGTGTGTCTCACATTGAGTCAACCTTGATCGCAGGACAGTGATTTCGTTGTGATTGTCAGTCACTTGATTGTGAACGATCTCCATGGTCTCGATGGTTTCACCCACTCGATTTTCTAGAACGTTCATATTGTTGATAGTGTTTTCGTGGTCTTCAGAGACCTGAGTAACTTGTCCCATTAGGGTGAGTGTCCAGTTTTCTCGGGTCTCTTGCAACTCGATGTCCATGTCACGTAGTTGTTGCTCGTGACGGTGTAGCCTAGCGGACAAATCCGTTAGTGTGAATTGATTGGGGTATGGGCCCGCTCGAGGCAACCTAGGGTTCCTCCTAGCTACCCTTGAACCTTGTGATTCGTACGAATGGGAACGAGATGAGTTGGATGGTGTGTTTGCCATTCTGAGACAGAGTGTTAGAAAGAATGAGGCCTATATTCATATAATATAATATAGCCTAAGATTGTAAGTGAGGTCTATTCATGTATATATATATATATATCACATAATAACCTATTGTGTGTCTAGCAAAGACATGTTTTGAGTCCCGTTTCTCTCGAGGTCAGAGTCAACTAGTGTATCCTGTTCAGCCATAACTTCCTTCAGATCTTACATCATCTTTGTTTAATTGTACATAGTTGATCAGGCTATGTTAAATTAAATTCGTATGCTGTAATCTCTGAACTGGTTATACCTAATAGGGAATACTGCCTAACGGTCATAGTCTAGGTCCACTAAATGCAACCTAGTTCACTA
Source organism: Helichrysum umbraculigerum (assembly GCA_949592205.1). Lineage (NCBI taxonomy): Eukaryota > Viridiplantae > Streptophyta > Magnoliopsida > Asterales > Asteraceae > Helichrysum > Helichrysum umbraculigerum. The sequence continues at coordinate 236,648,742 of CATIUR010000001.1, forward strand.
TAACCTTAGGCTCTGATACCAATCTGTGACACCCCCAAATTTGATGATTTACGGAAGCTCGATTTGGGTGTCACTAATCAATATACAAAGCACATAAGATATAATGAACGACCACTATATGCGTCGTTTTAAACTTGTATTACTAAGATAAACGTTTACATCAAAATAATGTTACATTAGTTCGGTTCCTGAAATTGAGAGATTACATGGCATAATTACTTTTACAAAATATAATAATGCAATCAAATCTCTAGTTGTATGTATGCTGACTCGAGCTAATAGTCCCTGCATGTGCAGTCCACCTACTGCTGGGTACCTGTGATATATACTAAAATGGGTCAGCGAAAACGCTGGTGAGCTCACAGGTTTGTATGTCAATGTATAGTTGTAAGAACCGCAAGATTTATATTGAATTTAAGATGCAATTAAGCAAAATAAAAGTTATACAATCCATGAGCACATAGTCTGAGCTTAACTTGAGCGCTAGGTCCAATTAAGGAAACCTAACTGGTTTGCCTCCTACGAGTGTCTAATCCACACTCGTCTTCCCAAATGCTAATACATCCGTTTGACCGGTTAGTGCGTGCTAACCCGGATGAGGATTGTCAATCCCATATGATATCATATACTAACATTCACGCTAAAATATTAGAGACTATGCTATAGAGGACTTTAAATTGATTAGCTTGAAACTCATGTAGTATTTGAAGGTTGGTACTTGCGTTCTACTTGTAAAACAAAATAGAGTAGTAATATCACACCCCTAGTTGTAAAATAGTGAAAATGGGGCCATGAAACTCACCTGAGTCTTGAAGTGTTTAATTTAATAAACTTGAAGTAATTAGCAGTGAATTGATGTCCAAAGACTTGAAACCTGAATGTGTTCACGACACTTGATTGTTATTAATTGTACCGGTATCTCGAAAGACTACCTTTGTATTTGTTATACAACTTTATATATATGTCCAAATTACTACGATTTGGTTGATTGAATTGATACAAGTTACATCGACTTGTTTGATTGAATTGATACAAGTTACAACAACTTGTTTGAATGAATTGATACAAGTTACAACGACTTGTTTGATTCTGAATTATGTTTGAAAACATGTACGGCCCGTTGGTGATTAATTGTAACAATAGTCTTGATGTTACCACATTGATTTCAAAGCGTTATACTTGAAAAACAAATTCCATTATGTTTGAAAAGTTGTATCGTATAAGTGTTTTGAAGTTGTACAAGTTTGACACTTGGTGAAAAATGTGCTTACGGAATCTAAGTACGGGGGTCCGGGGGCAGCGCCCCTGGTAGCGGGGTCCAAGGGGCGGCAGCCCCTGGCGGGGTCCAAGGGGCAGAGCCCCTGGCTGGGGTCGAGCTGCCAGGTCAGCTTGGAAAATTTTTATTTCTACTATATTGCTTTAAGGAAAAACGCATCTGGACTTGAATTTGGGTGAAATCAAGTGATAAAATTTTGGTCTCGACACTTAGTAAAATTGTAGTTTGAAAACCTGCTGTTTTATGCGACACAATCATGCGACACAAAAGTGGTTATGCGACACAAGGGTTGTGTCGCATAGAGGTGCGACACAATATCTATGCGACACAAGGGTTGTGTCGCATATATGCGAGATGCTGATTCAACAGCGACATAGTGATTGTGTCGTATGGAGTTTGCGACATAGTGGTTGTGTCGCAGGACTTGCGACACTAATTATCGGGTACGACACAAGGTGCGACACATAGGCTTTTATACGACACAAGTGCCAAAATACGACACAACATGCGACACAAGGCTTGTGTCGCATGGAAGAACATCAGCCCAGAAAGTCCGGCTGTTTAGATTTTTCCGGCCAAAAACCCATTTCAAACCCGTTTTTAAGCTATGAAATCGTGTTCGATACTTAGTAATGGACATATACATCTTATATAACTCGTAAATATGTAAAAACAAGCTAAAACAAGAAGTTTCGGGAATTTGTCGGAAACTTACGCGGTGTCGGATTGAAAATCCGAAAAGATAGGATTGTAGATCGTAGCGTGGTGGTTCCGTTTTTGTAAAAATCTTGATGATCCGAGGTCGTTTTGTATATTTATTTTGGTGATTTGTGAGTTGGTGTGGGTTTTTGATTTAGAGAGAAAAAGGAAAGAGGGAGAGAGAAGATGAAAAGGGAAATGGAGAAAGAAGAAGAAAAGGAGGTGGTTTTGGTGGAACTCCTCCATTTTCAGTCCACACAAAGCGCTCCGTGCGGTGTTCGTTTTCTCGATTGTTTTAACGTTAATTAGTATTTAAAGGCGTTTAATTATGCGTTTTGAAATACGAAATATTATTCAATATTTTTGTTGAAGTATTTTATAAAATACTCAATAATTGCGTTATAAAACGTTATCTCGATTTTGTTTGTTTGCGCGTTCACATTTAATCGCGTTGTTCTCGCTTGTACGATATGGAATGAATACGACATATTATAAAAATAATATTATTGAGATATGATAGTTTCATTAAATAATCTCTATGTTATTTAATTAAATTGTTCACCAACGTCCGTATTAAATTGAACCGAATTACATTCGATTTGAAACTTGTACGATTTAAACAAACCGCATAATTGTGTAGATATATATTCAACAATATATATAATAATTGATACATTAATTAGCCTAACACAGAACTAATTACATGTATTAAAATTGATTAGGCACTAAATTCTAGTCCTAAATTGACGGGTGTCACACACGTGCAGCTTTCAACTTTTCACGTGCAACTGCTACTTTGTCAGCTGTCATCTGAACAATGTCGGGCCCAGCAAACTGTTTCTCACCAGCCTCTAACCAACACGTAGGCGTTCTGCAACGTCTACCATATAGCATCTCATAAGGAGGCATACCAATGCTGGAATGATAAGAATTGTTATATGCAAATTCAACTAACGGTAAATGAGAACCTCAAGAACCGCCATACTTCAAAACACAAGCCCTTAACATATCCTCAACTGTCTGAATCGTACGTTCTGACTGACCATCGGTCTGAGGATGATAAGCAGTACTAAGATTAACTCTGGTACCCAACTCTTGCTGTAAACTCTTCCAGAAATGAGAAATAAACTGAGAATCTCTATCCCAATTGAAGGATTCCATAAAACAACCATTTCCGTTTCATAGCCTGGCTCTCGATATGAACCGTATAAACATAACAGCCCGTGAGAGGAACCCAGGAATATTGTTTGCGAAAGTAGGTTAACGCTTACTGGAATAGTAAAGGAAAACTTGTGTTTGGGAAAAGTATCATCATCAACAATTGAACATATTTTAGCACGGAATCTAATTTATACCGTACAAGTATATGATGCGGCTGATTGTTGCGGATGCCATGATCGTTTATAAACTTGGAGCTCTCGATGAGAGATTTCCATGGTTTTGAAACGGATCTGAATCGAATCAACTATTTTAACAGGAAGTTTTTTGTAATTTCTTCTTGGAGATCAGAAGTTCTTTGGTCAGACATTTTGATTTTTAGGGTTTTGAATAGGGTTTCGATTTGGAAGTTTGAAAACGTGAAATATATAGTTGATTTGTTGGGTTTCAATCTTGAGATATATATCTTTGCCGTTAAGACCATTGAAAAGCGTAATTGGGCTTCAAATATGAAACTGGCCGGTCCAGTACGTGTTATATCATCAATGTATTATATACTACGCGATCTAAGCTTTATTATAACCTAAAATAATTAGCACGAGAAGTAAACGGATAGCCAATGCATGAAAACTTGAATGTGATACTTGCACTTTAACCTTGCAACATGGTCAATTGGCCATCATCATTAATAAACGATAGGATCTGACTGATGAAGCAGAAGTAGTGTCTCCAAGTAGCTTATGAGATACGTTTATCACGTTATCAGTAAGAGTAATTGAACTAGTTGCATCATCGTTATATTAAGATACTAGCTTAATGTCATCTAGTTCTATATATTTGAACGATAAACATCAGTATTGTTAAGTGTTGATTCTTCATCACACTCATTCACAACTTTAATACAAATTTTGTCTCCAGTTTTTGTTGATGCAAGGGCGCAACGACATCAAAAGCTAAATGCGACAGTGCTGCCTTGCAAGAGCAACATCGCCACGAAGATATTGTCCGCTTTGAAACAGTCGAGCCACCAACGACTCAACTGCCCTCACGGGTTTAAAACGGCTCTTGAGAGGAAGTGGTATGCACCCTCTTATAAGGAAGGCAACAATTCCACCTCCAACCGATGTGGGACAAGTTGGGGAAGGAGAAGGTTAACCCAACAATCCCTCCCCCCCTCGGTGCGATGTCTAGCTTTGATACCAGTTGATGCAAGGGCGCAACGGCAGCAGAAGCTAAATGCGACAGTGCCGCCTTGCAAGAGCAACATCGCCACGAAGATATTGTCCACTTTGGAACAGTCGAGCCACCACCGACTCAAATGCCCTCACGGGTTTAAAACACGTCTTGAGAGGAAGTGGTATGCACCCTCTTATAAGGAAGGCAACAATTCCACCTCTAACCGATGTGGGACAAGTTGGGGAAGGAGAAGGTTAACCCAACAGTTTTAAGCCTTATCTTAAACAATTTGCAATTATTGATTCATTATGAACTTAAAGTTTATCTATATCTATACTAATATATAAAAAGTTTTGACCAAAGTCTTAAAAAGAGTAATAGTAAATTACTATTTTACCCTTTTAACTATCTCATTAAATTTTGAAACACATATTAAATGAAATTTATTATAAAATCAATATATCATAATTAATTTCGATTATAAAATACATTACCCAATATTTATTTGTCTTTTCTATAGAGATGGAAATTACACAAACATTATAAGGAGTTTAACATAGAGTACAAACATTTATGCTAAATGTACTTACATTAAAAGCTAAAAAATTAATATTAACTTTCATTGCTGATAATATTATAACTCAAATAATATATTTAACAAAAATTAATATTTGAAATTATTATTCTACATTTTTAATTAAATTTGTAAGTTAATATTTCTAAAATTTGTGTTGATTCAAGTCGAATCAGATTAGGGAGTTTAAATTTGCAGGTAAAAAATATTCAACCTAAACTAACATGATAAACGGGTTAAAATAACCCAACCACAAAAGACCCGCATAACCCATTTCGATAAACAAGTTGATAATTTTACAAATTGTAATTTAAAGAAAAATTAATTTCCGAGTTGGTGGCTTAACCCATTGAGCCCAACTTATGTGCGTAAAATATGTGTGACACCCGTCAAATTAGGACTAGTTTTTAGTTCCTAATAATTTAGAAATACGTGTAATTAGTTCTATGTATTAGGCTAATTGTATGTATCAAAATATATATTGTTGAATATATATCAATACGCGATTATATTTAATCGTTCATTTTTAAATCGGCCAAATTTCCGATTCATTTATACGGCATTGGTGAAAAACAAATATTAAGTAATATAGAATTATTATTTAATATCCACATATTTATTATATATTATTTTAATAATATATAAAGTATTCGTATCGTACAAACGTAAAACGTTCGCGACAAAAACTTATAAATAATGTATTATTATTGGAAATAGTAATTATTATTTACTTTAGATAAAATGAAACATATTTCGTTTTATACCTTTTTACCCATACGCGACGAAAACATTCAAATCGTGTCCGTCTCAGAAAGATAAAACAAAGATATATTTTTATATCTCATTAAAAGTATTTTATTAAAATACTTCGATTAAAATACGTACGATTTCATTTTTTAGAAATTTATCGAATTAAAACATTTTACTACTTTTCGATCGGGTACAAAAACACGGGTATTTTGTACTTCGCATTGGAGCCACCCAACTCCAATAATTGGAGCTGGGCATAAACCACCGAACACACCCTTCTGTTTTCATTTCATTCTCAATCTCCCTCTCAACTCTCTCTCGGCTCTCTCTCGGTTCCAAATCAAACAACAACAACAAATAACAAAAACAAGATCAAGCATCATCATCATCATCATCATCGTGATCATCCTCATCATCATCTTCTTCGTTTTCATCATCATCACCGTCCAAGCTCCATTTTTAAATTGTAAGGAATCGTTAACTTAAACTTTGTAATTCCGTGTTTAAATAACGTATATCATCATGTATTAATGTTAGGATAGATCATTGTTGGTTGTTTGCGGATTAAAATGGGTTTTGGGTGAATTTTGGAACGACAGACTCGAACCAGACCACGGAATACGGCGTATTCAAGGGAATACGGCGTATTCCCGCCCAGAAAACATGATCTACCTGCGCCTCCTCGGAATACGGCGTATTCAAGGGAATATGCCGTATTCCCTCTATTTTTCATGAATACGGTCGTATTCAAAGGAATACGTCGGATTCCCCCTTTATACTTCCTGATCCAACGGATCAATAAACTAGCCCTGTGAATTCTAGCTAAAACTGAACAAATAAATTTTCGAAAACGTCGACGATTTATCAACTTAAAACAGGGTAGCTTCTCGATGAAAAATTTATTGTAACGGATTGGGCTCAAATTCGCTCGGTTATTCAAAAACAACCCAATGGTCAAGGCTAAGTACCTTAGCCTAGTCAGTTTTAGGCCATCCGGAGTCATCTAGGGGTCGAAAATGGCGTATTTTAGTTTTCGGATCCCCGTTTTTCCATAAACTTAAAACTAAAGGTTTACACTAAGTGTCAGACATCGCGACCTATTTCATACTTATACGATACAACATTTAAACACTTCAAATATGCTTTTATAAGTTCACAACAAATGAAAGTAGTAATAATAATTGAAGAATTATTATTTCAATCAATCACCAATGGGCCGTAAACATTTTCACAAACTCAAACATAATCATTAACCAAAGTATTTGGTCATAACTAGTTAATGGGATAACTAGCATAGATGGTCCGTAGAGTCATCTAATCAATTAAAACTTGCGCGTTTAATACGCCCGGCAAGTTTCAAGAATCTAATCATTTATCAAAACCTTGCGCGTCTAAGACGCCCTGCAGGTTCAGTCGTTGTAACGACATCAAATCATTGTGAATCATCAATTGTGCTTAGTAGCATCTCATAGGCTCAGGTGAGTCTCATAGCCCCTTTTTAAATACTTTTACCTAGGGGTGTGATTGCATTGCTCTGTTTTGTTTTACAATATGAACGCAAGTACCATCAAATCAAATACTACATGAGTTATTTTCACTAATCATTTTAAAGCCCTCCATCAGCATAGTTTGGTAATACGTAGTAGCGTGAATATTAGTATATGGTACCATATAGGTTTGACCAGCCTCATCCGGGTTAGCACGCACTAACTGGTAAAACGGATGTATTAATATTTGTGAAGACGAGTGTTGATTAGGCACTCGTAGGAGGCACCTTGATCAGGATACCTTAAATGTGGACCTGACATCTCGAGTTAAGCTCAGACTATATGCTCATGGCTGTATAACTTTTATTTTGCTTAATTGCATTTTAAATTCAATTATCATTAAATCTTGCGGTTCATACAAATATGTGTTGACATACAAACCTGTGAGCTCACCAGCGTTTCGCTGACCCATTTTAGCATGTATCACAGGTACTCAGCAGTAGGTTGGACTGCCCATCAGGATACTGTAGCTCGAGTCGCATGCAAATAATAACATCAAGAGATTTGACTGCATTTCTATATTTTGTATAAATTAGATATGTATTAGAATCTCTCAAGTAAATTATGCGAACTCATCTTTTGAAAACAATTATGTAATTTCTATTACATCTATGTATTTCATCAAACGACGCATGTAGTGGTCGTTCATTATGTAATCTTGTGTGCTTTGTATGTTGATTAGTCGCGCCCCGAACCGACCCGCTTCCGCATCATAATTTGGGGGTGCGACAATATGCCTAATAGATTAAAACGATTGACGTTTTTTGAGTTAACAAGCTTAGATTTGAAGGTCAAAAGTTCTAAACCTAAACCTGAATATGGTGAACAGTTTAACATGTCAAGATTGACTAATATGACAAACGGGTTAATAGCTTTGAGTGTTGTTTTTTTTTATTGTAAAAAAAAAAAAAGGTTCATGAGTCGCCCGTTGATCCAAACCGTAAATCAAACTCAACCTCATATATTAAAGTGTTTTTTTTTTTTGTGTGTGTGGGTTGGGTTATCATTCAAATCATACCTTATAAAATAAAGTCAGTAATTGGTATAATACTATTATTTTTTATCTTTATTTAAAGTTTACATGTACATGAATAAACATATCACTACAAGATTTTTTATCCGCCGCCGCATTGCACGGAAAGTATTCTAGTATATATATATATATATATATATATATATATATATATATATATATATATATATATATATATATATATATAAGTATGGGAGAACCAATGAGATTGTGTCATTTGTACAAAAATTAATTTACCCCAAGATCTTAAAAATTAATTATCTCACAAACGATAAATCAAAAAATTGTGAAAATTGCACCATAAAATTCAGCGTTTTCCCCTCTTCGATTAGACATCTCACAATGTATATTTTCGACGAGTTACTTTTTTTTCATTTTTTTTGTGGGTTTTACAAATTATTAACACATGTGTTAGTGTTTGGTTGTACGTCTGAGTTAAGGTTACGGTTAGGGTTTAGAGTTTAGTTTAGTAAAGCATTTAAGGTTTAGGGTTATAAGGTTTAGGGTTTTTTTTGCAAAACAACCCAAACCCTAAACCCTAACCTCTAAACCCCAAACGCAACACGTTAAAACATGTGTTAGTAATTATTAAAACCCACCAAAAAAGAAAAAAAAACAACTTTTTGAAATTATACCTTGTGAGTTGTCTAATCAAAGAGGAGAAAACACTGAATTTTATAGAGCAATTTTCATAATTTTTCGATTTATCATTTGTGAGATAAGTAGTTTTCAAAAATATGGGGTATACCGCGGGTTTTTATACAAATGGCACAAACTTGTTGATTCTGCCATACGCTCAAAAAATGTGGTAGGGTAATGATCCCATCTCTCAAATATAATGTTCAAAACATATAAGTGTAAAATTTATCACTCACTTTATGCTAAATCTCTTTATTATATATATAAAAGAAAACTTAAATTACGTAGTCATTCTAAAAATAGATAACTTAAAAATAATCTTGGCCATTAATTGTATAAGGGTAATTAATGATGACCATTGATTTCATTTTTCAAAATTGACTACCTAAATAGCATAATGGGTCATATCAAAAAGACATTAATGCCCTTCAAGTTCAACTATAATTATCCATTATTAACATTAGTAGTATAAGCTAATCAAATGAAAAAATAGTTTTTTAATCTCACGAATATAGTTCATGTACTTTAATGGTAATTTGTTCCCCAATTCGTTAGTAATTATTTTGCAATCGTATAATTAAATTAAATTATTTAATTAAATTATCTTTTCAATATTTAAATCCAAATACAATTCTGATGTTAATTTGTACTTAAAAGGTGTTTTTAGTTTAACCGGTTATGTTAAAACTAACTTTCAAACCCGTGTATACATAAGGGTAGTTAATTTTATATTTATTTTTTGTATGTATACAAAAACTGTATATATAAATTCTAACATTTTATGTTAGTTTGATTTTTACAATGGAGCTTGAGATTAAATTATTTGTAGCTGTGTGTACATATTAAGCAATCTAATCGGTGATCGTATATCGATTTCAAATAATAGATTTTGTTGTTTAGTTGACATGAAGGATTCCTATAGAAAAACGGTTGACAAAATGAAGAAAAAAATAGTGTATTTAATTGTTATATAAACATATGAGAATTTTCTACTCAAATAATAGTTAAGAGTTGATCTTTTGAAGAACTGATTAATCGGACGAGAATAAAGATAAAGTCCCGTTCTACATGTCAATACCGGCAACAATGAAATTTATAGTAAGAGGAAAATCCGTCGATTTAAAAAATCATGAGGGTTCAAGTCCCTCTATCCCCAAAAAGACCATTTGACTCCCTAATTATTTATCGTATCCTTTTTCTTTTTCCTTTTTTCGGACAATTAATTAAATAATAATATATTTACTTTTAACTTATGTCAAAACTATATATAGTCAAATTATTCGAAATATGCATCCTAGAATTTGTTAATGACTATTATTTAAATTCTTTTTATTAAAATAGATACATTTGAGTGGTGTTAATATTACATTTAAGTAAAACCAAAGGATTTTATTGATTAGCTAAAAGGTTATTTAACTAATGATATCATAAAGGGGATTCATATATTATATTTAAGATTTAAGATAATTAATTAATGTATATAAAGAAAAACATATCTCATATTTACATGTATAAATATGTAGCCAATTTCAAATCCAATACTGCTTTCAATTTTAATACGACACTAATACTATGAACATCAAATATGAAGGAAAACATAATTATGTTATAAATATTTAGTTATCCGTATTTTCAGTTCCTTATAAATAAGTTAATATTATTAATATTATATTTTCCATTTTCAAGTTGTATGTAGTAAGTACACAATTTAGATGCTTACTATTTATACATGTTAACATTATAGTATAATAAATATGATAATTGATAATGATTAATATTATTACATGCTAACTTTGTATCATAATAAATTCGATAATTATTACTACTAGAAAACATCCAATATGCATAGTTACATACATGAATATTTGTGTATGCTTTTAATGAGTGGTGAAAACCACTTGCTAATTATGGAATTTCATATTGTGATAATGAATAGCCGTTATCAAATTTATAAGAGGGTATCAATTACTAAAAGAGTATTATTATATCATTGGATGGATGTGAGTACACCTTTTTATTGAGTTGCTAATTATTTAGAATATTGAATATGATTTTGATTATTTTAAATCAATTTTTAATTAATAATAATTTGTCAAAATTAATTTATATGCTCTATTCATTAAATAATTCACACTCTATAATATAAATTATGCATGGTGTACAAGATCATTGCTACTATAAAAAAATCATCATTCCTAATTTTGGGGATCACTAAAAGTAGACAACTTTGTTGATTTGTCTGATTTTGGTGTGAGACCATATACTAAAAAATTATCATCTTATTGATAATCTCTTTATATATATAAAAGAAAACTTAAATTACGTAGTCATTCTAAAAATAGATATCTTAAAAATAATCTTGGCCATTAATTGTTTAAGGGTAATTAATGATGACCATTGATTTCATTTTTCAAAATTGACTACCTAAATAGCATAATGGGTCATATCAAAAAGACATCAATGCCCTTCAAGTTCAACTATAATTACCCATTATTAACATTAGTAGTATAAGCTAATCAAATGAAAAATTAGTTTTTTAATCTCACGAATATAGTTCATGTACTTTAATGGTAATTTGTTCCCCAATTCGTTAGTAATTATTTTGCAATCGTATAATTAAATTAAATTATTTAATTAAATTATCTTTTCAATATTTAAATCCAAATACAATTCTGATGTTAATTTGTACTTAAAAGGTGTTTTTAGTTTAAACGGTTATGTTAAAACTAACTTTCAAACCCGTGTATACATAAGGGTAGTTAATTTTATATTTATTTTTTGTATGTATACAAAAACTGTATATATAAATTCTAACATTTTATGTTAGTTTGATTTTTACAATGGAGCTTGAGATTAAATTATTTGTAGCTGTGTGTACATATTAAGCAATCTAATCGGTGATCGTATATCGATTTCAAATAATAGATTTTGTTGTTTAGTTGACATGAAGGATTCCTATAGAAAAACGGTTGACAAAATGAAGAAAAAAATAGTGTATTTAATTGTTATATAAACATATGAGAATTTTCTACTCAAATAATAGTTAAGAGTTGATCTTTTGAAGAACTGATTAATCGGACGAGAATAAAGATAGAGTCCCGTTCTACATGTCAATACCGGCAACAATGAAATTTATAGTAAGAGGAAAATCCGTCGATTTCAAAAATCATGAGGGTTCAAGTCCCTCTATCCCCAAAAAGACCATTGACTCCCTAATTATTTATCGTATCCTTTTTCTTTTTCCTTTTTTCGGACAATTATTTAAATAATAATATATTTACTTTAAACTTATGTCAAAACTATATATAGTCAAATTATTCGAAATATGCATCCTAGAATTTGTTAATGACTATTATTTAAATTCTTTTTATTAAAATAGATACATTTGAGTGGTGTTAATATTACATTTAAGTAAAACCAAAGGATTTTATTGATTAGCTAAAAGGTTATTTAACTAATGATATCATAAAGGGGATTCATATATTATATTTAAGATTTAAGATAATTAATTAATGTATATAAAGAAAAACATATCTCATATTTACATGTATAAATATGTAGCCAATTTCAAATCCAATACTGATTTCAATTTTAATACGACACTAATACTATGAACATCAAATATGAAGGAAAACACAATTATGTTATAAATATTTAGTTATCCGTATTTTCAGTTCCTTATAAATAAGTTAATATTATTAATATTATATTTTCCATTTTCAAGTTGTATGTAGTAAGTACACAATTTAGATGCTTACTATTTATACATGTTAACATTATAGTATAATAAATATGATAATTGATAATGATTAATATTATTACATGCTAACTTTGTATCATAATAAATTCGATAATTATTACTACTAGAAAACATCCAATATGCATAGTTACATACATGAATATTTGTGTATGCTTTTAATGAGTGGTGAAAACCACTTGCTAATTATGGAATTTCATATTGTGATAATGAATAGCCGTTATCAAATTTATAAGAGGGTATCAATTACTAAAAGAGTATTATTATATCATTGGATGGATGTGAGTACACCTTTTTATTGAGTTGCTAATTATTTAGAATATTGATTATGATTTTGATTATTTTAAATCAATTTTTAATTAATAATAATTTGTCAAAATTAATTTATATGCTCTATTCATTAAATAATTCATACTCTATAATATAAATTATGCATGGTGTACAAGATCATTGCTACTATAAAAAAATCATCATTCCTAATTTTGGGGATCACTAAAAGTAGACAACTTTGTTGATTTGTCTGATTTTGGTGTGAGACCATATACTAAAAAATTATCATCTTATTGATAATGCATAATGGTTAAATCTTTTTAGGTCATCTAAAGTACGTAGATGTCCATCTTTTGAGCCAGTTATGGATGGATACAACCTTGTCTCAGTCATGGAATGTTCCAAACATATCTGGGTTTGGTTAGCTCCGATCCTGAAATTTCATTTTGTTATTCATTTGGTTTTAATTATTTGTTTTTTGAGTTATTGATCGAACTAATTTGAAAGATCTTTATGCAGATGTCGTGGGCCATTTTGTGTCAAGCAAACTACCGAAATCAAAACATAGAAGGAATGAATTGAAGTCGCTTGAGTTTGAACTCTAGATATCGTGTACAACTGTTAATGTAGAATATATGTTTTTTTAATTTATTTTTATAATATGTTAATAAACAATCTTTTGTTTATTATAAAAATAACATTCCATGATAATCGTGTTTAAATGATGGTGGGAAGAAGGTTAAATGCAATATTTGGGTGAACATGCAGTGCGCGCAGTTACAAGATTACATTGCCCGGAACAAGCATACTACTGATTATGTTATCATTCGGATTCAGAATGTTAAATTGAAACATTGGAGTATGCGCATCTTTATGATATTCACGTTTCAGTTTTAGTTTACATCATTATATAATAGATACATTAATAAGGTCTCAAGTATCAAACCAACTTTTCGGTGCTCGATTGCATGTCAACTATGAAATAGCACCGATAACCGAATTCAGATCTCTGTATATTGTTTATTCTTTTTATTACTATATCTATAGAACAATAATATTATTTTTAAGTATCTTGTGAGTGTAATATATATCATGTATATAATTATTAGGTTGCTGAATGGAGATGCATTAGCTATCCAACCTACACAATTTGTTGATGTGACGTGTATCAATATTGAAAGTTAATAATAATTTTTTGGGGTAACTGTTTCAATGAAATTAATATACTATTAGCTTTGTAGGTTTATATATTTTCTAAATTTTATGACTTTGATATCTCTTAGACATATTAATTATTTCATTTATAATTGCTTCATAAAAAATAAGACATTATATAATATCAATTACTTAATCGATTAGTTAATAGTTTATTCAACGTTGTATAAGCAAAATAATGAAATAGCCCGCGAATTCGCGGGTTATAAACTATTACAGTTGAAAGAAAAGGAAAATAGATGTTATAAAGTATATATAATGGGCATTTTTTTTGGTATCTTAAAATATACTTTACTAATCCGTATAAGTTTGACTAAAAAAAAGTAAGTAGTAACATTCTTATAATTTACTAGTAGAGACCCGCGCTATGCGCGGATAACTTTTACGAAATTCATCAAAATATATTGTGATTAGCGGTTACATAATTTATTTGATCCTATCAAAGTTTAACTATATCTTATTAACACGTAAAAATACAATTTTTTTAGTTATCAAACAAAAAGTAATTCACTCTCAACTAATTAATATATCCATAATATTAAATGTTTATTTATAGACAACATTACATATAATTTAATATATACATCTATGTTGATTATACTGTATTGATTCTTTCCAAATTTAGTTGTTGGTATTTATGTCATTATTATTGTACATATGGGTAATTGTGTCTTTTCCGATCTTTAAAGTTGTAAGGTTGGGAAGAAAAGGTTAAACCCTTTATAAGGGTGTATGATTTTGTAATCCACAATGCAGTTGAAAAAAGGGAAAATAGAAGTTATAAAGTAAATATGATGGCCATTGTTTTTGGGTATCTTAGAATACACTTTACTACTCCGTATAAGTTTAACTAAAAAAAAGTAACTATTATCATCTTTATAATTTATTTTGTAATTCACAAGACTTTCAAGAAAGTGCTATTTTCGTGACTCTAATTACATATTGGCAAATTAAAGCCACTACTATTACTCTTTAAACCTTGTTTTTGCCCAAAAATAAGAATTTGACCCCACCTCAAATGTTTTTATGCTATATAAGAAGCCAATTCTTTTTTTTTAGGGAACTTTAGCAAATCACAAGGACTTGCACACTATTGAGTATTAAAAAAAAAAGCCACTACTTTAAAGCCGTTACAAATCAGTTAATTAAATGACACGTAAGATTAAGCCTTTTAATACTCAATTACTAGTATAAATAGAGTCGCCAAATATAATGCACTTTATATATATTCATTATCAATATATAATCTTTATCTAATTGTTTTTCTATTCTGGTTTGAAGAAATGGCTTCGAGTTCAGAATGGAGTTGGGAACTCAACAAGAAGTTTGAGCTTGGATTGGTCAAGTACGAAAACGACCCCCATCAATTTGAAAAGATTGCTGCTGACGTTGGGAAGACGGTTGAGGAAGTGAAGATTCACTACCAACAGCTGCTGGACGATCTCGAAGCAATTGAGGCGGGCAAAGTTCCGCTCCCAAAGTACAAAAAGCTCAAGACCAAAGCTAAAAATGCTAAGGATGGGAAAAATAAAAAAGCTTGAGGTGTGTGCATGGCATTTGAAGCTATTATAATAAGTAATGCATGGGTAAAAGAGCTAGAGGTAATAAAATAAATAAAGCTCTTCCTGTCCCATGTGTATATGTAGTCGTTTTAACTTTCTTGTCTAATATCTCCGAAATATGGATATGTATATCCATTTGGTCTTGTTTATAAATAAATATAAAGAAAGTATTATAATACATGCGCTATTATCTTATGTCTGTTGGTGTAATGGTGTTATTTCAGATTACCTAAGATGATGACATTAGTACGTAGTGCTATCCTATCATATATATCTAACAATAATGACAATGAAAATGCAACTATAAATTCACTACACAGGCCAATATATATGTGTGGATCAACTCTTACATGATACCTTAATTGTTCAATGGAACCACAACCAACTTCTCATCGTGGGTAAAGCCGTGTACGTGAAATTAGAGGGTAAAATTGATCATATATCAAATTCTCCAATTATGGTTAATCTATGGGTGTATATATATATATATATATATATATATATATATATATATATATATATATATATATACTAGATCATAACCCGCAAATTTGCGAGCTGAATAAATTTGTTATACAAAAAGATGTTGCTTATAAAGTGAAAAATCGCGTACCACTATAATCCATGAAGATGTTAGTTAAATAACGTAGATAGGTTAGATTATAGAATGATATAAGTCGCGAAAAAACCAAAGCAAAAAATAATACTTACGTGCATCAACCGACCTTGATAACAAAATGAACAAGCTTTGCACATATATAATCAGAAACATACATAAACCAAATATACAAACGTAATGTTTTTTAACATCTCTTGATGTATTGATTGACTTCTATTCCGAGCGCTTTATTTTTTGCCTTATACTGTAATCAAATCCATTCCACTTTCATCATATCCAGTTACAAATTACAAAATATTGAATTGGACCAACCTTCAGAAAGTGTATTGGCAACCCATGGGAAAATTCTCGTTCAATATACTTAATCCATTCGTTTCTAGATATTTTGCAAAGACCTTGCATATTTCTTATAAGGTTAGGAATGTAGTATACACATTTTTTTATATGCACCAATAGATGCCTCACCATTTCTAGCTTGTCATTTGCAATCTCATCAGGTAGTTTGTAGGAAGTTAAAATATATATAATATACATATATATTAATATCTATGTGTCCGTATTTATCAAGTGCAGGGTGTTTTTTCCGTATAAACATTTTGGGCTTAGTTGGAAAATGTTTTTCCAATCTTTTAAACAATATTTTGTGTGTAATTGGACTACAAATATGGGCTTTGTAGAGTCTATTAACATAAAGATTCATACTATCATGAATCACTAAGGACAAAACATTCGTAAAAAAAAAAAAGACATAAAAACATTGATCATCTTGATGTTCGTTCTAATCGATTGGACTATATACTTGCTTTTCTTAGTTTTTTCAGCTTCTTCCTTCAGTATTTCTTCAAGAACTAACCAATCCTCCGAGAAAAATTATCCTAATGCAAGAGAGGCAAAAATGTATTACCTTTTGCTATTCGTACATTTCACGCATGAGATAACAATGATCTTCTGCTTTATAAATCTCCTCAAATATTTTGTCCATTTCAGCAAAGTCCTACAAACAGAGAAGATGACGTGTAACGTATCACGTTGAATAAACAAAGGGGACAAAAGGGAAGTAAGTAGTACCATTTCAGTTTCCGAATCGATAAGCACCGTTTGGTTTAAATACTTTGACTCCGTAGTGTTGTTTTCGCGCTTGCGCTTGCGAGATTTGGTTTCCATTGTAGTCTACAAAAAATATTGAGAATGTCTTTTTAAAAGTTTGTATATAATATAGAACACAATATATTTAAAAAAGTGACATACTATTTCGTTCTCCGAATCATCCAAGATAATAATTTTCTTTTCATTTGAATTCCCAGTGGTTTTTCCCTCCATTGATGTTTCATTTGCCTGCAAAATGGTTGAATTACATTTATTTGTTCATAACTAAGTTGAATGTTTTAATAACAAAAGCAACACGATAAGAGTGTATATGGTACCTTGCTTTGGGTAGACATGATGTTGGAAGCCAAAATACGTGTAATGCTTAGACGAGTTGTTTTGGATGAGCAATTCATATAATTTATAATGGTCATAAGGGTTAGTGAGAAAAATTAGTTAATGCATTCTATAAATGAATTTTTTATTTTCATATAATTGAAAACGATTTGGTTGTTTTAAATTTTAGTCAACTCTAATTAAATAGTAGTTGGTCATTGGCAAGATACATATGGGAGTTTCTATTTTTTCAAGCTGATACGTTACACATCCCCTATGTTAGATGTGAGTGATTAATTTTGTAACTGCTGCAACATATTTATGTTAAGTAATGAAACAATTCTAACTTATGATTCGGCAAAATATTGGTAAATGATTGTGAGTAATATTAGCAAAATAAATTTGGAATTAAAATTGAGCCTTCCAGAATCAAATATATGCATTAGTACGTGTTTTCAATAAGCATATAAAATACAAAGCATATTTGGTATCCAAAATTACATAAAGAACAATCGTAAAATAAATTCAATTTACTAATATGTAGATTTTAATTTGCATGTTGTTGGTCAATAACACGGCGTCCGTGCATAATGTAAAAATATGTAGGAACGATTCAACTAAAAAAAAAAACAATAGCGTTGCAATGTCGATATCGCTATCAGAAGTATTGTTATGATAAGATGGTGTTGGAAGTGGAATTATCTCATCTTGCGAAAATGTGTACTTAACTGGCTGACCTCTTGGTCTAGAATTCCCTGTAACATGAGTATTTGGCAATGAAATTGTGTTTGGAACTGCAATACAATAAAACATGTAGTAATGTATAAAGAAATTCTATAAAATCAAACTTGTGGTTGAAGTGATAACAAAAATTACATAAGCATTTGGGTAATGGTAAGTTACCTTGTTGTGGCAGTGGAGATTTCATTGTAGGTATAGGTGTAGGATTAGTATGCAGAGTATCAGTGGATGGTATGTTGTATTTGGGTGGTCTACCTCTAGGTCTAGGCTTAGCCTTACTTGGACTGTTTTGAACCGATGTCGTAAGTGGAGCTGTTTGCAATGGAAAAACGTAAAGTAAAATTAGAGATATTGTATTGTCTGTTAAACATTGATGCTAAAATACCTTCGGACAGTCTGCAACTAATAAATTAGCCAGGTTTACCTAATTACCTTGGTTTGATACATTGGATGACGTTGTAGTTGACGGTGTAAGGTTGAAAGGGACAGGTTCGGTGGGTTTAATCTTGTATTTAGGTGGGCGACCTCTAGGCCTAGAAGTCACAGAACCAGTCATATTACGTGATGTACTCGGCTGCGAAGCTGCACCATAATTAAAGACATGATCGTATATATCAATATCAATGAATTAATCGAACAATTTGCTTCATATCAAAATCATAAAAGGGAAATTTTTAAAGTGTATGGGTTTCACAGATAAACCTTGAATCGTTAGATCAGGTGATGCTGGAGAGGCTGGTGTCTGGTTGAATTGGACTTCATCAGTCGATGTTCTATTATCTAAAACTGTTGTAACCGTTGGCTGAGGTTTCCCAGCAACGGAATTATTCATTAACGTTCTTTTATGTGACACTGTTAAAGGAATAGAATCACTAATTGATACAGATAGTGGCGTATAGAAATCATATTGTAGTCGATCATTTAAACAGCCACTTATTCAGAATATCGAGCACATGTATATGCATTTGAAACATACTAATCTTATGCACAAGTTATTGAAGTCCTATTTGAATAAAAGGTTTCTGAACTTAAATGAGCATTGCAAGACTGACTGGGCGTCGGAGTTTGGTGACTCTCCAACCACTGACCTACATGATTGTTGTAACCATAATTGGTTGATGGTTGAACAGATATAATTTTCCATTTACTGAAGGTAGGGGTGGCTCGAGGGTAAGGCTAGTGAAGCTAGGGCTTTAGGCCCCCAAATTTGTAAGGCCCCGGAATTTTCAATGTCATGTAGGATATGATATCGATAATGATCTTCAACATTTTGGAGAATGTAAGCTCTGAAAGATTAGTCATTAGAGTGGCGACTCACTTTATATAAAAATGACAGTATAGGGCCTCAAAGAATTCAACTCGTATCATTTTAAGTGATAAAAACGAATAGTCCCATTTTTGTCACTTAGTTAAAGTGATCTCCTTAAAAGGTTTGTGACGTTCTATATTTCATGTCTTTAAATTCAATCTTTGTATTTCATTGGTTATCATAAATCAAAGTAATATAATCATAATCTTTATGTTTTTACAATTGTATTCTTCAATCATTCTCTTTACACATTATCATTTATCATATTCTTCAAATAATGAAGTTAATCATTTCAAACATGACTCGTGATTAAATGTCATATAAATTTGGCGTTAATATATCACGTAATATTATTAAAGAAGAAAGTATGACATACTCCCTCCGTTCCAAATTAAGTGTCCTGTATTGACTTTTTAAATCTTTCTTTTTCAACTTTGACCTTAAATATTTTTGTTTGTGTTATATAATACTTGATGCAAAATATATGAATAGATTGAGTTTTAAATGTATTTTCATTGGTATAATTTTCATAATGTAATATATAACACAAACAAAAATATTTAAGGTCAAAGTTGAAAAAGAAAGACTTTCAAATCTAATACATGACACTTAATTTGGGACGGAGGGAGTATGATGTCAATATAATTAGGTTATGTGAATAAAATACGTGAAAGTAATATTTTATATTCCTCGCTAAAAACTTTGATAGAACCTTAAAATAGATTAAGAGCCAAAAAATATAAATCCCTAAGCCTGCAATTAGTCGATAACTCAATCGCCTTTCAAAACTTCATACGGAGTATTTGATAACTCGCAAAAAGTCAAGTTTTTATGTGTTATTATCTCACCTTTTTAGCCCGATTATTGATGAAAACATTTGAAATATGCAATTATATACTAAATTTCATCATGAAGGCTAAAATATAGACGATGCTTCAAGAATCTACTAAAACGGCCTAAAAACGAGTAAACTAGAGCACAAACAATCAATGAATCTCTCGTTCACTCGTTTCAATGCTTTTTGAGCTATACTTAGAATTATGACTTCTAACTTATGTTATTTTCTTCGTTAGGAAATTACAAAACCGTGAGCGCAAGAATCACTCAAAACGGATAAACGACGAAGAAGTTACGCTTAAACGAAGAAACGAAGTACCGAAGAACCGAGATACGGCTGAACAATACGGCTGAACAAACATGGCATACGGCTGAACAATACACTGCATACGGATGGTTTCAGCCGTATACGGCTGAGCACAGGCCATATACGGCCTACACAAGCCAAATACGGCTGTGTTCAGCCGTATACGGTTGAAAACCAGCCTTATACGATTGGTGTTCACCCCTATTTGCCTAGCTCAGCCGTATACGGCCAAAACCAACCGTATGGGTGCGTTCAGGCAAACAAGACTTGATTTTTATACG
Organism: Helichrysum umbraculigerum; assembly: GCA_949592205.1. Taxonomy (NCBI): domain Eukaryota; kingdom Viridiplantae; phylum Streptophyta; class Magnoliopsida; order Asterales; family Asteraceae; genus Helichrysum; species Helichrysum umbraculigerum. The sequence goes on from CATIUR010000001.1 coordinate 236,669,914, forward strand.
GGTGAGCAATACGGCTGAACATTTGGGGTTAGAATACGGTCTACGGATACGGTTGAGCGTTCTCTATAAATATAAGCCTCCTCCTCACCATATTTTAAAACATCCATTCACACTTCAAATCACTCTCTCACTACTCTCTCTCTAGATTTAGGTTTTCGTTTTTAGTTTTCGTAGTTAGCGGCTAGTTAGTCTTGGTTAATACTTAACTGAACTACTAGAGGGGTAATATTGTAATAATTCTTGGAGGATACTCGAAGTTCTGCTTGTATACTTTTCAAGTTATATTCAGCTACGCTCTTTTCACGGTTCTATCTATCCTTTATCTTATTAATTAAAATGCATGTTGTTGTTATTTTGATTATGCTAGATTTAGGATTTTCCATGATTAGCGAGTCACTATATTGCGTGTTTGTTGTGATGTAGTTAGCCGTATTAGTTGGGATGATGTCATTATGAAACAACGGAAGTAACGTTATACGGCTTTCATTTGTATAGCGCTGGAAACACCAATGTGTAGTACAGAACGTGGAAGCTATGAAAGTCGTGGGCACAATCTGTTGTGGAATAATGTCCCAAACTATTTTATAAATGAAAACTCGGTGCTTAGATTAACTTTCTATCTATGATTATAAACCTCCATTTAACCTAATGCCTTTCGACCAATGAACGTGATTAAAACCTTTTTATTAAGACGTAGCTAACCTTAAGTAAAGGTAATTAATTATCTGTGTTTGAAATAAACATGGACTGGTTTTAAACCTATGGAAAAACCGTTTTCAATCAAAGTAGTGTACACAGTACATAAACTAGGGATTTATTGAGATTTTAAAGTAAGGGCTGGTTTATATCATAGATGGATAATTCCTGAACTTAAATACAAACTTAGCTTATAAGTGCAGAGTGACCATTGTGTAATATAGCAACGTATATACCGTAAACCGACTGAATACATGGTATATCGTTGGAAGCATCACTGGTGTAGTACAACGTGGAAGTCATGAAAAAGCCGTTGGTATTATACTTTGTGAATTAATGGTTATTACAACCTCTGAACTTTACAAACCCATCGATAGAAAGTAATCAAGCACCAAACCAAGTCTTATACTTAAATGTTTTATTCAATTGAGTATCCCTGTGGGGTTAAGAACGGTTGGACATCGAGTTAGTTTGCTGCCTTATTCATGCACCCAGGATATTCAATCCAAAAAGGGTCACTGTGCCGTAACAGGACAGTGTTGTGGGCTGGCAACCTACTCCGATCAGAATCACGGTAGCCTAGTTACTCAGTGACATACTGATCGAGAAATTTCGATCGGTAGGGATCTAGTGCTTATCCCACATATACTCGAAACAAATAAAATACAAATCTTTAGAGACGTTTTCATAATCTAAACTAAACATCATCCTAACATTCAGCTAACGAACTCACAACAAACACCCCCTCTATCCTGACTGCTATCCCGTTTATTTTATCTACTTTTTATTATTGCTTATTAGTTTAATCATAAAAAACAAAACCAAACCACTCCCAACTATTTTAAAACTCCCTCACTAATTAGAAACGTACATCCTAGACTACTCAGATTCACAATACAGTTGGTTTTGAAGAACGACCCTAGGTTATACTCGCTGCTATACAACCCTTAGGCCACATAGCACTAGTAACACTTAGGCCCCAGCATTTATAAATATTAAAACCCACTGGTGCCGCCGCTAGCGGACGGTCTGACGACAAGGTAATTCCTGATCGACCGTTGGCGGCGCATCAGTATTATACAAGTAAAAGATTAAAGATGGTCTTTTTTGAAATGACGCTTGCTTGGTAGATTTGTTAACTTCTTTGTTTTAGGAAAGCATATTACATCGGTAACAAACAATTAAAGTTGAAGTACTATATCACAACGAAAAGGATAAATCGAGATTTTTAATTTAGAAAAATAGACTCTTAGTATTGTACATAACACATTTTATTGGATACGCATAAAAATGTTAGAAAAATAGTCAACAATATCAAAACTGATAAGGCCTCATTTTCGAGTTCGCTTTAGGCCCCTCAATACCTTGAGCCGCTCTTGACTGAAGGTGTTAATATATATATGCAAAGAATGTAATGTCATATAACCAATTTGTGTTCACTTACCATTACAAGTTATAGAAGACAGAGGTGTTCTTTGTGTACTATTGTTGATCCAATTGGATGTTGGAGATTGAAAAGCTGCAAGGGAAATATGATATCGATTGGTATCCATTAAAGGTTTCATCTGTATTAGCTGTTAACTGTATTGAGGGTGAATAAACATAGAGTTTCAGAGAACACTTACACGTTGAAAAAGGACCACAATTAGTATCTGTATTAGCGCATAAAGTTTTATTGACCGGAGCATTCTCTTTGTCTACGACGTTTGCAGGTTTCCTCTTCCTACTGTCTTGTGTACATCTGTGATCACATAACACTAAATCATGTAGACCAATGACAACTGCTATCTTTTCTACATTTGTAACACACTAAAGAATAATATTGCTACATTTAGTGTCAAAATAAATGCCTATTGATTCATAAGATTTAGGGATCACATAAAACTTAATCACGTAGACCAAAATAAATAGATATCTATGACACCTGATATGTCTTTTACATTTGTAACATACTACTGATCCGCTGTGCTGCAGTAAATCATAAGGCTGGTTAACAAACGAAAGCAGCAAAAAAAAAAAAAAAAAACATTTCTACTCGTGATATCATGCGTTTAGACTAATTCACAGTATGCATATGTATTCAAACATTGAGATATAGATTTCAATATATCCAGATATATTTATCATTATATAAGATCACGCGAGTACAGTATGATTATCATCCGCTAACGTTATTTCCGATCTAATGTACATCGTTATGAAGGAGCATTAGTAATTCAGGGAAACGATCGTTGGAGTGATTATGCAACAGTTACCCAAATAGCAATTTAAGAAAACCACGGTTATTATTAACGACATAGAAAAGCCTTACAAACGGATCCAGTAGGATCATTTCCATGGAGGCGATATGATTTGGCGTGTTTTTGTAGCTTTGTTTCCACAACATAAAAACTTTAACCCTAACCTTCCAGTCACTTTTCTCGTTGCTGATTTCGTTTAACGGTGTGAAAACAACTTCGGCGGCCATTAGAGATGGTTTAATTTTCTGTAGATTCGTTTTGGAACAGTAGAATAGATACGCAACAAACATTGTTGCAATTTGTAGTCTGGTAGGGAAACGATATTGAATCAATTAAGGAAAGTGCCAAATAGAAGGAAACCAATAATAAACTTTAATTTTTACCATCAATAACCAATATATCCCAAATTAAGCTATGAAAGTTTTGAAATTCAAATTTCAATTTCAAATTGGAAGGCGCCACTTCATGAATTGGAGATGCCGTGTTTTTTTTGTTTAAAAGGGGTAATAAGGTAATTATATAATAAACCTAGAGATAAATTGGGTAATCAAAGTGAGGTTTAGTTATAATTTGGCAAAGCTAATTCATAAATGATTATGCTAATCAGTGTCTCTAATAATAGTAAAGATATATATATATATATATATATATATATATATATATATATATATATATATATATATATATATATATATATATATATATATATATATATATATATATATATATATATATATATATATATCTTTATATATATATATATATATAGGAGTCGGTTCCAGGGAGAAGGAAATTTAGGGAGAGAAGAGGGAGAAGCAAACTAATTCAATATTTTATTACTGTGATTCGATTTTTTATTACCTATAACTTTTGAATAAAAGAAACAACATATTAAATCTTATTAATAAAATATTGAACCAAAGCAATAAAATGTAGAAATTAAGTAATAAAAATTTGAATCATAGTATTAAAATACTGAATCAGTTTGCTTCTCTCTCTTCTCTCCCTAAATTTTCTTCTTTTTTGATCCTCATATACATATATATATATATATATATAGTGGGAGGATCCAGAGGGAAGTCCTTGATCTGAGGGAAGGGGAAGCTGTTTCATGTCCGTTGATTTCTCCCGTCAATTTCTCCTCGCAGGTGCTTTTCCGATCAATTAAAATTGTACTGCAAGGGCTTTTTGGTCATTTGCATTCTTCTTCCTCATCATACAGGCCCATGTTATTTCTCAAATAAGTAAATTACGTTCTTCTCATCCCCAATTGCAATTCAATTATCAATATCTTGCATTCTTCTTCAACATACAGACCACTCTTAATTCTTCAATTAGTAATTTCGATCTTCTCATCTTCAATTCCAATTCGATTAACAATTTTTATGTGAGTCCAATTCATCTTTAATCCTCTGTTATTATTTATACTTTATTAGTTATTCAATTTGAATTTTTATCCATGTGACGAATATGTTTACTAGAATCTGGTATTATGTAATCGCCTTAATCATGAAATACGTTTACAATTTGAATTTGTATCATATTCATCCTCAACAGTTTCAATTTAGGTTTTTCAATTTAAGCTTTCAATTTAGGTTTTCACATACAATCAATTCTTCACAATGATGTTGCAAGTAAGTGTTGCTTAGATGTTTCAATTTTAGTTTTTACTTCGAACCGATTGTGTTTTTTTCCTACAAACAATTAGCTTTCATGTTTACTATATAATTAATATGTTGCTCTCATGCAAGATGTAATTTTCAGGTTAATATTCATCAAAGCAAATTTTAATAGATACACTTTATTACTCATTTTTTATGTCGGTATTCGGTATAGATTACCCAAAAAAAAAAGTTTATTTTGATGTTAATTATCAGTAATGATATGTTCATGGTGTTAGCTACAGTTACTACTATTATATTTTCATACTAAATGTAGCTTTTCTCTAATATTCAGTAATTGTATTAGTCAATTTTGATGCTAGTTTTTTCAATATTGAATAATAGGGCTTCATCTATAAATGTGCATATATATACATGAGCGGTACAAAAAGGTACCTAACTTAATCAAGTTTTTGGTTTTGTGCTTATCGTTGTGATGGTCCCATTAGTGACATTGTTGGAGCTTAAACGGCTAGGATGAGTTACCAGATTATCGAAGGCGTCATTGAAGCTGCTGAAAACACCACTGTCGTTATCAAAAAGGTAGATGGGTCAATCTCCTAAAAAGTCTTATTTATTCCTATCTTAGCGTCTTCTCAAAATCATTATGATGACATCCAAATGTGGCAAAATGGGACGGGTTTGGTAACTACTGAAAACTCAAAACAAGTCGGCTCTACTGACTTATATTGAGTACTTTATGTTCAATTTGTTATTTTTGAATAGCTAGCGTGTCAAAAGTTGGATTTAATTTAGTGAAAGCAATAACATGAGTGTTGTCATGCTCACTCATCTCATTTTCGGTTATGTTCTTTTATGTGTCTAGAAACGCTTTCCAGTGTTCTCACTGGATCTTCTGTCTCAAGTGTACAAGTTCCATAAAGCTTTTCAATTAGAGGATTCAAATTGTGTAAGGGTTTTGGGTAATGGATTTGGGTCAAAAAAGGTAATATTTATACGGGTGGAAATGCGGAAGGTATTGTTCACCCTAAAGCACTGTCAAGAAGCTTTATGAATTATTAGCTATCACCAAAAAAATTATTTTTTGCTCTGTATAATGCAAATTTGCTATCTCTAAATCCAACAATAGCGGTGCTTGGGACAATGCAAAGAAATATATTGAAGTATAATGACATTTCTTTTCTTTTTATTAGCGAGAAAATGAGCATGTTGGGTAGGTTGGTTAACAAATCACAGCAGGTTTGGGTACCAACAGAAACGGGTCAGTCGACCCAAAACTCATATGTCCAAAGTTTTCAGTTCCAAATATAAATCCTTCGTGTGTAATGTATGATTACAAAAATAAGTATAGTTTCCATAAATAGTCTCATTTTTTTAATACGAATTTGTAAGGTTTCGTGCCTTTTTTTGTTGACGATTAAACATAAACTGAACTAACCCATCCATATGTATAGGGGTCGTAATATCCACAACTACTTTTTATCTATCGAATTGGTTGCTCTTAATTTTTGTTCTCGAGGACACCACCTGATCATTGTGGCTTTGAAATTTGCTACTCTAGGCTGGCACTATTGAGCATGCAAGGACACTACCGAATAAATATTAAATGCCATGAGAGTGTATACAATGGAGAGGAGGTAGATACTTAATTGTCTCATATTCACCAAAGTAAGTTTTAGCCCTAGCGAGCTTCCAATTTAATTTTCTTATTTCAATCAACATGGTTACTATGTGAAATTGTGCACTCTGGAATAAACAGTGATTATGTTTCAAATTGAAAAGAAAATACATACAGTCTCTGATATACCTATTAACCAAATAGTTGAAAGAGCTTTAATGCTTTAACTTTTAACAACTATTAGAACCACAACACTACCATCCTTTGCCTAATAGATATACAACTAGACTTGTTAAGGCTTCATGTTGAACCATAAAAGCAAGAAACACACTGGATTGCGATTCAGTTCTTATCCTACACTTGAAAGATTATGCAATAATTCTAAATAGTTAGCGTGTGAAAAATAGAAGTTTTCGATGAAGACTTAATTTAGTGGATGGAATAATCTCAGAGGTTTTATGCATTGAAATTGTGCACTTTGGACCCTTTTCACGTATTTCATTTTTAGCTATTTTTTATTATTAATTTTACATGTACTACCTGTTTGAAGTAAAATATGATCATAATCAACCCAGTCATAAGTAAATTCGTCAAAATTGCAATCGCTAATGAAATCTTCTCTGCTTTTATTTTCAGGTTCTACTACATGGTCTACAGCTCTTGAATACATGGCTGTGTTTGGACCATTTGTTAGTCAGACTGAATTAATATTCATTTAAATAAATATTAAGTAACACTCTAATTCATTTGTTATAACTTAGCGTTCATCTTGATAAATATTAAGTGATAACATTCATCATGATGAATATTAGGTGTTAACATTCATCATGATGAATATTAGGTGTTAACATTCATTATGATGAATATTAGGTGTTAACATTCATTGATAACAGTTATAACTTTGGACCTTTTTCATTTTCAATTTTAGCTATTTTTTATTTTTAATTTTACATGTACTACCTATTTGAAGTAAAATATGATCATAATCAACCCAGTCATAAGTAAATTCATCAAAATTGCAATCGCTAATGAAATCTTCTCTGCTTTTATTTTCAGGTTCTACTACATGGTCTATAGCTCTTGAATACATGGCTGTGTTTGAACCATTTGTTAGTCAGACTGAATTAATATTCATTTAAATAAATATTAAGTAACACTCTAATTCCTTGGTTATAACTTAGCATTCATCTTGATAAATATTAAGTGATAACATTCATCATGATGAATATTAGGTGTTAACATTCATCATGATGAATATTAGGTGTTAACATTCATTGATAACAGTTATAACTTTGGACCCTTTTCATTTTCAATTTTAGCTATTTTTTATTTTTAATTTTACATGTACTACCTATTTGAAGTAAAATATGATCATAATCAACCCAGTCATAAGTAAATTCGTCAAAATTGCAATCGCTAATGAAATCTTCTCTGCTTTTATTTTCAGGTTCTACTACATGGTCTATAGCTCTTGAATACATGGCTGTGTTTGGACCATTTGTTAGTCAGACTGAATTAATATTCATTTAAATAAATATTAAGTAACACTCTAATTCCTTTGTTATAAATTAGCATTCATCTTGATAAATATTAAGTTATAACATTCATCATGATGAATATTAGGTGTTAACATTCATTGATAACAGTTATAACTTTGGACCCTTTTCATTTTCATTTTTAGCTATTTTTTATTTTTATTTTACTTGTACTACCTATTTGAAGTAAAATATGATCATAATCAACCCAGTCATAAGTAAATTCGTCAAAATTGCAATCGCTAATGAAATCTTCTCTGCTTTTATTTTCAGGTTCTACTACATGGTCTATAGCTCTTGAATACATGGCTGTGTTTGGACCATTTGTTAGTCAGACTGAATTATTATTCATTTAAATAAATATTAAGTAACACTCTAATTCCTTTGTTATAACTTAGCATTCATCTTGATAAATATTAAGTGATAACATTTATCATGATGAATATTAGGTGTTAACATTCATTGATAACGGTTATAACTTTGGACCCTTTTCATTTTCATTTTAGCTATTTTTTATTTTTAATTTTACATGTACTACCTATTTGAAGTAAAATATGATCATAATCAACCCATCCATAAGTAAATTCGTTAAAATTGCAATCGCTAATGAAATCTTCTCTGCTTTTATTTTCAGGTTCTACTACATGGTCTATAGCTCTTGAATATATGGCTGTGTTTGGACCATTTGTTAGTCAGGGTGAATTAATATGCATTTAAACATTAGTTGATGAATATATTAACGAATGAATCTTATTTTTAAGTCATAACATTAGTTGATGAGTTTTATTTAATTAATTGTTAATATTCACCATGATGAAAGTTAACAAACATTTATTACGATGAATGTTAAAACAACACATTATTTGAAAAATGTTTTTAATTTTAACATTTACCACAATGAATGTTAAATAATATTCACCGCGATGAATATTAACGATTTTGGGTTTAATATTTATAAATTGATGTTATAACTTGCAGAAATAATTTATCAAGGATGTTTTACATTAATATCATCGATTCGAATAAACATTTACTAAATTTCAGTTCGTTTTTACTGAGATTTGTATGCGTGAACGTAATATGCTTCTTGATGAATAACGCTTCCCCACTTCAAAAAAATGCATTCTCTTTGGATCATTCCACTATAAGTAATAATATTCATCAAGAAGAATATTAAACGATAATATTCATCCAGATTAATATTAAGTGATAACATTCATATATACGTAAGAATTCAATTTTAGTTGTTATAACGTTCATTTTGATAAATATTTAAATGTATTGAATATCAAATAGACAAACTATAGTTCATATGCCGGAAAATAAATGATCATGAATCCGGATTAAAAAAAATGGATCTAGCATTCAAAAAAAATGATCATGAATACATATTAACATCAACACTCATCTCGATGAATTTTAATTTCATTTATACATATTAACATTAACACTCATCTTGATGAATTTTAAATGTATTTAGACAACCTTAGGATTCATACAAGTAACATTCATCACGATGTATAATATTTTTTTTATATTTATATTATTCGATTAGGGCTATATAATTCTACCATGTATACGATTATGTAACAAAAAGTAAAATTAATAAACAAGAAAAATTAACATTCATCAGTTTAATAATAACATTCATCGATTTTTAAATTTTGTGTTTTCCAGATACCTCATTACTTCACTATAATTTACATCAAACAAGATGATTGTCCCGTAATCACTATTAGTTAGTGATTTGGAATCTCAAAGTGTAAAGTTTAATTGTAAAAGGGGGGGGGGGGGGGGTTGAATACAATTTAAAACAATTTCAGATTTTACCAAGTGTTTCAGATTGTTTTAAATTAATTATCTATAACAGAGTATGACGGTATTGAAATAGCAGATTAAAGATATAACAGAATTAAAGAACGACAAGTAATAGTAGCTGAAAGTGAATTGTATTGATTAAATTCACGAAGTGTTGAATGCGGAATGGATTAACCAAAGTTAATCCAATTCAAACACTTAGCTAAATTATTAAAATGAAGAGTCTTAACTACAGTGGACATACACGCTGATAGTTAACCTCGCTGAGTCTTAATATACACCTAGACAAACTAGTTCTCTGACAAACAGAAGAACGGTGCATATGACGACTAGCCTCAATAGTACAAAATACTGAACTATTTATACTACAAGAGTTCCTAAAATATCGCCTACAAAATAGGATCTTGGATGGACACGTGTCGCTGCTTGATTGGTCCTGATCTCTGATAAACCGACATTCTGCGGGTCCCAATTTTGTTACCGCAAATATCTCGTTACCTTTAAACCAATCACTTGCTGCCACGTAATCTTTAAGACATACTTCAAACTGGAACACTCTTGCTGATGTATAGCTAAGTACAGTACTTTTTAGTACTAGATGATTGAGAGGCTTTATTGATTAGTCACTGAAGATGCAGCAATCCTTCTCACTCACTGCGAGCTAACATGCTCTTGTAGAATGAATTGAACAGAAGATCTTCAGTGACTAGCTTTTATTCTGGCAGTGACTTTTGCCTTTATTGATTTGAAGAAGTAATGCTCTTGCTGACGTTGATCAGCGACACACCAAGTAGAGCTTTAAATCTTCCTCAGAATATCGAACAGAATGAATGATGATCAGCGAAACCTATCATTAGCAACAGCAGCTTCGATACAATCCATTTCTTCATCGAGTAGTGTATAGTTGAGTTGATCAGCGACCAGTGACTTCATCGTGGTCAGCGACCAGTGACTCAACACAAGAAATTCAGCACATGCTAATATAATAAAATCCTTTAGTTTTAGTACATTCTAACAAGGTTCCAAACTTCACATAAAATGCTCTATTAGCTCCTTGACTTTAGATTTCCTCGCGTTTTTCAGAGTAATGCAGACCAAAACGCACCCGTCTATTGATCAAACATTATTTCAGGTTTGATCTTGTGTCACCACAATGATGTATTGCTATACATTAAAACTAAAACAATAGTATGGTTTATCTGAAAAGTTGAACGAATACCCGACTTATTCTATACTAGACGCCATTTCTTATGTGTCATCTTATGAAATCAACAAGTAGTCGAGCCATATGAAAAACTTGATACTCTTGATCGTAATAGCCATCCAAAAAAAACATCATGTTCTTTGTAAGAAAACTTCGGCGATCCCATATCTAGTCAAGTAGCCCATTATCGAGTTTAATTTGCAAACCCTCTTAGCAATGTAGAACCATCTGTAATGGAGTAAGCTAAAAACTTTAACTAAAATGGAAACGGGTGAAAATTCGTACGAAGTATAGTCAAACGTATAAACCTCTTAAACTGCTTTATTATAATAATATTGTATTTGTAAACAAATTTTACAGTTAATCAATTAAGAAATACAAAAGTACAAACTGAAAATGTTTGTCAGTCGATCCAACTCAATATAACCCATTTGGACCCATATTTACATAATATATGTCTGGGCCATTATTCAGCCCGCCCGTTTTCCCACCCTAAAAAGAATGGCAAAGAGAGGCGTTTTGTGGATAGTACTTACTACATGAGAATTCGTAGTGGTGGCAGCAAATGGTGGTTCCGTTGCCAGCTACAAGGGTTGCTTAGAATCCTCGGTAGTTGTAGCAGGAACTGTCATTGTTTCATGAGAATCCTCTGTAGTGCCTGAAGTCCTTTGATTGTTGGTTGAAAATTTGGCATAGTTTTTCCCAGATTTTTCACGATCTGCATACAAGAGGTGTTAATTGCCACAATGATACTCAAAAGAAGCTAATTACGATTATATTTGTGACACTCCATATGCATTTATATAAAACTTTATATCCACATGTTCTTCATCAAATTACTATACGATTAAAGTGACACACAACATCCTAGGACACAGAAAGGTAAACCTATCATAATCATTTACAATCAATCACTCAACAAAATGTTAAACCTTGTGTACATCCATATAAAGTTTCAATCTTTATTTACCGCATTAAAGAAAGGTCACACAAACATTCAACTTGTGGAAGAAACTGCAATCAACGTAGCCAAATTTGATCACATACAACTTTGATATTGAAAGGAAACAAATTCTTAACTAGAAACTGATCTCATCAAACACACACAAAAAAAAAAGAGATCAAGGTCTTAATGTGAATTGCAATGATACCTTAACAAGGCCCTTAGGACAAAAAACTAACAATTCAGCCACTTCAATAAGCTTGAGGAGCCCAAACTCCAAATAAAGATGCAAACACACATTTCCTTCCACACTTCCTTTTCTTTTTTCATACAAACCAACCATAAACACCTCAGATTACACAAGTAACACAAATCTCTGTTCTGGAATTCTAGCAGTGGTAAAAAGAACCTTTCAAATGCAGGTTTAATTATCATAAATATTTGACGGTTGCAACTTCTATAAGTGACTTATAAAGTCAGCATTTCAACTCTTAGAAATATTCTACTACTAAGCTTTAAGACTTTTATACAAATGTGAATTTTATGAGTCATACTGCAAACCCTATAAAGAAAGAAGTTACTACCAAGCTTTAAAATCTTTCTGGTTGCAAAAACATGCTCATTAAATCTTGATAAGCGAGGAAAACAAAAGTTACTACCACTAACCTCTAAAGTTAACAATATAAGCAAATGATTTAGAGCATAGTATTAAATTGCTCTGATCTGCAACTACATCAATAGAGCTTATTGTCACAATAATTCTAACCGACCTAACATACATCATTTATCATCTAAATGCTAATAGGATAGAATATATTATGTCTATTTATCATGCATTTAACATCAGATTCATCAATTTTTCATACATCAGGCAAGCAACTATAGTTTCTTATACAATTGTAGTCAACATTTATCAGCTATTTCTAAATTATGAGATTATTGACTTAACATTCACCAAGTAACATATTATCAACATCTCATCAATACCACTACAATAGTTTCTTCATCATCTCAACAACAACAAATCTTGTAAAAATAATAAGATAGTTGTAATATCAATGCTAAAATCAGAAATCAGATTTATCTATTATTACAAAACTTCAGTTTTACATTTAAGATGACACAAATTGAAGAATGCAATGTATCACGTAAAAAATCAAAATTGAAAACTTTTGTTTACCTGAATGTTGCTGAATCAGAGAAACAAGTTGTAGCCTGGATTTAATCAGATACTTCGATCTTCACTGTTTATACTAATTTTGTTTTCTTCTATTCTAGACATCAAATTTGTTAGAATCTTCAATACCGAATTGTGCTTACCGTATCTTCAAGTTTTCTGATGACAGATTCTTGAGCAATTACAATTGAATCTTACGTTTTGGTTGCATAATTTTGTATTGAATCCCTTTCGTTTGGTTGATTTCAATCAATTGAATTCATCCGCTACTGTTTTTTGCCCTAGTTTTTGAAAGAAAAAATAAAGAGCGTGTTTTTTTTACAGATCAAAATTTGTTTATTATCCTCACTTTTGGTTGGAATTACAATAATGCCCTTCCACCCTTTTTTTTAAATGAGCTGATCGAAGGGTCAAGATTTGCTTCCCCTCTTCCCTTTAGATCTTGCTTCCCCATTGATCCACTCCCTATATATATATATATATATATATATACATATATATATATATACATATATATATATATATATATATATATATATATACATATATATATATATATATATATATATATTTATATTTATATATACCTACAAATAAGCATTTGTAGGTAACGGTAACCTTCTTGTTGTGTAGGAGCTCGTGAAGTCAATAAACTTAACCACCGTTTCCATCAATCCCAAGGTCATTGATATGCCCCTAGGAAGATTCATAAACTTCAAGTGCCCTTGATTCTTGAAGATATATATAAAAGCTTTCTAACTTTTCTGTGCATGATTTAATGATAAATGGAAAATATATAAAGAAAGCTAACCAATATAGAGATCATTTTTATTTGAGGTAGCAACACCATAAAAAAGAGCAAACTTTAATAATAACAAATAGAAACATCTTTTGAACTGTTGAAGGTAAACTTAGTTTAAAGATAAGCATAGTTTTGAAATTTGCTAAAAGAAGATGTTATAGAAATCCATCTATTACACTACTGAAAGTAGAAAAGTGCACCATCAATTACCTTATCACCTCAACAACATTAACCGCCTCGAACTCTGCTATTATACAGGAACCAAATGATCTTGCTTTAATTAACTGGAAAATCAATAAGGGAGGTGAGTAAATGCCAAATATCATTTTAGATTTACAAAGTAAATAATCACAATGAATCATTATTACCAACACACGGAAATTTTTAACTCGTTAACATGTAATTACATTACCAGGCTTCCAGATTCTTTGATACCAACAGAGTGAGGAAGACAACAATCATGTACAGATTGAATACAGAGAACCAATGAATCTGCATGATGCAACAGAAGGTGAACATCCAAAGTCTACTGATAGGGCATATCCCAAGTTACGGGTACAATTACAACTAATCCTGCCACAAAGCGATTCTGTGGAAGGAATCTTTGTGGCTCAGGTCAACAACAAGTGACACCATTAGAAGATGGGTGGCCCACTCCGGGCCAAATCAAGGTGGCCCACAACACTATTTCCAAGAGTTTTAGATTTCGTATAGGTTACTATCAAATATGATTACAAAATTATATATACCAAGAGTCGCCTAGTTCTATGATTCTATGAATCAGATGAGTGGGGACGTTGTATGCCTTTAATGTATACTTTAGGTGAATTTCAACCCGTTTAACCCCTTCCCATTTAACTTTTTTATAAGGGGAAAAAAAGAATAGTCCCATTCATATGTAAATGTGTCAAAATTTGCCAAGTCTACCAGTGACTTAATAAAACGTAGCTGTAATTAGAATTTACCTAATACCCGGAGGAATGATAACGAGATAATTCATATAAGCATCATATCGATATGCAAAAGTGATACTAATTTCCTTAATCAAATGATATATTCAACTGCAACAAACACTAGACCTAAGGATAAGCTGCTCGGTATAAGAATTGTAAACTGACCGTAAGATGAATAACATCAAGTGTTGTGATTAGTGATAAACTTGGTGCCGTCAATCAGAGACTTCCAAGATTTTGGAATGGAAATGAATTTGACCAATGATTTTATGGTAATCTTTTTCATGATTTCCGCTTGGATTCCATAAGGGATACGATGTGATCCAACATTTTGATTTTGATTTTGAGAATGCATTCAACTTGTCTCAAATGTCTATTGTGTGTACCCAACTTACGGGTGCCCTATTTAATGCACCCAACTTTCAAAAACGGTTATTGTGTGTACCTTGTTGATTTGTCGTCCGTTTAAGATGCCACGTGGCATCCTTAGAAGATGACACGTCATCGACACGTAAGCAAAGTACACACAATAACCGTTTTTTTGAAAGTTGGGTGCATTAAATAGGGCACCTGTAAGTTGGGTACACACAATAGACATTTGGGACAAGTTGAGTGCATTACCAGGTACTTATCCCTACTTAATACTAAACATATGACACATTTCTGAACTGCTTATAGTTAAAACATAAATGCAATAGTACAATACAACATATTATAAATTAGATTACGTACTAAAGTTAATGTTGAAAACTTTCACTGTAAGTTGTTACACTATTATAGTTCAAAAAACAGTACCTTTCTTCCTAATAAAACTCCCAGCCCGTTAATATGTTTACTGAATAAACTAAACCTCTTTGTAGTTTTTACTTCGCTAATCAAGTAGGATCAAATAGAGATTAATCGATCATATGATTAGGATCCGGATCATTTTCATGTCATATGATTTCAACCAAGATCAACACGTCTTCATCGATTAAAACACTAAAATCGTAAGACGTTAAGATTGACATTGGCATATTAACAACTATACTCGTCAGTTTTCACCATTTTCTCTGTTGGAGATAAGTATTCTTTAAGTGTCTTGTGCCTTTTGGGGTCATAATCAACTCCTATAGTTCTATGACTTCTATCTAACTATACTCTACCTATAATAAGTTATCTGAAATCCTAGGAAGGCAGCCGTCTCCTTCCCACTAATCAGCAAAAGTAGACAATATGGGAATTTCCACTTGATTACAACAGTTTCCATTTTTCAGTTCACCTGTTTTCTTAGGGAAATGCTAATGACAGCCCTTAGGGCTGTCAATAAGACAGATATAATTCATTTATTGAACTTAAAGTTTCCTTTATAATCAAAGATTTCAATTAATACATCACCAATAAAAGAAAAGTTTCAATGAATTTAATACAAATCATAGTTGTATTAATTATAATTTTGGATAAATAAGGAAACTTTGAGTTTAATAAATGCGTTACATGTGTCTTATTGACAGCCCTAAGGGCTGTCATTAGCATTTCCCTTTCTTTAGTTCTGAAATTGAATAATAGACTACCATTATTGATTAATGCATTTTTTTATTCTTTCCTTCCTGGATCGAACGATCGATTCCGTCTTGAATTAACACATTCTTTTATTCTTTCCCTTCTGTATCTATTCTAACAACCGTTTCTAACTTTCCATCTTTCTTCAATGTATGACAACGCAAGGTATTTATTCTTGGGATAAGTCCCTCGAAATGCAACGAACTTTGCCCAAAACTCTATTGTATGCGACCAACTTTCGACGAGGCATAAGAATGCAACTTACTTGAAAAAGTGGGGTTTTTGATGTAACTTGCTGATGTGTCGTTCGTTGAAGGTGACACGTGGCGTACGGATGTGCCACGTGGCTTACGGAGAGTTTGACAACTCATCGACACATCAGCAAGTTACATCAAAAACCCCACTTTTTCAAGTAGGTTGCATTCTTATGCCTCGTCGAAAGTTGGTCGCATACAATAGACTTTTGGGCAAAGTTCGTTGCATTTCGAGGGACTAAGCCCTTTATTCTTCCCCTTTCCTTTGTTTTACGTTTTTATCAATTGATATATGTTACGATTTTCATATAACTGAATCATTCAAATATCTTTTAGTTGAACGTTAGTTTGTAATTTATTATGATGTTTGTTGTTTCATTAGCAAACAGTGATCAGATCATATTTATATTGCATCTAGACTGTATATCATGACCAGACAATTTTATAAGGACCCGTTTGTCTTTGTTGTAGAGGAATCAGAACAAGCATTTATGAGATGCATTTTGGAGATTGATGTTGTGGAGATATCGCACCTAGGAGATCACAGCTTCGAATTGATTAACATGGTACCTCATTTGATGTTACAGGACTTCTAAGGTGAACATGAAAGAGCAAAAAATACAGATAAATATCGAGTAGGAAAGCAAAAGTGATAATTAATTACCACATATTGTGGATCACATAAATCATATAGTAACAGGGTAGAAGTCTACTTATCCAACTAAAAGCATCACAATTAAGATCGAAATGGCACATACACATACAACATTACAAAACCAAAAATACCAGATCATCTCCTCATTCGAATATAAAGTAACAGAAACTGTAATAACTAAGCATATAACATTCACAATAATGTGAGATTTGATCATCATTACTGTTGAGAACATTGATCTCATACATAACTCAAGCATCTATGTTTAAAACCTAAGCAAATCCTCACGAATATCGTAGTACCTTGCAACAGGGCAATCATCATCATCATCATCATCATCATCATCATCATCATCATCATCATCATCATCATCATCATATAATGACAGAATCCGACTGGTGGAGGAGAAGTAGTGTTTCAGCGTATGAGCTCACAGAGATGGAAGTCAATGAACCGCCATTTCCATCAATTCCGAGATCACTGATTTGTTTTGAGCGGGGTTTGTAAACTTGAAGTGTTATTGATTCTTCAGAATAAAATTCCAATAGGGATAAGTCTCTGGGAATGCACCCAACTTGGACTCGAAGTCTATTGTGTGTATCCTACTTATGGGTTGGGTTTTTAATTGTCTGAACCCGTTGAAACAGGGGTATTGATGCACTTTGCCTATGTGGCACCGGTTTTACAAATGATGGTTGACTTATCCGCCATGTCAGATGCCAAGTCACCTGCCACGTCACATTAAAAATTAATATTAAATTTGTTTTTGACAAATTAATTGTTTTGATGTCAATTTCAGTTACGATTTCTTTCGTTTGTAACTGATATCGGCCAATGATTCATTTATTGTTTTGTTGAAGATCATATGACAAGTCTTCCCTTCTCTATCCATGCCTATCAAATTGTACATAAACATTATTACAGAGTACAATGTACGCAAAATACGGTAACGTTGCACAACTTAACTTCTACACAAGAGGTTTGAGAATCCCGATGACAGCAACTTAACTTCTACACATAAAAAAGAGCAGTGTACTATTTTCGTGAAAATCATTTAACATGCATCTCGGAAAAAAGTAAGAAAAGTGGTACACTTGTCAACACTTTTCACATATATTTTAGAAACTGTAAGTAAATTGTACGGATTAGATGTGTCATATATCATGTTACTGGAATTTTCCGATTGGCCGGAATCTTTGTCGGAGTTGCAGGTTTGCGGGAAATGTCGTCGGCTTCTTCAATGGAGAAGATAACGATGATGTGGCAGTTGATATATCATGTTATCGGATGTTGTTACTGGAATTTTCCGATTAGCCGGAATCTTTGTCGGAGTTGTAGGTCTGCGGGAATGTCGGGATGTCCAGGTATTGTTGTTGCCGGAGTAGTGGGTGGTGGTGGTGGTGGGTGACAGCTTAGGTGGGAAAAGGATGGTGTGGCCGTAATCTTTGTCGGAGTTGCAGGTATGCTCGTCGGGTTCTTCAATGGAGAAGATGATGATGATGTGGCAGTTGAATTATGACATGGCATGCCACACAGACGTGTTCTTTTGAAAAAATTCAAAGTGTTAACTTGCTAAGGGCAAAGCAGGTTAAAAAATGCATCAATACCCCTGTTTCAACATGTTGAGACAATTAAAAACCCTACCCGTAAGTAGGATACACACAATAGACTTCGAGTCCAAGTTGAGTGCATTCCCAGAGACTAATCCCAATTCCAATATAGGTTCACCACTCTCCCTAAATGCTAGTACCCTACTATACACTGAATCATAAGGTGCCCTAATAGTGAAAAGTTTTTTAAAAGATTTTGGAACACCATCCTTCATTATCTATACATCACAAACTGGTTTATCAGCCTCATTATAAGCTTTACTCACAGTAAGAGAATCCATTGACTTAGAGACATAAAAAAACCTAATTAAACTATCCGGGAGTAACACTTCTCCAAATTCTTCACTGCTCAAATCAAATGAAATAATCATGTTACAAGACCCATCATCCATATCAATATTATCAAAAGCATGCCAATAAATAACCCCATCTATAAATGTCTGATTCCATGTAAAGAAAATCGGTTTACGAGGCAGATTGATAGGTATACTTCTCCAAACCCCTGAGCTAACTGTATAAACCTCAACTTCCCAAGAGACGTAACTTAAATTGTCAATTTCCGAAGAATTATTAGGACGTGTTATAATCTTGACTAGCTTAGGGTCAAAAGTCTTAGGACATACCCCAAAACCAATAACCGTAAGTCCGTTGTCCATATATATCACATTAGGAATAACAATAACGACTGATTTCCTAATAGAATGTAACACCCCCAAATTTAATGATTTGCGGAAGCTTGATTTGGGTGTTACTAATCAATAACAAAGCACAAAGATATATAGTAAACGACTCTATATGCGTCGTTTTAACAAAATATATTGATAATAGAAATGTTTACAACATTTAAAGCTTTACATAGCTCGAGTTTAAATCAAATGAGATTTCAGTACATAAGTACTTGTACAAAATATACTAATGCTAGAAAATCTCAATCTTCTGTATGCTGACTCGAGCTAAAATCCTGAAGCAGAAACATCCTACTGCTTGGTACCTGCGATATATGCTAAAAGGTCAGCTAAAAGCTGGTGAGCTCACAGGTTTGAAATCAGTTAATATAGTGTGAACCGCAAGATTTAAATAATAAATTGCATCCAGCAATTAAATAATGAATTGCATCCAGCAATTAAATGATAGTCATCGTGTATACAGCCATGAGCACATAGTTGAGCTTAACTCGAGGGCCGGGTCCCCTATAGAGAATTCCGGGCGAGGTGCCTCCACGAATGCCTAATCAACATTCGTCTTCCCAAATATTAGTACGTCCGTTTACCCGGTTAGTGCTTGCTAACCCGAACGAGGAGGGTCTATCCTATATGGTACCATATACTAATATTCACGCTACAACGTATTAACAACTATGCTGACGGAGGACTTTAAATGATCAGTTGTGAAAAACTCATGTAGTATATGAAATGTTTGTACTTGCGTTCACATGTTAAAATTGAGCAATATATCACACCCCTGAGTAAAACAGTAAAAAGAGGGGCTATGAGACTCACCTGAGTCTGAGTGCGTTTAAACAAACGTAAGTTGATTAGCCGAGTATGAAGTCCAAAGACTTGTAACCTGAGGGTGTCCACGATACGCGATGGTTATAATCATGATTTGGGTATCTCAACAGATCGCCCTTGTAGTTGTTCGTTCAACTATAATGTCCAAATTTCCACTATTTGGTTGATAAGTTTGAGTATTTGAAAAGTGTACGGCCCGTTGGTGACGGATTTGTAATAATAATCTCAATTATTATTATTTTGATTTCGTGTCGTTTTACTTGAAAAATGTGTTTTGATTGTGTTTTAGAAGCCGTTACGAAATCTAAATACGGGGGTCCGGGGGCAGCGCCCCTGGTAGCGGGGTCCAAGGGGCGGCAGCCCCTGGGGGGGTCCAAGGGGCAGAGCCCCTGGCTGGGGTCGAGCTGCCAGGTCAGCTTGGAAAATTTTTATTTCTACTATATTGCTTTAAGGAAAAACGCACCTGGACTTGAAATTGGGTGAAATCGAGTGATAAAATTTAGGGTCTCGACACTTAGTGAAAATCTATGTTTTTGAGGTTCTGATTTGTGCGACGTTGGGTGCGACGTCGCAGGTAGGATTGCGACGTTGAGCATGACGTCGCTAAAGGCGACGTTTCGCAATTTAATGCGACGTAGGGTGCTGCGTCGCTAATGCGACGTTCGCAAGTCAATGCGACGTAATAGGCTGCGTCGCTATAGGCGACGTCGAGGATTCGTGCGACGTTGTGACTGACGTCGCACTATGCGACGTTACGAGGGGTTTTGCGACGTTGAAGCTGACGTCGCATAAATTCTGGGCCAACTGCGACGTAGCGGTCTGTTGGCCGGAAAATGTGTCGAAAACGAGTTTTTCGGTTTCCGTTCGGTCCAAAACTTTTACCCAACCCATATATGGACATATTAAGTGTATACAAACAACCACAAGTCGAAAATAATGGAAATCGAAGAGTTTCGAGAATTGTCGGAAACTTACAAAGTGTCGGATCAAAAATCCGAAAAGATAGGATGATAGATCGTGATGCCGTGGTCGTTTTTCTCCAAAGCGGTGCTAAGATCCGAGTGCATTTTAGGTTGTTATTTTGAAGATTAGTGAGTTGGTGGTGGTGTGGTGATTTTAGAGAGAAAAGGAAGAAAGAGAGTGTAAGAGAGAGAGAGAAAAGATAGAAATGGGGAAAAAGGAGGGAGGTGGGAGGTTAACCTCCCACTTTTCAGTCTCCGCAATCGCGGTCCGTGCGGTGTTCGTTTACTCCGTCGTTTAAACGTTAAATAATTATTTTACATATTAATTGGTACATTTTAAAATACAATTTATTACGCGATATTTTATTTAAATATTTTACTAATCACTTTGTATTTGAATTATAAAAAGGTAAGTTAATTTGTTTGCGCGTTTTACATTTTAAATTATGTAAGTCTTGGGTTGTACGATACGAATGAATACGAAATATTATTATAATAATATTTTTGACATAACAACGTTATTTAATAAAATTGGTCACCAACGTTCGTATATAATTGAATCGAAATACATCCGATTTAAATTGCGTACGATTTAATCAAATCGCATTTTCGTATATATTCAACAATATATATAATTCGATACATTAATTAGCCTAACCAGGAACTAATTACATGTATTAACATATGATTAGGCACTAATTACTAGTCCTAATTTGGCGGGTGTTAAATAGAAGGATTCCGTAAAACAACCATCTCTCTTCTATAGTCTAAATTTCGATCAAAACCGTAGAAACACAATAATCCATGAGATGAACCGAGGACTAACGCCTGAGTCAGTATGTTAACAGTTACCGGAGCAGTAATGGAAAAGTTATTTTGGGGGTTATTATTATCATCAACAATCGAAACATATTTTCGTTCTGTATCTAATTTGTACCGTACAAGCAGATGATGCTTCTGATTGTGACGTACGCTGTGATCATTGATAAACTTGGAGCTGTCGATCAGTGATTTCCATCGTTTTGAAACGGATCTGAATTGAATCAGTGATTTGATAGGAAGTTTTTTGATGATTTCAGTCTGAATTTCGAACGGAATGTGATCAGACATTGCCACATTGGGAATTGATATTGAAATTGGGAATGTTTATTAGGGTTTGGAATGAAATTAGGGTTTTATGGGAGTGTGAAAATGAAATCAGAAATGGAAGTTATATGATGATATCACTGATTTCTCTGTTGTTGTATGTAGGGGTGTTCAAATGGAATGGATCGGTTCAAAACCGATTCGTATATATGAATCCAAATGGATTATGGTTTTGAAAATATGAATCCGATCCATCCAAACAAATAAAAAACCCGAACCAATCCAAATGGATTGGTTTGGTTTTTGGATATCCAAACACATACATAAATATTTACAATATCTACTAAAATTATGTTAGGTATTATAATAAACCTATACAGAACAGATGGTTCTCATTTGAACCTCCCAGTACATATACATGTGTGTGTAATATAATAGTAAAATGCAAAACGAAACTATAAATAACCTACATATATAAGTAAACAATTTAGTAAACTATAAACTACCTATTATATTTGAATATTTATAGAATATTAATAAGTTAGTAAACTATTTTGTATGTGCATGTATACGTATAATGTTTGAAAAATGAATATTTATTTGTTATTTGGTTTTTCTGGATAATCCGGTTTGTAATTTACTAACCAAACCAATCCGTGATCCAAAATAATAAGTTTGGTTTTGATCGATCCGGTCCATAGATCCAATTATCCAAACCATATGGTCCGATCCGAATTATCCAATTGAATAATCCGGTTTTATCCGAACTAGCCGTGAACAAAGTCGGTTTTTGGACCGACCCGACCTGGAAACCCGAACCGGATTTTGGTCAAAGTCAAAAAACCGGTTCTTGCAAAACCCGACCCGAACCTGACCCAGTTTTGAGTGGGGGAAAACCCAACCCTATAGTAACCGGTTTGTACCGGGTTGGAACCGGTTCGGGTCCAATACCCGGTTCCAAACCGGGTACGGTGTACCCGCCGGGTATCCTTAGTTCCAGCCGGGTACGTAGGCCTGAATCACTTCTGTTACCAAACTCCAAACAGTACCCGCCGGGTATCCATAGTTCTAGCCGGGTACAGATGCCTTGATCCAACATTTTTGACCATTTCGCACCAAAATTTGTACCTAAATCCAAATGAAAAATTGTTTTGGGATGTCGTTGTACAAAAACGTACCCAAACGTCATCCCCAGTCAAGCATTCCAAAATATCCAAACAGAAAATTAAAAGTACTTAAATAAACCGTTATCAATTTGTCTAGAAAAGTGTCTAAATCATATGAGGCACGCAAGCACTCAAAATGGGGAATAGTCATAGGGGAATCCACGCTCTTCTTGCTCTCTCTCCTGCTGCCTTCGATACTCTTCCTGCAGCTCTGCCAAGGCGGCACCCTTGTCATAAACCGGTGGTGGATAGCTTACTCCAGGATGACCTTACATGGGTGGGTAGTTGTAGGCTGTAGGCCGGTAGTTGGGCACCATTTCAGAAAGTCTTTGTGTGTTGTGTGCCGACCAAGCATTGTGGTAGCGCTGTGCTCCAAGCTCATACCTGACTTCCTGCGAAAAATTATTTTGGCTAACCTGAAGGCCCTGAATACCCTGCATAAGATTCAGCATGGATGGCTGTGATGCGCCCTGCTGCTGGAAACCTCCCTGCTCGTATGCAGCTTCTTCCTCTTGATGTTGTTCATGTTCCACTTGCTGTTGTCTTCTTCTTCTCGGTGGCTGAGCCGTTTGCTCCTTAGGTGGTGGTTCCTGATAGGGCACGAAAATATTATTGACAACTGAGATAGCCTGTGCCCCTTGAAACTGAACTAACCCTACTGTTTTCTGCCTAGCCGTCACTCGCTCTAAATTTTCAAAACTGATGTTGAAGGACTTGGCAATCCTAGTCATAAATTATCCCCCACAGATAGGGGATGACCCTCTAATCCCGCTGGCATTATGATGTAAATACCAAGCAACAGCGTATGGCACATTGATATTCTCCTCCGCTACGAACTTCCTCAAATACCATAAGTCGGCGAAGCTGACTCTCTCTCTGTTCTCCCTTCTATGCGAAATGGTGTGTGCAAGACATCGTTGGATTACCCGCAACTGCATGTTCTTTATATCTTTGTATGAACTTCCACCTCTAGCATATGGTTTTTATGAAAATTCGTGCCACACATCCTTGGAAAAAAATTCCGTCTCGATCATCTCACTAGCCATCAAATAATCCGCAAAATGAGATGCATCTAGCTGCTCTCGAGAATAAATGCCTAGACATGCAGCAAGCTCCATCATACTCATTTTCCTTGGTTGACCTCCCAGTCGGAAAGTCATGAAATTTTTATCAGTCGCCGTCTCAACATCCTCTTTCATTTCATATGTGCAGTGGAATTCCACACATAGCTCCTTGTATACCTGCTCTTTAATCTGAAATATTCCTTCCAATTCTTCATATTCAAATGGTATGTGATCCACGAAATAACATTGCCTAATGATATCCTTAATTCCGTTGGCTATCCCTGCTTGTTCTAGTGGTTCCCAATCGACCACCCTAGATAAATCACATTCTTTCCCCCTCAACAAGTTCAGTTTCTCACAGTATGTATTGTACTTTGTTAACCTGTTACTAAATCTGAGCCATGGGTGAATTGTCTAGGGAATAAGTAGAGCATCAATGCTCATCGGCTGAGGGCGGTCACCCTCTTCATCGTTAGCAGTCCCAGAGGTGCTGCCTTTTTGTCTCTTGCTTCTTCCCTGCAAAACACAACACAAATGAGAGAATTGCCTTGACCAATTCATCCATCACATAGGCAATTATACAATCATTCCCGCAATACCAACCAATGCTATCATATAATGTACATACTATTTATGATTAGCTTCAATCATCCTCTTTCACAAATACCCTAATATCAAGCTAAACTCAAATTATGCATTTAAACACACAATTTGATTCAAGTGAGCATTACAATCATGAGTATTATTTAATGGATTACAATTCTAAGCATATCATTACACATAATTAATTTTCCCCAAAATGTGTTTCAAGAACCCTAAATTTGCAATTTTCATAATCATGTAAACTAAACACGAATTCATGCAATCAGAAGGTGTGACTACATATAACACACAATATAATCAGAAATATAAAAAACTAAAACTTCCCCACATTCAATTTCAAGAAAACCCAATTTGAAAGCTTCAATCAATCCATGAAAATTAAGAGCTTTGAATTAAAAAGTTGTTAATCATACCTTAAACATGTTGTAGAAGTGTTTTGACGAACCAACAAAATTGTTACGTTTGGTTTGCAAAACTTGAACAATAGTTGGTGCATTTGACGAACCAACAAAATCGTTAGTTGAGGAACTTTGAGTTGCCATTTTGAGAGCGCTTTGAGAGGATGAGAGTAATGTTTTGAGAGTTTCGTATGTAAATCGTAAGCGTTTTGAGTGTTTTTCACTCGAATGAGTGAGTTTGAGTGTGGTAACTAACCCAAACCCAAGGTATCTATTTATACTAGTTTTAGAATGGCAAAATGGTAAAAAAAAAAAAAAAGCCAAAAAAACGGATATAAAACGGCTAGGAGCTCAAACACAACGGCTAGTGAAAAAACCGGGTTCAAACCGGGTTTTAAAACCGGTTTTTGGAACCGGTTTGGGTACAACCCGATTTGCAACGGCTGGGGGCGTACCCGGTTTGGTACCCGGCGGGTACTAGTAAAACCCGAATCGGGTATGGTCAACCCGGGTTGTGAAAAACTATGCTGACGGAGGACTTTAAATGATCAGTTGTGAAAAACTCATGTAGTATATGAAATGTTTGTACTTGCGTTCACATGTTAAAATTGAGCAATATATCACACCCCTGAGTAAAACAGTAAAAAGAGGGGCTATGAGACTCACCTGAGTCTGAGTGCGTTTAAACAAACGTAAGTTGATTAGCCGAGTATGAAGTCCAAAGACTTGTAACCTGAGGGTGTCCACGACACGCGATGGTTATAATCATGATTTGGGTATCTCAACAGATCGCCCTTGTAGTTGTTCGTTCAACTATAATGTCCAAATTTCCACTATTTGGTTGATAAGTTTGAGTATTTGAAAAGTGTACGGCCCGTTGGTGACGGATTTGTAATAATAATCACAATTATTATTATTTTGATTTCGTGTCGTTTTACTTGAAAAATGTGTTTTGATTGTGTTTTAGAAGCCGTTACGAAATCTAAATACGGGGGTCCGGGGGCAGCGCCCCTGGTAGCGGGGTCCAAGGGGCGGCAGCCCCTGGCGGGGTCCAAGGGGCAGAGCCCCTGGCTGGGGTCGAGCTGCCAGGTCAGCTTGGAAAATTTTTATTTCTACTATATTGCTTTAAGGAAAAACGCACCTGGACTTGAAATTGGGTGAAATCGAGTGATAAAATTTAGGGTCTCGACACTTAGTGAAAATCTATGTTTTTGAGGTTCTGATTTGTGCGACGTTGGGTGCGACGTCGCAGGTAGGATTGCGACGTTGAGCATGACGTCGCTAAAGGCGACGTTTCGCAATTTAATGCGACGTAGGGTGCTGCGTCGCTAATGCGACGTTCGCAAGTCAATGCGACGTAATAGGCTGCGTCGCTATATGCGACGTCGAGGATTCGTGCGACGTTGTGACTGACGTCGCACTATGCGACGTTACGAGGGGTTTTGCGACGTTGAAGCTGACGTCGCATAAATTCTGGGCCAACTGCGACGTAGCGGTCTGTTGGCCGGAAAATGTGTCGAAAACGAGTTTTTCGGTTTCCGTTCGGTCCAAAACTTTTACCCAACCCATATATGGACATATTAAGTGTATACAAACAACCACAAGTCGAAAATAATGGAAATCGAAGAGTTTCGAGAATTGTCGGAAACTTACAAAGTGTCGGATCAAAAATCCGAAAAGATAGGATGATAGATCGTGATGCCGTGGTCGTTTTTCTCCAAAGCGGTGCTAAGATCCGAGTGCGTTTTAGGTTGTTATTTTGAAGATTAGTGAGTTGGTGGTGGTGTGGTGATTTTAGAGAGAAAAGGAAGAAAGAGAGTGTAAGAGAGAGAGAGAAAAGATAGAAATGGGGAAAAAGGAGGGAGGTGGGAGGTTAACCTCCCACTTTTCAGTCTCCGCAATCGCGGTCCGTGCGGTGTTCGTTTACTCCGTCGTTTAAACGTTAAATAATTATTTTACATATTAATTGGTACATTTTAAAATACAATTTATTACGCGATATTTTATTTAAATATTTTACTAATCACTTTGTATTTGAATTATAAAAAGGTAAGTTAATTTGTTTGCGCGTTTTACATTTTAAATTATGTAAGTCTTGGGTTGTACGATACGAATGAATACGAAATATTATTATAATAATATTTTTGACATAACAACGTTATTTAATAAAATTGGTCACCAACGTTCGTATATAATTGAATCGAAATACATCCGATTTAAATTGCGTACGATTTAATCAAATCGCATTT
Source organism: Helichrysum umbraculigerum (assembly GCA_949592205.1). Classification (NCBI taxonomy): domain Eukaryota; kingdom Viridiplantae; phylum Streptophyta; class Magnoliopsida; order Asterales; family Asteraceae; genus Helichrysum; species Helichrysum umbraculigerum. The sequence goes on from CATIUR010000001.1 coordinate 236,697,622, forward strand.
TCGTATATATTCAACAATATATATAATTCGATACATTAATTAGCCTAACCAGGAACTAATTACATGTATTAACATATGATTAGGCACTAATTACTAGTCCTAATTTGGCGGGTGTTACATTCTCCCCCTGTTAGAAGAATTTCGTCCCGAAATTTAGCTCGAGGTCGTGTTCGATGTAGAATCAGTGAAAAGTTGAGGATATTTGAGTCGCATCTGGTCTTCCCGTTCCCAGGTGAATTCCGGACCACGCCGCGAATTCCATCTGACCTTGACGATGGGAATACGACTTTGTTTCAGTTGTTTGACCTCACGGTCCATAATTTCAGCGGGTTCCTCAACGAAGTGAAGTTTATCGTCAACACGAATTTCATCTAGTGGAATGATAAGTGTCTCATCAGACTGACACTTCTTCAAATTTGAAATATGAAAAGTGGGGTGCACGCTGCTGAGTTCGGATGGCAGCTGCAATCGATAAGCTACTGGGCCAATCCGTTCGAGGATCTCAAAAGGCCCGATGTACCTGGGATTCAACTTCCCGCTTTTGCCAAAACGGATGACGCCTTTCCAGGGCGATACTTTTAAGAGTACTCGATCCCCAACTTGGAACTCGAGTGGTTTGCGTCTCACGTCAGCATAACTTTTCTGACGATCACGTGCGGCTTTGAGTCAATTTTGGATTTCCACAATTTTCTCAGTGGTGGCGTGTATGAGTTCAGGACCAGTGAGTTGACTATCTCCCACTTTAGTCCAACAGATCGGTGATCGGCACTTACGACCGTACAGTGCTTCAAAAGGTGCAGCCTTAATGCTGGCGTGATAGCTGTTATTGTACGAGAATTCGCACAACGGTAGATGTCTTTCCCAGTTTGTACCGAAATCAACAACGCAGGCGCGTAGCATATCTTCCAGTGTCTGAATGGTTCGTTCACTTTGGCCATCGGTTTGAGGATGGTACGCGGTGCTCATATCGAGACGAGTACCCAATGCTTTTTGAAGTGATTGCCAAAAGTGAGAGGTAAAGCGGGCATCTCTGTCAGAGATGATTGAGATTGGAACGCCGTGATGAGAAATGATTTCTTTGATGTAGATTTGTGCAAGGCGTTCCATTTTATCGTTTTCTTTGATTGCCAGGAAATGAGCAGATTTGGTGAGACGATCGACGATCACCCAAATGGTATCGCAACCGCTCGCCGACTTGGGTAGTTTGGTTATGAAATCCATGGCAATTTGTTCCCATTTCCATTCAGGGATTTCAGGTTGTTGGAGTAAACCAGAAGGTTTCTGATGTTCGGTTTTGACTTTCGAGCAAGTAAGACACCTGCCGACATAAGTGGCGATTTCGGCTTTCATGTTTGGCCACCAATAAAATTCCTTGATTCCGTGGTACATCTTATCGGATCCCGGGTGGATAGAATATTTAGACTTGTGAGCTTCATCCATCACCAACTCTCGTAGGTTCCCGAAATTAGGCAACCAGATTCGGTTTGAGAAATACCTAATCCCGTTAGATTTGACTTCAAATTGTTTGTCAATACCCCGTAAGGCTTCATTTTTGATGTTTTCAGGTTTCAGGGCTTCGATCTGAGCGGTATGAATCTGAATAGTAAGATCGTTGTGAATGGTCATACTAAGGGCTCGGACTCGAAGTGGTTTTGGTCGTTCCTTTCGACTGAGGGCATCGGCTACAACATTAGCCTTCCCTGGATGGTACTTGATCTCGCAGTCGTAATCGGTAAGCAACTCGACCCATCGACGTTGCCTCATATTGAGATCCTTCTGATCGAAGATATGTTGGAGACTTTTATGATCGGTAAAGATTGTGCACTTAGTGCCGTAGAGATAATGTCTCCAGATCTTGAGAGCAAAAACGACAGCTCCAAGTTCGAGATCATGAGTGGTGTAGTTCTTTTCGTGAATTTTCAGCTGTCGTTAGGCATAGGCAATAACTTTTTCCCGTTGCATCAGCACGCAACCGAGACCTTGATGGGAAGCATCGCAGTATACCACGAAGTCATCAGTGCCTTCGGGTAAGAATAAAATGGGAGCACTGCAAAGCTTTTGTTTCAGAAGTTGGAACGCTGACTCTGGTTTATCAGTCCAATCGAACCTTTTGTCCTTCTGAGTCAGTATTGGGAGTGGTTGAGCTATTTTGGAAAAATTTTCGATAAATTGCCGATAGTACCCAGCAAGACCCAAAAATTGTCGTACTTCAGTTGCAGAGGTGGGTGCTTGCCAGTCTTTGATAGCTTCGATTTTTGATGGGTCAACGTGAATTCCCTGACTGTCGATTACGTGACCAAGGAATTGAACAGTTTGGATCCAGAACTCACACTTAGAGAATTTGGCGTAAAGCTCCTCGTGCCTAAGTAGTTCAAGGATGGTTTTGAGGTGTTGCGCATGCTCGTGCTCGTTGCGCGAGTAAATGAGTATGTCATCGATAAAAACAATGACAAACTTGTCGAGGTAAGGTTTGCACACCCGATTCATAAGGTCCATGAATACAGCCGGTGCGTTTGTTAGACCAAAGGGCATCAACTGGAATTCGTAGTGCCCGTAGCGAGTTCGGAAAGCAGTTTTTGGAATATCGGTGTCGCGAACTCGTAACTGGTGATAACCTGATCGCAAGTCAATTTTTGAGTAGAAACTTGAACCCTGAAGTTGGTCGAATAAATCATCAATGCGAGGAAGTGGATAACGGTTCTTGACGGTCAATTTGTTCAACTCTCGATAGTCGATGCACATTCTGAATGACCCGTCCTTCTTTTTAACAAATAAGACCGGAGCTCCCCAAGGTGAAGAACTCGGTCTAATGAATCCTCTATCCAGAAGTTCCTGTAACTGGGCAGACAACTCCTGAAGTTCGGATGGGGCTAAACGGTACGGTGCGCGGGCCACCGGTGCGGCACCCGGCACGAGATCAATTGAGAACTCAACCTGTCTAGATGGAGGTAGACCAGGTAGTTCTTCCGGAAAGACTTCGGGAAAGTCTCTAACAATTGGCACATCCTCAAGTCGTTTCTCCTCCGACTTCTTCTCTGTGATGTGAGCAAGTATTGCGGGGTAACCCTTTCTCAGAAATTTTCGGGTTTTTAAGCAGGAGATTATATTGAGTCCAGTCCCACCGGTCTCCCCCTGTATGATCAAGGTTCCACCAACGACGAGTGGGATACGGACGATCTTATCGTGACAAACGATTTCAGCTCGATGTTTGGACAACCAGACCATTCCAATAATGACGTCGAAACTTCCGATTTCAATGGGTATAAGGTCGATCGAAAAGGTTTCGTCAGCTAGGTTTAAAGTGCAATTAGGTATCACACTGGTGGTTTCTACAAGTTTTTCATTTGCTAGCTCTACCGTGTACTTAACATCTAAGGCAACAGGAGTGATGTCAAGTAATGGGCAAAAATCATCGGAGATAAAGCTTCTATCAGCACCAGTATCAAATAGAACAGAAGCATTTAAGTTGTTGAGGAGGAACATACCCGAGACCACATTCGGGTCTTGGCGGGCGTCCCCAGATTTGATGACGAAAGCTCTGCTGCGAGTGTTGTTGTTGTTGTTGCTGTTGTTGCGGTTGTTGTTGTTGTTGTTCTTCAGTTTTGGGCACGAGTCTCTGAAATGCCCAGGTTTCCCACACTCAAAGCATACCTTGGGTGGTCTGGTGTTGTTGTTGGAATTGTTGGTGGGAGAGCGGCAATCTTTGGTAAGGTGGCCGTACCTCTTGCAGTTGTTGCAAAAGGGACCACAGGAACCTTCATGGTGACGGCTGCACTTGGAACAATAGGGTTTGCTCCCAGTGTAGCCCCGGACGATGTCAGTGGTGGTGTTGTAAGCTTTGATGGTGTCGGGTTTCTTGTTTTGTTGGTTTGAGTGGTTGTTGTGGTAGTCAGACCACTTGCGTTTGTTGGTATGAGAGGATGAAGTGGGTGGTTCAGAATCTTGGCTCATTGACATCAAGTCTTGGGCCAATAGGATTGCACCGTCAATGGTGGTTGGTTTTGAAGAGATGACGTGTCCCCGAACAGGATCAGGGAGACCAAGGACGAATTTCCTGATTTTATCAGGTTCCGTGCTAACCATAGCTGGGCGGAGGGCAGCTAGTTGTTGAAATCTGGTGGTATAACCATCGATATCACCACCCTGAACCTTTAAGTTCCAAAACTCCTCATCTAGCTTTTGGAGTTTGGCGATAGAGCAGTATTTAGCAGTGAGTTTTGCCTTCAATTCCTCCCAAGTGAGTTGGTAGGCAATGTCAGCACCCACTGATTGGGTATATGAATTCCACCAAGAGTGGGCATCATCTTCAAGAGAGCAGGTGGCGAAGTTTACTTTGTCGTTCTCCGCGCATTTACTAACACGGAAAACAGTTTCCATTTTCTCGAACCATCTGATCAGTCCGATGGCTCCTTCAGAACCCTTGAAGCTCGAGGGTTTGCAGCTTTGGAAGTCCTTGTAAGAACAAGGTTTGACGGCAGAGGTTCCAGCGGTATCGCTGTTTCTTGTGGAGTTGGGTGGGGTATTCCGAGCCAAGGCTTCAGTAACAGCCTGGGTTATGAGTGACGTGATCTGAGCATCTGTGTAAGGTCGTGTCTTTGGCGGCATGATTCTTCAATAAAAGAAATGAAGATACATGAGATTTTGTAAGAAAGTTGTATTTATTTCAGATGTACATGTATAAAGGTGGTAATACATAACATCAATATGAAAAAGAATTATGGCAATTAATATGAGTTGAACAACAAGAAATATTTGATAGCTAATACGAGTTCAAAGGTTACATTCTACAGATGTATTACAAAAGATGTCGGGAATTGTTACATCCGACTGAATTATAGAGTAGAGCGTAGATAGTTACTAGATTACAGGATAGATTACAAGACAAAGACTACACTAGTCTTGACGTAGATTAATTTGTTCCATCATCGTGACAAGACGGTCCACAGTGTTTGCAAGCCTGCTAGCTTGTCGGGCGTTGTCTTCTGCTAGCGCAAGTCGTTGTGTTAGTCCGCGCGCATACTCTTCTGCTTCATGTGAGCGTTGCTCACATTCTTCCATCCTTTGTTGTAGAAGGGCATTTTCCACCCTTATTTCTATAATTTGGTTGCGAAGGACATCCATGTTGTTGTTTGTGGTTTCAAGGTCGTCGGAGACCTGTTCTATGCGTTCAAGAGACGTAAGTCGCCAGTTTTCGTTGGTTTCCTGCAACACGACATCCATGGTGCGAAGTCGCTGCTCGTGATGATTCACCCTGGCGGCTAAGGCCGGTAAGGCGATGAGAGTGGGATACGGGCCAGCTCGAGGCAACCTGTTGTTCCTCCTTGCTACCCTTGGGTTCTGCGACCCGGATTGAGAACGAGATGAATTTGATGGAATGTTTGCCATTTCTGAGACAAAGCGTTAGTAAGATTGAGGCCTATATTCATATAGCTCCTATATAATATAGCCTATTGAGTGTCTAGCATAAACATGTTTGAGTCTCGGTTCTCTCGAGGTCAGAGTCTTCTATTGTACCCTGTTCAGCCATAACTACTTTCAGGTATTACATCATCTTTGCTTAATTGTACATAGTTGATCAGGCTATGTTAAATTAAACTCGTATGATGTAATCGCTGAACCAGTCATACCTAATAAGGAATACTGCCTAATGGTCATAGTCTAGGCTCACTAAATGCAACCTAGTTCACTACAACCTTAGGCTCTGATACCAATCTGTAACACCCCCAAATTTAATGATTTGCGGAAGCTTGATTTGGGTGTTACTAATCAATAACAAAGCACAAAGATATATAGTAAACGACTCTATATGCGTCGTTTTAACAAAATATATTGATAATAGAAATGTTTACAACATTTAAAGCTTTACATAGCTCGAGTTTAAATCAAATGAGATTTCAGTACATAAGTACTTGTACAAAATATACTAATGCAAGAAAATCTCAATCTTCTGTATGCTGACTCGAGCTAAAATCCTGAAGCAGAAACATCCTACTGCTTGGTACCTGCGATATATGCTAAAAGGTCAGCTAAAAGCTGGTGAGCTCACAGGTTTGAAATCAGTTAATATAGTGTGAACCGCAAGATTTAAATAATAAATTGCATCCAGCAATTAAATAATGAATTGCATCCAGCAATTAAATGATAGTCATCGTGTATACAGCCATGAGCACATAGTTGAGCTTAACTCGAGGGCCGGGTCCCCTATAGAGAATTCCGGGCGAGGTGCCTCCACGAATGCCTAATCAACATTCGTCTTCCCAAATATTAGTACGTCCGTTTACCCGGTTAGTGCTTGCTAACCCGAACGAGGAGGGTCAATCCTATATGGTACCATATACTAATATTCACGCTACAACGTATTAACAACTATGCTGACGGAGGACTTTAAATGATCAGTTGTGAAAAACTCATGTAGTATATGAAATGTTTGTACTTGCGTTCACATGTTAAAATTGAGCAATATATCACACCCCTAAGTAAAACAGTAAAAAGAGGGGCTATGAGACTCACCTGAGTCTGAGTGCGTTTAAACAAACGTAAGTTGATTAGCCGAGTATGAAGTCCAAAGACTTGTAACCTGAGGGTGTCCACGACACGCGATGGTTATAATCATGATTTGGGTATCTCAACAGATCGCCCTTGTAGTTGTTCGTTCAACTATAATGTCCAAATTTCCACTATTTGGTTGATAAGTTTGAGTATTTGAAAAGTGTACGGCCCGTTGGTGACGGATTTGTAATAATAATCACAATTATTATTATTTTGATTTCGTGTCGTTTTACTTGAAAAATGTGTTTTGATTGTGTTTTAGAAGCCGTTACGAAATCTAAATACGGGGGTCCGGGGGCAGCGCCCCTGGTAGCGGGGTCCAAGGGGCGGCAGCCCCTGGGGGGGTCCAAGGGGCAGAGCCCCTGGCTGGGGTCGAGCTGCCAGGTCAGCTTGGAAAATTTTTATTTCTACTATATTGCTTTAAGGAAAAACGCACCTGGACTTGAAATTGGGTGAAATCGAGTGATAAAATTTAGGGTCTCGACACTTAGTGAAAATCTATGTTTTTGAGGTTCTGATTTGTGCGACGTTGGGTGCGACGTCGCAGGTAGGATTGCGACGTTGAGCATGACGTCGCTAAAGGCGACGTTTCGCAATTTAATGCGACGTAGGGTGCTGCGTCGCTAATGCGACGTTCGCAAGTCAATGCGACGTAATAGGCTGCGTCGCTATATGCGACGTCGAGGATTCGTGCGACGTTGTGACTGACGTCGCACTATGCGACGTTACGAGGGGTTTTGCGACGTTGAAGCTGACGTCGCATAAATTCTGGGCCAACTGCGACGTAGCGGTCTGTTGGCCGGAAAATGTGTCGAAAATGAGTTTTTCGGTTTCCGTTCGGTCCAAAACTTTTACCCAACCCATATATGGACATATTAAGTGTATACAAACAACCACAAGTCGAAAATAATGGAAATCGAAGAGTTTCGAGAATTGTCGGAAACTTACAAAGTGTCGGATCAAAAATCCGAAAAGATAGGATGATAGATCGTGATGCCGTGGTCGTTTTTCTCCAAAGCGGTGCTAAGATCCGAGTGCGTTTTAGGTTGTTATTTTGAAGATTAGTGAGTTGGTGGTGGTGTGGTGATTTTAGAGAGAAAAGGAAGAAAGAGAGTGTAAGAGAGAGAGAGAAAAGATAGAAATGGGGAAAAAGGAGGGAGGTGGGAGGTTAACCTCCCACTTTTCAGTCTCCGCAATCGCGGTCCGTGCGGTGTTCGTTTACTCCGTCGTTTAAACGTTAAATAATTATTTTACATATTAATTGGTACATTTTAAAATACAATTTATTACGCGATATTTTATTTAAATATTTTACTAATCACTTTGTATTTGAATTATAAAAAGGTAAGTTAATTTGTTTGCGCGTTTTACATTTTAAATTATGTAAGTCTTGGGTTGTACGATACGAATGAATACGAAATATTATTATAATAATATTTTTGACATAACAACGTTATTTAATAAAATTGGTCACCAACGTTCGTATATAATTGAATCGAAATACATCCGATTTAAATTGCGTACGATTTAATCAAATCGCATTTTCGTATATATTCAACAATATATATAATTCGATACATTAATTAGCCTAACCAGGAACTAATTACATGTATTAACATATGATTAGGCACTAATTACTAGTCCTAATTTGGCGGGTGTTAAATAGAAGGATTCCGTAAAACAACCATCTCTCTTCTATAGTCTAAATTTCGATCAAAACCGTAGAAACACAATAATCCATGAGATGAACCGAGGACTAACGCCTGAGTCAGTATGTTAACAGTTACCGGAGCAGTAATGGAAAAGTTATTTTGGGGGTTATTATTATCATCAACAATCGAAACATATTTTCGTTCTGTATCTAATTTGTACCGTACAAGCAGATGATGCTTCTGATTGTGACGTACGCTGTGATCATTGATAAACTTGGAGCTGTCGATCAGTGATTTCCATCGTTTTGAAACGGATCTGAATTGAATCAGTGATTTGATAGGAAGTTTTTTGATGATTTCAGTCTGAATTTCGAACGGAATGTGATCAGACATTGCCACATTGGGAATTGATATTGAAATTGGGAATGTTTATTAGGGTTTGGAATGAAATTAGGGTTTTATGGGAGTGTGAAAATGAAATCAGAAATGGAAGTTATATGATGATATCACTGATTTCTCTGTTGTTGTATGTAGGGGTGTTCAAATGGAATGGATCGGTTCAAAACCGATTCGTATATATGAATCCAAATGGATTATGGTTTTGAAAATATGAATCCGATCCATCCAAACAAATAAAAAACCCGAACCAATCCAAATGGATTGGTTTGGTTTTTGGATATCCAAACACATACATAAATATTTACAATATCTACTAAAATTATGTTAGGTATTATAATAAACCTATACAGAACAGATGGTTCTCATTTGAACCTCCCAGTACATATACATGTGTGTGTAATATAATAGTAAAATGCAAAACGAAACTATAAATAACCTACATATATAAGTAAACAATTTAGTAAACTATAAACTACCTATTATATTTGAATATTTATAGAATATTAATAAGTTAGTAAACTATTTTGTATGTGCATGTATACGTATAATGTTTGAAAAATGAATATTTATTTGTTATTTGGTTTTTCTGGATAATCCGGTTTGTAATTTACTAACCAAACCAATCCGTGATCCAAAATAATAAGTTTGGTTTTGATAGATCCGGTCCATAGATCCAATTATCCAAACCATATGGTCCGATCCGAATTATCCAATTGAATAATCCGGTTTTATCCGAACTAGCCGTGAACAAAGTCGGTTTTTGGACCGACCCGACCTGGAAACCCGAACCGGATTTTGGTCAAAGTCAAAAAACCGGTTCTTGCAAAACCCGACCCGAACCTGACCCAGTTTTGAGTGGGGGAAAACCCAACCCTATAGTAACCGGTTTGTACCGGGTTGGAACCGGTTCGGGTCCAATACCCGGTTCCAAACCGGGTACGGTGTACCCGCCGGGTATCCTTAGTTCCAGCCGGGTACGTAGGCCTGAATCACTTCTGTTACCAAACTCCAAACAGTACCCGCCGGGTATCCATAGTTCCAGCCGGGTACAGATGCCTTGATCCAACATTTTTGACCATTTCGCACCAAAATTTGTACCTAAATCCAAATGAAAAATTGTTTTGGGATGTCGTTGTACAAAAACGTACCCAAACGTCATCCCCAGTCAAGCATTCCAAAATATCCAAACAGAAAATTAAAAGTACTTAAATAAACCGTTATCAATTTGTCTAGAAAAGTGTCTAAATCATATGAGGCACGCAAGCACTCAAAATGGGGAATAGTCATAGGGGAATCCACGCTCTTCTTGCTCTCTCTCCTGCTGCCTTCGATACTCTTCCTGCAGCTCTGCCAAGGCGGCACCCTTGTCATAAACCGGTGGTGGATAGCTTACTCCAGGATGACCTTACATGGGTGGGTAGTTGTAGGCTGTAGGCCTGTAGTTGGGCACCATTTCAGAAAGTCTTTGTGTGTTGTGTGCCGACCAAGCATTGTGGTAGCGCTGTGCTCCAAGCTCATACCTGACTTCCTGCGAAAAATTATTTTGGCTAACCTGAAGGCCCTGAATACCCTGCATAAGATTCAGCATGGATGGCTGTGATGCGCCCTGCTGCTGGAAACCTCCCTGCTCGTATGCAGCTTCTTCCTCTTGATGTTGTTCATGTTCCACTTGCTGTTGTCTTCTTCTTCTAGGTGGCTGAGCCGTTTGCTCCTTAGGTGGTGGTTCCTGATAGGGCACGAAAATATTATTGACAACTGAGATAGCCTGTGCCCCTTGAAACTGAACTAACCCTACTGTTTTCTGCCTAGCCGTCACTCGCTCTAAATTTTCAAAACTGATGTTGAAGGACTTGGCAATCCTAGTCATAAATTATCCCCCACAGATAGGGGATGACCCTCTAATCCCGCTGGCATTATGATGTAAATACCAAGCAACAGCGTATGGCACATTGATATTCTCCTCCGCTACGAACTTCCTCAAATACCATAAGTCGGCGAAGCTGACTCTCTCTCTGTTCTCCCTTCTATGCGAAATGGTGTGTGCAAGACATCGTTGGATTACCCGCAACTGCATGTTCTCTATATCTTTGTATGAACTTCCACCTCTAGCATATGGTTTTTATGAAAATTCGTGCCACACATCCTTGGAAAAAAATTCCGTCTCGATCATCTCACTAGCCATCAAATAATCCGCAAAATGAGATGCATCTAGCTGCTCTCGAGAATAAATGCCTAGACATGCAGCAAGCTCCATCATACTCATTTTCCTTGGTTGACCTCCCAGTCGGAAAGTCATGAAATTTTTATCAGTCGCCGTCTCAACATCCTCTTTCATTTCATATGTGCAGTGGAATTCCACACATAGCTCCTTGTATACCTGCTCTTTAATCTGAAATATTCCTTCCAATTCTTCATATTCAAATGGTATGTGATCCACGAAATAACATTGCCTAATGATATCCTTAATTCCGTTGGCTATCCCTGCTTGTTCTAGTGGTTCCCAATCGACCACCCTAGATAAATCACATTCTTTCCCCCTCAACAAGTTCAGTTTCTCACAGTATGTATTGTACTTTGTTAACCTGTTACTAAATCTGAGCCATGGGTGAATTGTCTAGGGAATAAGTAGAGCATCAATGCTCATCGGCTGAGGGCGGTCACCCTCTTCATCGTTAGCAGTCCCAGAGGTGCTGCCTTTTTGTCTCTTGCTTCTTCCCTGCAAAACACAACACAAATGAGAGAATTGCCTTGACCAATTCATCCATCACATAGGCAATTATACAATCATTCCCGCAATACCAACCAATGCTATCATATAATGTACATACTATTTATGATTAGCTTCAATCATCCTCTTTCACAAATACCCTAATATCAAGCTAAACTCAAATTATGCATTTAAACACACAATTTGATTCAAGTGAGCATTACAATCATGAGTATTATTTAATGGATTACAATTCTAAGCATATCATTACACATAATTAATTTTCCCCAAAATGTGTTTCAAGAACCCTAAATTTGCAATTTTCATAATCATGTAAACTAAACACGAATTCATGCAATCAGAAGGTGTGACTACATATAACACACAATATAATCAGAAATATAAAAAACTAAAACTTCCCCACATTCAATTTCAAGAAAACCCAATTTGAAAGCTTCAATCAATCCATGAAAATTAAGAGCTTTGAATTAAAAAGTTGTTAATCATACCTTAAACATGTTGTAGAAGTGTTTTGACGAACCAACAAAATTGTTACGTTTGGTTTGCAAAACTTGAACAATAGTTGGTGCATTTGACGAACCAACAAAATCGTTAGTTGAGGAACTTTGAGTTGCCATTTTGAGAGCGCTTTGAGAGGATGAGAGTAATGTTTTGAGAGTTTCGTATGTAAATCGTAAGCGTTTTGAGTGTTTTTCACTCGAATGAGTGAGTTTGAGTGTTGTAACTAACCCAAACCCAAGGTATCTATTTATACTAGTTTTAGAATGGCAAAATGGTAAAAAAAAAAAAAAAGCCAAAAAAACGGATATAAAACGGCTAGGAGCTCAAACACAACGGCTAGTGAAAAAACCGGGTTCAAACCGGGTTTTAAAACCGGTTTTTGGAACCGGTTTGGGTACAACCCGATTTGCAACGGCTGGGGGCGTACCCGGTTTGGTACCCGGCGGGTACTAGTAAAACCCGAATCGGGTATGGTCAACCCGGGTATTGACCGGGTCGGGTTTCCGGGTATTGACCGGGTCGGTTTTACAACCCGATTTTTTTGCACACCCCTAATCCGAACTGTGAACAACCCTTGTTGTATTAAAGTTGACGTTGAATGCTAAAACGGCCACGTACGGATATAAAAATTGGGCTTGGGCTTGATAACGGTCTGGTCCATGGACGGGTCCATATATGAGACGAGTCTTTGTTCTCAAATGATTCTAGACGAATTAATTTTTCTCATATTGTTGATTTTGCTAGAATTTGGAAAAATTGATAATTCGTGTTTTGATACATTGGAATTTGGAAAGGTTCAAATGAGAATCATTAAAAGCAGAGAATTTGTGAAAACTACTAGTTTAAGTATTTGTTCATATGTGATTAACTTCATTCATATTTGAACATTGATATACATTTAATTAATAAAGAAAAAAGTAAAAAAAAAATCCTAAAATTATATCGAAAACACAAACAAACAAATATATGTTCACATTTGAACAATAATGTAAACAAATTGGTAAAGATGTGTTTTAATATGTAATTTTAGGATTTTTTTTATTTTTATTTTTTTTCTTTCTCAATCTAGCTTAAATCAACGTTCACATCTGATTGAAGTTAATCACATGTAAACAAACACATAATCAAGTAGTTATCACAAGTTCTCTACATTTGGTTGATTATCATTTGAACCTCCCACTATATATACATACATACATATCAGTTCTAGTAAAAATAACGGGATAAAAAAATGGTGTGAAAACATTTTTTTATTCACAATTTAGTTCAAGTTGTGAATTTTTAATTCTTTTTGCTTCACATAAGTTTTTAATTGTGAACCCTTATATTATTTTTTTATTTAAATTTTCTTGTTTACAGAGATTTAAAAAAAAAATTAATTGTGAAACTTTTTTGTCAAATAGATTTTCTAACTTTTCTAATGTGAACCTTAATTTTTGTTGTTCACGGTATTATTTTAATTTTTCTAATTGTGAAGCTTAGTTTTTATTTTTGGGTTCACAAATTTTTTTTTAACTTTTATAATTATTTAGCTTAACCTTTATTTTCACATAAACTTTTTGACATATGAAGCTTACTTTATTTTTTTTCGTTCACAAAATTGTTTTAAGTTTTCTAATTGTGAGGCTAATTTTTTTATTTTTCACATAATTTTTTTAACATTTCTAATATTATTTTTTTTGTTCACAAAATTCTTTCATCTTTTCTAATTGTGAACTTGAATTTTTTTTTTTCACATAAAGTTTTTAACTTTTTTAATTGCGAATTAAATTTTTTTTTTTTGGTTTACGGATTTTTACTTTATTTTTTTTGTTCAATTTTTTTTATTGAAGCTTTAATTTTTTTCGTTTTCGGTGTTTTTTATTATCTCCACCTCTTACACACACACACACACACACACACACACACACAAGTTAGATCAAACTAAGGGTTGAGATATGTTTTCATCATTTTTATTATCCCATTGTTTTCACAGGATTCCATTCATAAATATATATAAAATTATAAACTTCGGATTTATATATGTGTGTGTAAAAAGGACATATATAAAAACCTTAGCAACAACAAAACAAAAGAATAAGAAATGATCCCAAGTGTATACATTGTAGATAGATTGGATCTTATTGTGAAACAACAATCAAAGACATTTTTTTGATTTTTTTTCAACCTTTAACAATAGTTTAACCATCTCAAAATAACTTTATTCATAATTTTCAGGAATCTCAAGATCCAAAACACATATTGAATTTAAAGATGTCTCAATTCTGACTTATTTATGCTACACGAAAGTATTGACAACATAAACGGACTTGGTATTCATGTGAAGCTTTTCTAAGCAAGTTAAAAATTTACGAAAATATTAGTTACATTCAAATATGTCTTAAAGTTTTGATGAATTTACAATGTTTGATAGCGAACTTTGCAATAATCGACTTCAAATAACTTATAAGTAGCAAGTTGTCATTGTATTTAGTTTTTTGAAGCGTAAAAAAGTATATAAACGACTTTGGCCTAAATGAAGACATATAAAACAACATTTACATAGATAGAGACACTAATAAAAAGAAATATGTACAAGCAAAGAACATGACACCGAAAAAGCACACCCCAAATTCATCTAGTAACCATAAAAGCGTAAAACTATATATCTCCTATATGTATTCCCCAAGATCAATTTGTCCCAAAGGACAATGATAATATGAGGAATTTTCACTTGTACTATTTTCTTTCACATAAAAATTGAAAATTATAAAAATACAAAGAAATAGGAAAAAAAAAAAAATTAATCCTCATTCTTTTGGTTGTAAATATTAATAAAGGTTTAAAAGTATAATTATCACCATGTTTGAAGGTTGATATTTTCAAGAGGTGTCACTTTAAATACTCTTCGGTTAGATATGGGTCAAGTTGGATAATATTTATAAGGTTATGGGTTTGTTGGGTCTCCCTCTAATTTTATAGATGAGTTTAAATGGGTATAGGATATGACCTCTAATTGTATAACAATTAACCAACAGGTCTAGGGGGTCTAGCGAGTAACCTTTTTTTTTTTTTTTGAACACCTCGTTTTATTTTTTTCATACAAAAAAAGTTTGGTGGAAATCTAATAGGTCAACCCAATCCGCGACCCGTTTGACCTAGATCCGTTTAGACCGGTCCTCCTAAGTAACCCATCTAGACCTAGACCCGTTTAGAACCAAAACGATCTAAACCCATGACCCGACTCTACCCCTAATTTTGCCACTTATTATATTTTAATACTCGGGAACAGCCTGTTAAGTGTTAACGCATGATTTACCTTAAATATGTTACAGTGCACATTCTATTTATCACTATTGTCAAGAATCGGGTACAAAGGCTTTACTATGTTTTTTTAAAGATGAAAGTTCTTCAAAACAATTCAGCGAAATGGCTTCGCTCGCCTCGCATAATGTTGTATTCTATGCGAAATATTTTATTGGCGATACAAATGGATCATCTATGACAATCTTTTTTCGTATGTGAAGGAAAGGTATAGAAGTTTTGAAATCCTATGAACTGCAATCAAAAACTGATATTCTATATATGCATTGGTTTAACAAAATAAATAATAACGAATCGATCAGTTTGATGGCTAAGATATCTCTGCACTGAGCCAATTTCAGATTCAAGCTTCTTTGAACTTCTATAAGGATATTGTTGCAACATTCGCCTTTTCACATATGAAGGTGACGGAAATGATGCTTCAAAACGCATATTACAAGTAAAAGGAGCAAACTTGGTTACCGTTTAGTCAAGCAATAGGATAGTTAAGGATAACAGAGTATACTTGGCATGAAGATAAACATAATTTTGAAATTTGCTAGAAAGAAAATGGTTACAATTTAGAACACTATAAATAATCATCGAACAGTAAAATAAAATCCATCAAACACAACACTCAAAGTAGACGGGATAAGAACATGTATCACTAAAGAAAAAGAAAATTGCACACAGCAATAACCTTTTCCACTGAACTGCTTTAACCATCACATCCAACGCTGCCATTATACAGGAACCAACTGATCTGCTTTTAGTTAACTGGAAAATTAATAAGGGAAAGGGGTGAATACCAAATACCATGTTAAAATTAAGTAAAAAGTACCTAGTCACAATTGAACACAGCAAAAAAAAAAATTGCAACACACAATGACATTACCAGACTACTAGAATCGTTGATACCAACACAGTGATCTAATAAATAATCATGAACGAATTGAATAAAGAGACCAATGAATATGCATCATGCAACAGAAAGTGCGTATCTTAAGCCTATTGATAGGGCATAACCTAAATTAATCAGCATGGATGTCATAGTACCTTGCAGGGTGGCAATCATTATTGTCATCAATGAATGATAGAATCAGACTGGTTTAGCAGAAGTAGTGTTGGGCTAAATTCTATTAAAGAACAAATGAAGAATTTATCTAAGTGTTTAGTTCTTTGAAGAATTTATCTAATTTATCTAAGTGTTTAGTTCTTTGAAGTTAATTCTGTTGGTTATGAAGACTTAGTTCTGCTGGTAGAGTTAGCTCTGTTGATTCAAAGAATACAAGTTATTCAGAGTTAGTTCTGCTCGTCATTCCATTGTTAGTTCTGCCAAGCTTATCAAGATTAGTTCTGCCAAACGAAGATTTCCAAGATTAGTTCTGCTGGTTGTTTTTGTTAGTTCTGCTCAGTGGGTCTACTTTCTACCAACTCTGCTGACAAGTACAACTACTGCAGAACATGCTTTTGATGTACAGTGCACGCAGCAGACAAGGAGTTGTAATGTATTATATGCTGGCACGTTTTCTAGGAAGTCTAAGTTATGTAAAGTAGATATTGTATAGATTTGTACAAAAGTGGTTGACTTGGTGTTTTGTGTATAAGTTAGACTATTGGGTCATAGTTCTAACTTAGTTTTATGTCTTGCATTACCAAGTGAGGGTAATACTTTAGCTTCAAGGTACTTGTAACCCTGATACAAAAAGTGTATCCGTATTATTCAAAGTAATAATATTGAGGCTTTTGACAATCAAACAATTGTGTTCTTGCTATATAAATCTGTTAACAATCATATATATTACAAGCAATACAATCTATCTTCCTTACTTGATAAGTGTTATTCCGCAAACTACTTATCATTAATTCATAGCTTGTTGTACATTTGAATGATCAAGTGTAATTCTGGGTTATACAACTGGTATCAGAGCAGGTGTAAGCTTTGAATTCAGGAAGATCTGGGATTGTTTAGTTGAAAGTTTGAGGTTCAGTTCATCCCTAAGTTTGATCTGATAGTATGTGTAACACCCTCAAATTTTGGGTTTGCGGAAGCGGTCGGGTCGGGTGTTACCAAATTAAATATCACAGCATAAGATACATAATGAACGACTCTAAATGAGACGTTTGAAAATAATTATACCTTGCCAAAATAGAACGTTTACAACGTTGCGAGTTTAATAGAAATTCCAAATACATAATTTGAAAATACAAAAGTAAATGCAGAGTAGTCCCAATTGTTTGAAAATATGCGACTCGAGCTAGCATAATCTTGTAGCAATCCTAATCCTGCTGGGCACCTGAGAACACATGCTAAAACGAGTCAGCTATAAAGCTGGTGAGTTCATAGGATTGTTAGTTGAAAACATAAAGTATGAAACCTTGTATGTTTTGAAAAGTTGATCAAAATCCACGATTTTGATAAGTATCATGTTAAAGTTGTAACACCAATGTGTATACGTCTATTCGAGGTATTTCATACCTAAACGGTTTGAGTCGCGTACCTAAGTACATTTATATGTTTGGCAATCCATGCCTTGATACCTATCGGGTAGTAGTTGTGTCTATAAACGTGAGGCGATACATGCCTATAACTATTGATTAATTGTATGACCACGTCATAAGATAACAAATAATTGTAGTTCCACAGAACTATGATTGAATGTTTAGTGCGTCCGTTTGACCAGTTAATGTAAGCTAACCCGGACATGTTTGAAAATGTTCGTAGTTCCCCAGAACTATAGTTGAAAACGTTTAATGTATCCGTTTGACCAGTTAGTGTAAGCTAACCCGGACATGATTGAAAATGTTTGTTGTGTCCGTTTAACCAGTTAGCATAAGCTAACCCGGACTTGAATTGAGCGAACGGCCTCGCGTGGAAACTCCACCGACCCGTTAACTTATTGTGAATCCCGAGTATAACTCGCTGATCCATTGATTGATTGTGAGGATCACGAGCATAAGCCCGCCCATCCATTGATTGTATTGTACTTGTGCCCACTGCAATACCGTGGCATCGTTTTGTGCCCACTTTACCGTGGCATCATTTTGAATCACTTTACCGTGATCTCGTTTTGTGCCTAACTGGCATCGATTGAATTGCTCGCAAGCAAAGTTTGAAATTGAGCCGGCTGTACTACGACGAGCCCGACTGGTGAAATGTAGAGCCAGCAGTACTACGACATGCTAGCTAAAGTAATTGAGCCGACAGTACAACGACATGTCCGACTTGAGTATTCGTGTTTGTATAATTGTATGTATACTAATATACATATGTAGTAATGTAGATAGCACCCTGTGCTCAAGATGATGTACAAGTATGTATATATATATATATATATATATATATATATATATATATATATATTTGTTGAATCAGCAAACACATGTAACAATCATGCCACGCATGAAAATATTTGATTGTATCTAAATATGTATAAATAAATACTTAGATATTAAGTAGCACATTGAACCTAGGTATGAAGACTCATCACCTAGTTGAGTTGTATTAGTATAAGGAGTCTATACTAACGTATGTTACTATTGTGTACTCCTAGCCTTAAGCCTAGCAAGTATATTTGGGGTCTCGGGAAAATGTTCACCTAAGTACAATTTCCATTCTAATGATCATGGAGTGTGTCAACAGTTTTAGTTCCTAAAAGGAAGACTAATCCTGTAAAAGTCTAGTCGTTGTCATGTGGGTAGAACTAATCAGTTTTAGTATAGTGATAGTATTGTCCCGTGACAATATGGTCATTGGCTAGTGATAACTTAGTCAATTTATGTATTGGTAATTGTTTTCCAACCATCTATCAGTGTACGATTGTAACCTATCTCGGTTAGGTATTGACATTGTTCCATAACAATATGATGGGTGTAATTCATAAGTATTACACATTTGTATTACATACAGTAATATAAGCAAGTGTGAATTATAAAAGTTTATTAATATAATTCGAAAACAATTGTTGAGCATGTGTTTCACCCTGAAAACGGTAAAACAGTTGAAAGAGTGGGGCTATGAAACTCACCTATGAGTTGTCTGCGACCCTAAGATACGCGCGTCGTCCGAATGGTAACCTCCAAGTGTCCTAAACACGTGAGGTTATATGAGTACGAGGTTAAATAGTCTGACTCAGTAAGTCGTTCGAATTTTGTTTGTCGTTTGGTTTTTAAAGACCGTGTATGGGGGTTCGGGGGCAGCGCCCCTGATAGCGGGGGTCCAAGGGGTGGCAACCCCTGGCGGGGTCCAAGGGGCTGAGCCCCTGATTGGGGTCGAGCTGCCAAGTCCACTTGGAAAATTTTTATTTCTATTACATTGCTTTAGTAAAAACGTCTCCGAAATCCAAGTTTGGATTAAAGTCATGTGGTAAAATTTAGTTCTGACACTTAGTGAAAATCATAGGTTTTTAGAGTTCTGTGACCTGCGACGTTGGGTGTGACGTCGGGGCTTCTGTCGCAGTGCGATTGTACTGCGACGTTGTAGTCTACGTCGCTATATGCGACGTTCGCACTTTCATGCGACGTTGTGACTGACGTCGCACCAGGCGACGTCATGGTATTTGCGACGTTGACAACGTCGCAGCACTGTTTTTGGGCCAAATGCGACGACGTCGTCTGTTCGACGATTTCAAGATCCAAATCGAGTTTTGGCTCGATTTTTGGGTGTTTTGATGTTATAGAAAGCTTCTAGCATGTATTTTGAAGTAATCTAAGTAATTTATAGAAAGAGAAACGATTTCTAGAGAGAGAAAGTGAGAAATCTTACTTTTTGATGAAAATGGAGATGAAGATGATGGTGAAGAAGATGAAGATGATGATGTCCGGTTTTGATGATGATGTACTGCGAAAAAGATTATGATTATGATGATTCCGATTTTTGATGATGATGATGATATTGTTGTTGATGTTGTTGGTTGTTGTTGTTGTTGTTGTTAGAGAATGAGAGAGAGATAGAGATGAGAAAAAGAAGAAGAAAATGGGAATGAAAGAGTGGAATGGGGTGGGTTGGTTTAGGCCGGCTCATCCCCAATCATGTGGGTATCTTGTCCACAATCGCAGTATAGAATACCCGTGTTTTTGTACCCGCAGGTAAAATAAATTTATTATTTTACTTTCATAATTTTGTTTATACTAATTTGTAAATATTTAAAATAAAAATATCTTACTGGAATTACAAAAATGTAATTTGGTTATAATTGTTTATAAAAATACAATTATTCACAGTTTTAAATTAGGAGCGAAAATTGACTCTTTTTGACCGGGTGTCACATTCTCCCCCTGTTAACAAAATTTTGTCCCGAAATTTAGAGTAAAGTCGTGGTCGCGTGACATATAATGTCTATGACGGGTTCGAAAGTAGTCACTCCATGACCGGGTCGCGGTTTATCATCGTAGTCACACTACTGACTATTTTGTTTGTTCGAGTTATAGTTTTATTGTTGTTACAGGGTAACCGTTTACTTTGTAGTCCACCCGAGACTAGATAGTTGTCACATAGTGACCGTTTAGTGAATAGTCCTATCAGGACTAAGTAATTCGTGAACGTTCAGTTGGTCCAGTCTGCTGAAAGCAAACTTTGAGTTTTACGTTGTCCTAGGCTAACTAGCCCTACGATGCACTCGGCATTAAGTAGATAGAAGTGTGATCGGGAATGAGAAGTACACATTCAGTGTAAATTAAAGTCGAAGTGTTATGTTTTCAAGGAAGGACGTACTTACATTATTGTTGGGGATTTGTTTAGTTCATTCAGAGCCGATCAGGTGAAATTTGCGTTTCTTTGGGCAGTCCTTCTTGTAGTGTCCTGGTTCCTTACATTTGAAGCATATCCTTCGAGATTCGGGATTGGCGGGAACTATGCAATCCCAGATTTTGTGTCCAAATCGTTGGCATCTGTCACAAGGTAGACCACATGAACCATCATGATGACGTTTACAGCCGTGACAAAATGGTTTATTCCCCGCATAGCCTCGCTTTTCCTTAGGTTCAGTGGCGTAGGACCTCAAGGGTTCGGGTTGGTTTGTTGGGTCATGACTAGTGCTGGAATCTCCATTCCATTTCCCTTGATTGTTTTCAGTTGTAGGTGTTCCACGTCGAACCACTTGTGCCATGAGTCTGTGGGCCATGCGAATAGCCTCTTCAATAGTAGCGGGTTTGGAGGCGGTGACCATTCCCTCAATTTGCATCGGAAGTCCACCGATGTACCTTTTGATTCGTTGGCTCTCAGGGTTTACTATGGTTGGGCAAAGGTGAGCTAGTTGCTGAAAACGGTTGGTGTATGTCTCGATGTCGTTGTCTTTTACGGTGAGGTGCCAAAGTTCGTCCTCAGGTTTGTGGAGTACCTCGCTGGGGCAGTACTTGTCCCTCATGATTCGTTTCAGCTCCTCCCACGGAAGTTCGTGTGCGGTGTCGATCCCTACAGTTCGGGCGTGAAAATTCCACCAAGTAGAGGCATAATCCTGGAGGGTGTATGTGGCGTACATGACCTTGCAGTCGTCGGGACAATTGCAAATGTAGAATATAGATTCCATCTTCTCGAACCATCGGATTAATCCGACAGCCCCTTCAGTTCCGACGAAGTTTGGTGGTTCGCACCTCAGGAAGTCCTTAAAGGTGCAAGATTTTACTTGGTTCCGAGCAGCGAGAGCCTCAGCCACTCTTTGATCAGCGAATTGGTCATGCTCAGCTTGAGTAAATGTTTGTCGTCTAGGCGGCATGATTCTTGAATAAGAAGGAAATGACAAAGTGTGAGATCTTTATTCAAAGATGATGATTATTACAGTGACATGAATAGTTCACTTGAGTTCTTAAATGAGTGATACGGGATCCTATGATCCTTGATGTTGAAGTTTTGATATCGCGTGTGGCAGTCATATTTCTGCCCTTTTTGTGGTGTTGTCACAACAGTTTAAGTATCTGTTGTCGAGTTAACCTTGGTTAAATTGTCCTGTTTCCATGTTTTTCGAGAGTTGTGACCAATTAGGTTGTAGTTTTGATGAGTAGTCATAATAACGACTAAATTGTGTTTTAATGTAGTCAACCAGACTATGTTGTTGTGAGTAGTCCTACGGACTATAGTGTAGTACTAGGATACTATACTGTGACAACCGTCAATTTAGGACTAGAATTTAGTGCCTAATCGAGCTTTATTACATGTAATTAGTTCTGTGTTAGGCTAATTAATGTATCAATTATTATATATATTGTTGAATATATATCTACAACTATGCGGTTTGTTTAAATCGTACAAGTTTCAAATCGAATGAATTTCGATACAATAAATACGGACGTTGGTGAACAATTTATTTAAATAATACCAGGATTGTTATAATGTTATTGTACTTAAAAATATTATGTCAATAATATTTAGTATTCAAGTTTTATCACACAATTTATATAAACGCGAATAAAATGTAATTGCGCAAACAAAACGAAACAATTCACCTTTTATAATGTAATTATTAAAAAGTTAGTAAAATACTTCAACAAAAATACTGAATAATTATTCGCATTTTAAAACGTATATTAAAACATAGAAAATAAATATTTAACGTTCAAACGACGGAGTAAACGAACACCGCACGGAGCGCAGTGCGCGGACTGAAAATGGGAGGTGATCCCTTAACCACCTCCCCACCATTTTCTTTCTTCCATTTCCCATTTATCTCTCTCTCTCTTCCTTTTCTTTTCTCTCAAAAACCCAAACTCACAAAAACTCACTAATCACAAAAATAAGCACCTCAATCGACCTTGGATCGTCATACTCGTTTGGAAGAAAACACTCACCGCATTCCGATCTACATTTCTATCTTTCCGGAATTTCATTTCGGCGATTTGTAAGTTTCCGACACAACTCCGAAAACTCTCATTTTTAAGTTTTATAACTTGCTAGTTGTTTGTATAACCTTGTAATGTCCTAAAATGGGTTGGGTAAAAATATTAGACCGATCGATGGCCGGAAAATACGTTTTTGAAGTCGAAACTCCGATCAGATCCCGTACGTCGCATTTGGCCTGGCGTAAATGCGACGTAGCGACCTACGTCGCACTATATCCCCAACGTCGCATATAGCGACGTAGCGACCTACGTCGCACTATAACCCCAACGTCGCACTTAGCGACGCAGACCCTTACGTCGCAGAAATCAACTACGTCGCCTATAGCGACGTCACGTACAACGTCGCATTAAATTGCGAAAGTCGCACATAGCGACGTCATGCCCAACGTCGCAGTCCGGATCTGCGACGTAGCACCCTACGTCGCACAAAACAGAATCTTCAAACCTCAAAATTTTGAAGTCAAATTTACTGTAGCAGTACTGTAGCAGTACTGTAGCAAAGTCAACATTTTAGAATTATTATTATTTCAACTAAATCACCAACGGGCCGTACACATTTTCAAATACACAATTGAATCAACTAAGTCATAGTAACTTAGATAATTTATTCAAACAAGTCGTTGTAACTTGTGTCAATTCAATCAAACAAGTCGTAGTAACTTGTAACAATACAATCAACCAAATCGGGGTAATTTGGACATTAAGTTAGACAAACAATTTCAATGGTAGTCTTTCGAGATACCAATACAATTAATAACAATTCAAGTGTCGTGGACACATTCAGGTTTCAAGTCTTTGGACACCAACACACTGCTAATTACTTCAAGTTTAATTGCTTAACATTCCAAGACTCAGGTGAGTTTCATAGCCCCATTTTCACTGCTTTTCAACTAGGGGTGTGATATTACTACTCGATTTTGTTTTACAAGTAGAACGCAAGTGACAAACTTCAAATACTACATGAGTTTCAAGCTAATCAATTTAAAGTCCTCCATAAGCATAGTCTCTAGTATTTATAGCGTGAATGTTAGTATATGATATCATATGGGATTGACAATCCTCATCCGGGTTAGCACGCACTAATCGGTCAAACGGATGTATTAGCATTTGGGAAGACGAGTGTTGATTAGGCACTCGTAGGAGGCACTCCAAGTTAGGTTTCCTTAATTGGGCCTGACAAATCAGTTAAGCTCAGACTATGTGCTCATGGACAGTATAACTTTTATTTTGCTTAATTGCATTTTAAATTCATTATAAATCTTGCGGTTCTGACAACTATACATTGACATACAAACCTGTGAGCTCACCAGCGTTTTCGCTGACCCATTTTAGTATTTATCGCAGGTACCCAGCAGTAGTTTGGCTGCACAAGCAGGAATTATTAGCTCGAGTCAGCATACATACAACTAGAGATTGGACTGCATTATTATATTTTGTAAAAGTAATTATGCTATGTAATCTCTCAATTTCAGAAATCGAGCTAATGTAACTATATTTTGATGTAAACATTTACATTATCTATACAAGTTTAAACGACGCATATAGTGGTCGTTCATTATATCTTATGTGCTTTGTATATTGATTAGTGACACCCAAATCAAGCTTCCGCAAATCATAAAAATTTTGGGGGTGTCACAGATTGGTATCAGAGCCTAAGGTTATAGTGAACTAGGTTGCATTTAGTGGGCCTAGACTATGACCGTTAGGCAGTATTCCTTATTAGTTATGACTAGTTCAGGGATTACATCATACGACTTTAATTTAACATAGCCTGATCAACTATGTACAATTAAAGAAAGATGATGTGAAATCTGAAAGAGTTATGTTGAACAGGAATGCATTAGTTGACTCTGACCTCGAGAGAAACGGGACTCAAAACACGTCTGTGCTAGACACTCAATAGGTTATTATGTGATATACATATATTTACATGAATAGACCTCATTACAACTTTAGGCTATATTATATTATATGAATATAGGTCTCTTTCTTTCAAACGTTTTGTCTCGGAATGACAAACACACCACTAGTTCATCATACTCGGACTAGTATCTTATTTCATTTCCTTGTTCTTTCTTACTCAGCATCATGCCTCCTCGTCGTCAAATTACCCTTAGTGAAGCTGAAATCGCGGGAATAATTGCCCGCAGTGTGACCGAAGCCTTGGCTACCCGAACACCACCCGGTAGCGAGGACACAGCAACCAATACTCCACCACCCAAACCCTGCTCCTATAAGGACTTTCTTAGCTGTAAACCACTATATTTCAAGGGCACGGAAGGTGCCATTGGCTTGATCCGTTGGATTGAGCGTATGGAATCTGTTTTCAGCCTCTGCGACTGCACCGAGAACAACAAGGTTAAATTCGCTGCTTACACCTTTCAGGAAGGTGCACTCACGTGGTGGAAAACCCACGCAAACTCTGTAGGCCTTGAGGTTGCAAATAGACTTCCTTGGGCTGAACTGAAGAAGAAGCTGACAGAAAAATACTGTCCTGAAGAAGAATTGCACAGGCTGGAGGAAGAATTCTGGCACCTGGCAGTGCAGGGAAATGATGTCGCTGAATATACCACCAAATTTCAGCAGTTTGCTTTATTATGCCCGGGTTTGGTCGAACCAGAAAGTAAGGGCATTAAGAAATACATTCGTGGACTCCCCGAGAACATCCAGGGAAACGTCGCCTCATCCAAACCAACCACCACTGAGAGTGCCATTCGATTGGCCCACGAACTCATGGCTCTAGTTGTCAGCCGTGAGACCTCCAACACCTCATCCTCCAACAACAACAAACGCAAATCCGCTGAACACCACCACAACTCAAACAAGAAAAACAACGCCATCCAAGTCTACACCTCCAACTCTGAAACCACCCGCAGCTACACCGGGGACAGGCCTTATTGTCCCAAGTGTAACTACCACCATTTTGGTCAGTGCGGTACTCCTTGCAACAACTGCAGGAGGTACGGGCATCTGACTAAGGATTGCCGAGCCCCCAAATCCAACAACAACCCCTCTGACAGAAATGCCCGACAACCTAAGTCCTGCTATGAATGTGGACACCCAGGACACTTCAGGGATTCTTGCCCAAAATTGAAGAATAAGGGCAACAACAACAACAACAACCACCGCAACAACAACAACGCCAAAAGTAGCGCCTTCGTGATCAACTCAGGGGACGCCCGTCAGGACCCGAATGTGGTCACGGGTATGTTCCTCCTCAACAATTTAACTGCTTCTATTCTGTTTGATACTGGTGCCGATAGGAGTTTTATTTCCGATGAATTTTGCCCTCTACTTGACATTACACCTGTTGCTTTAGACGTTAAGTACACCGTAGAGCTAGCAAATGGCAAATTGATAGAAACCAATAGTGTGATACCTAATTGCACTTTAAATCTAGCCGACGAAATCTTCTCCATAGATCTTATGCCTGTTGAGATAGGAAGTTTCGATGTCATCGTAGGCATGGACTGGTTGTCCAAACATCGCGCCGAAATCATTTGCTACGATAAAATTGTTCGCATACCTCTCGCCGTCGGTAGAACCCTAGTCATACAGGGGGAGACCGGAGGGACGAGGCTTAACATCATCTCTTGTCTTAAAACCCGGTAATTTCTGAAAAAGGGTTATCCAGCAATCCTCGCGCACATCATGGAGAAAAAGTCGGAGGAGAAGCGACTTGAGGATGTTCCAATTGTTCGAGACTTTCCAGAAGTCTTTCCTGAGGAACTGCCTGGTCTACCACCACCAAGACAGGTTGAGTTCTCAATCGATCTTGTACCAGGTGCTGCGCCGGTGGCCCGAGCACCATACCGTTTAGCTCCATCCGAACTTCAGGAGCTGTCCACCCAGTTACAGGAACTCCTGGAACGAGGGTTTATCAGGCCGAGTTCTTCACCCTGTGGAGCTCCGGTCCTATTTGTTAAGAAGAAAGATGGTTCTTTTCGAATGTGTATCGACTATCGAGAGTTGAACAAGTTAACTGTCAAGAACCGGTATCCACTTCCTCGAATCGATGATTTGTTCGACCAACTTCAAGGGTCGAGTTGTTATTCAAAGATTGATCTCCGATCCGGTTATCACCAATTGCGTGTCCGAGATGCCGATATTCCAAAAACCGCTTTCAGAACCCGTTACGGGCATTACGAATTCCAAGTGATGCCATTCGGCCTAACCAATGCACCGGCTGTATTCATGGACCTTATGAATCGGGTGTGTAAACCTTACCTTGATAAGTTTGTCATTGTCTTCATTGATGACATCCTCATATACTCACGAAGCAAAGAAGAGCATGCGCAACACCTCAAAACCATCCTTGAACTACTTAAACACGAGGAGCTCTATGCCAAGTTCTCTAAGTGTGAGTTCTGGATCAAAACCGTTCAATTCCTTGGCCACGTGATTGACAGTCAGGGGATTCACGTTGACCCATCAAAAATCGAGGCTATCAAAGATTGGCAATCGCCAACCACTCCGACCGAAGTACGGCAGTTTTTGGGACTGGCCGGATACTATCGACGCTTCATTGAAAATTTCTCCAAAATAGCCATACCACTCACGACTTTGACCCAGAAAGACAAAAAGTTTGACTGGACTGATAAACAAGAGTCGGCATTCCAACTCTTAAAACAAAAGCTTTGCAGTGCTCCTATTCTATCATTACCCGAAGGCACCGATGACTTCGTGGTATACTGCGATGCTTCTCATCAAGGTCTCGGTTGTGTGCTCATGCAACGAGACAAAGTCATAGCTTATGCTTCCCGACAGCTCAAGATTCATGAAAAGAATTACACCACCCACGACCTCGAGCTAGGAGCTGTCGTTTTTGCCCTCAAAATCTGGAGACATTACCTTTACGGTACCAGATGTACAATCTTTACCGACCATAAAAGCCTTCAACACATATTCGATCAGAAGGATCTCAACATGAGGCAACGTCGATGGGTAGAGTTGCTTACCGATTACGACTGCGAACTCAAATATCACCCAGGCAAAGCAAATGTTGTTGCTGATGCCCTCAGTCGGAAAGAGCGAGTGAAACCACTTCGGGTTCGAGCCTTCAGTATGACCATTCACAACAATTTAAATATTCAAATTCTCACTGCTCAACTCGAAGCCTTAAAACCCGAGAATGTCAAAGATGAAGCCTTGCGAGGCATGGATAAACAATTCGAAGTCAAACCTAACGGGATTAGGTATTTCTCAAACCGAATCTGGTTGCCTAAATTTGGGAACCTACGAGACTTGGTGATGGATGAAGCTCACAAGTCCAAATATTCTATCCATCCGGGATCCGATAAAATGTACCACGGTATCAAGGACTTCTACTGGTGGCCGAACATGAAAGCCGAAATCGCCACCTATGTCAGCAAATGCCTTACTTGCTCCAAGGTCAAAATCGAATATCAAAAACCTTCTGGTTTACTTCAACAACCCAGTCTTCCTGAATGGAAATGGGAACAAATTGCTATGGACTTCATAACCAAACTACCAAAGTCAGCGAACGGTTGCGATACCATTTGGGTGATCGTGGATCGTCTCACAAAGTCTGCTCATTTCCTGGCAATCAAGGAATCCGACAAAATGGAACGCCTCACCAGAATCTACCTGAAGGAAATCGTGACCAAACACGGTGTTCCAATCTCAATTATCTCTGATAGAGATAGTCGCTTCACTTCACAATTTTGGCAATCACTTCAAAAATCTCTGGGTACTCGACTTGATATGAGTACCGCATACCATCCTCAAACCGACGGCCAAAGTGAACGAACCATTCAAACACTGGAAGACATGCTACGGGCCTGCGTAGTAGACTTCGGTGTAAACTGGGAAAAACACCTACCATTGTGCGAGTTCTCGTACAACAACAGTTATCATACCAGCATCAAAGCTGCACCTTTCGAGGCACTGTACGGTCGTAAGTGCCGGTCACCTATCTGTTGGACCGAAGTTGGGGATAGCCAACTCACAGGTCCAGAAATCATTCACGAGACGACCGAAAGAATCGTCGACATTCAAAACAAACTCAAAGCCGCACGTGACCGTCAGAAAAGTTATGCTGACGTGAGACGCAAACCACTCGAGTTCCAAGTTGGGGATCGAGTTCTACTCAAAGTATCGCCTTGGAAAGGCGTAATCCGGTTTGGCAAACGAGGGAAGTTGAATCCCAGATACATTGGACCATTCGAGATCCTTGAAAGGATTGGTCCAGTGGCTTATCGATTGCAGCTGCCATCTGAACTCAGCAGCGTGCATCCCACTTTTCATGTTTCAAATCTGAAGAAGTGTCTGTCTGATGAGACACTTATCATTCCACTCGATGAAATTCGAGTTGACGAGAAACTCCACTTTGTTGAGGAACCCGCCGAAATTATGGACCGTGAGGTCAAACAACTTAAACAAAGTCGTATTCCCATTGTCAAGGTTAGGTGGAATTCGCGGCGCGGTCCGGAATTCACCTGGGAACGGGAAGACCAAATGCGACTCAAGTATCCTCAACTCTTCACTGATTCAACGTCAAACACGACTTCAACATAAAATTTCGGGATGAAATTCTTCTAACAGGGGGAGAATGTGACAACCGTCAATTTAGGACTAGAATTTAGTGCCTAATCGAGCTTTATTACATGTAATTAGTTCTGTGTTAGGCTAATTAATGTATCAATTATTATATATATTGTTGAATATATATCTACAACTATGCGGTTTGTTTAAATCGTACAAGTTTCAAATCGAATGAATTTCGATACAATAAATACGGACGTTGGTGAACAATTTATTTAAATAATACCAGGATTGTTATAATGTTATTGTACTTAAAAATATTATGTCAATAATATTTAGTATTCAAGTTTTATCACACAATTTATATAAACGCGAATAAAATGTAATTGCGCAAACAAAACGAAACAATTCACCTTTTATAATGTAATTATTAAAAAGTTAGTAAAATACTTCAACAAAAATACTGAATAATTATTCGCATTTTAAAACGTATATTAAAACATAGAAAATAAATATTTAACGTTCAAACGACGGAGTAAACGAACACCGCACGGAGCGCAGTGCGCGGACTGAAAATGGGAGGTGATCCCTTAACCACCTCCCCACCATTTTCTTTCTTCCATTTCCCATTTATCTCTCTCTCTCTTCCTTTTCTTTTCTCTCAAAAACCCAAACTCACAAAAACTCACTAATCACAAAAATAAGCACCTCAATCGACCTTGGATCGTCATACTCGTTTGGAAGAAAACACTCACCGCATTCCGATCTACATTTCTATCTTTCCGGAATTTCATTTCGGCGATTTGTAAGTTTCCGACACAACTCCGAAAACTCTCATTTTTAAGTTTTATAACTTGCTAGTTGTTTGTATAACCTTGTAATGTCCTAAAATGGGTTGGGTAAAAATATTAGACCGATCGATGGCCGGAAAATACGTTTTTGAAGTCGAAACTCCGATCAGATCCCGTACGTCGCATTTGGCCTGGCGTAAATGCGACGTAGCGACCTACGTCGCACTATATCCCCAACGTCGCATATAGCGACGTAGCGACCTACGTCGCACTATAACCCCAACGTCGCACTTAGCGACGCAGACCCTTACGTCGCAGAAATCAACTACGTCGCCTATAGCGACGTCACGTACAACGTCGCATTAAATTGCGAAAGTCGCACATAGCGACGTCATGCCCAACGTCGCAGTCCGGATCTGCGACGTAGCACCCTACGTCGCACAAAACAGAATCTTCAAACCTCAAAATTTTGAAGTCAAATTTACTGTAGCAGTACTGTAGCAGTACTGTAGCAAAGTCAACATTTTAGAATTATTATTATTTCAACTAAATCACCAACGGGCCGTACACATTTTCAAATACACAATTGAATCAACTAAGTCATAGTAACTTAGATAATTTATTCAAACAAGTCGTTGTAACTTGTGTCAATTCAATCAAACAAGTCGTAGTAACTTGTAACAATACAATCAACCAAATCGGGGTAATTTGGACATTAAGTTAGACAAACAATTTCAATGGTAGTCTTTCGAGATACCAATACAATTAATAACAATTCAAGTGTCGTGGACACATTCAGGTTTCAAGTCTTTGGACACCAACACACTGCTAATTACTTCAAGTTTAATTGCTTAACATTCCAAGACTCAGGTGAGTTTCATAGCCCCATTTTCACTGCTTTTCAACTAGGGGTGTGATATTACTACTCGATTTTGTTTTACAAGTAGAACGCAAGTGACAAACTTCAAATACTACATGAGTTTCAAGCTAATCAATTTAAAGTCCTCCATAAGCATAGTCTCTAGTATTTATAGCGTGAATGTTAGTATATGATATCATATGGGATTGACAATCCTCATCCGGGTTAGCACGCACTAATCGGTCAAACGGATGTATTAGCATTTGGGAAGACGAGTGTTGATTAGGCACTCGTAGGAGGCACTCCAAGTTAGGTTTCCTTAATTGGGCCTGACAAATCAGTTAAGCTCAGACTATGTGCTCATGGACAGTATAACTTTTATTTTGCTTAATTGCATTTTAAATTCATTATAAATCTTGCGGTTCTGACAACTATACATTGACATACAAACCTGTGAGCTCACCAGCGTTTTCGCTGACCCATTTTAGTATTTATCACAGGTACCCAGCAGTAGTTTGGCTGCACAAGCAGGAATTATTAGCTCGAGTCAGCATACATACAACTAGAGATTGGACTGCATTATTATATTTTGTAAAAGTAATTATGCTATGTAATCTCTCAATTTCAGAAATCGAGCTAATGTAACTATATTTTGATGTAAACATTTACATTATCTATACAAGTTTAAACGACGCATATAGTGGTCGTTCATTATATCTTATGTGCTTTGTATATTGATTAGTGACACCCAAATCAAGCTTCCGCAAATCATAAAAATTTTGGGGGTGTCACATATACGGCCATTCAAGCCGGTGAATGTGACACCTACAGTGCCCTATGTGGTGTTGAAGCGGGGTCCACCAACACAACCCATGTGTGTGGTGACATCATTGTGTATTTATCGATTGAGGCATTATATGCCTAAGTGGTCGTATATACATATATGGTGTACACATAACTATTCAAGTATATGTGCGTAATAAGAGTCAGGTGTGGCACCTCGTGCCCAATCAAGTAAGTGCATATGTGT